>WBMZ01014013.1:400880-456037 GCA_013400975.1 Atrichornis clamosus | reverse complement strand
CTCCCATTATCCCAGGGTGCTCCAAGCCCCGTCCAGCCTGGACTTGGACACTTCTAGGGATGGGACGGCCACAGCTGCTCTGGGAAACCTGTGCCAGGGCCTCACCACCCTCAGAGGGAAGGATTTCTTCCCAATATCCCATCTAGCCCTGCCCTGTGGCAGCGGGAAACCATTCCCCCTTGTCCTGTCACACCATGCCCTTGTCAGAAGCCCCTCTCCAGCTCTCTTGCAGGCTTCCATTAGGCTCCTTTAAGTTCTCCCTGTAGCTTTCCAATAATGTGGAAGTTCTAGTCAGTGGGATTTCTGCGTGTGTGACACCACACGTGACAGAAAACGGAAACTGGGGGTTGGAATATGTGGAACAGAGGGGGAAGGGCAGTGGGGGCTGGAGCCCTTGCCCAGGACACCTTGATTTAGGCTGAATGTGCCCTGTGTCAGTGAGCCCCTGTGTACTAACCTACCTATAACCGTTGGTGTGCCTTCACGTTAACGCCGCTGTCCATTGTCATTGCAGGACGCCTTGAGCTTGCTCACCTAGTGCGTTGGGCTCGGTGAGTGACCCTGCTTTCTCTCAGTCTCTTGCTCCAGTCCTTGCTTGCTGAATGCAGTCCAGAAGCCGTGGGTGTCAGCCTGCTGCAGAAACACGTCTGAGCAGCAACATTTGTCTCCTTGATGCTTAAAACAGACGGTCGGGGTAGTGGCTCTAGGTTCAGTTCTCACTTTTATCCTGCACTTAAACTTCTGATTAAGGTCATGCAGGACACCCTGTCATCTTTGCACCACTTAGCTCGACTTTTATCTGATGCTGGAGAACTCGCTAAGTTGTCTTTGAAGAATAATGTTCTGAGGAAAATGGATCTAAATGGATATATTGGGTAAAATAAATTCACCTGCAGTCCTGTGAAAAAGCGCTGTAAATCTTGCTGTGACCCTGTTCACTAAGGAGGTTTGTTGATAGCATTATATTAAATCAGGAGCAGCAGAGGAAGCTATATAGATATTCAGTAGTAACTGAAGAGGGAGAATTGCACGGCTTGTGGGATTACAGAATATGGAATTTTGTACTTCCAGGTCATTACTTTGAATTCAAATGCACTCCTGGTAGTAATAAAAATCTGTTACCAGATGACAGCTCTCCAGTTTCATGTATGAAATGAGCTGAGGTTTTCCCTCCACCCGGTAATGGGCAGATGCCTGCTACACAAAAAGTGTCACAACTGACACCATCAGCTCCTTTTATTGACAGTCCCAGGGGGGTGGTCAGCAGGTAAATACATCATAGCAGAGTCACATTTTTGACCTTAGATTAGATTCTTCTCAGGTGTTCAGCAGGGAGCTGTGTGCAGAGAAAAATTTAAGAGATAATATATTTTCCTCCTTTGTATAGTATTGTTGAACATTGCTTCAATGAACAGCAAGTAAAAATTGAGGGCAATTTCCAAATTATTGCTTAGTGTCAGAAATACCTTGTTAGAGACTATGTGTTCTGATTTCATATGGTACCAAACAGCCTCTCAACAAGGGAAGCAGCTGAAAGAAAGTGCAATTAATAAGTATTTTGGCCTAGGCTAGCATTATTCTTTCTCCCTTATTCTCTGGGGCTTACCATTGTTGACACCACTGAATAAGAAAGCTAATTTATTCTGGATGTGTAGGTGTTACAGAATAAAGCTGCTTTTGAAGAGGAGATGTAGTGCATTTAACGTGTCTGATTTAAAGACAGTCGTCCTCTGGTGTTTGTAGAAGTAAATGCCATGACAAGTCCCTGTGACTGCTGTGTGACTCACGAAGTGGGAAGTCCTACAGGAGCTCCCTCCAAGTGGCTTTTCTCTCATGCAACCAAATCATCTCTCATGCCTTCTCTGAGGTTTGTTTTGCTCGCAGTGTGAGGCAGTTTTATGTGACGCTCTTGTTGTCACACTAATAAATGGAAAAAATCAGTTGCCTCATGGCTCCTGAGGTAGATGCTACTGTGAAAATCCTGATCTGTCTCCAAATAACTGTTATTACTGAGAGAACCCAACTATGGTGGGAAGGAAAGCTGTGGATTTAAGAAGGAACAGACGTGTATGTATATACGTGCACCCAGCACTGTGGGCAAAGCAGGAGGAGGAGGAGCAGGAGCAGTTCCTGGTGGTGGCAGGAGGACTCCAGGGACAAACATCCCTGTGCCAAGCTATGGGACATCGTCCTGACCTGCAGCTCTTGAGCCAGCTCCTGGCTTGCTTGAAGGTGGTCACCAGCCATTGGCCTGTGGCTGACCGTCAAGCAAAGAGAGGGCAGAGGTCATTTCAAGCCCAGCAAATTGATCGTGGTGATTGACAGTAATTCAGTTACTGTGTATAAAATGCTGGGACAGATCGCACTGGATATAGCCCCTCCCTTTGGCTGGAAGGTATTTGAGGGTGTAGAGAAGAGAAGCCTGTAGAAACCCCCCTGCAATTATCTAGGAATCTGAAAGAGAAATAACATTCTTTTCTTTTGCTCATGATCTTGATGTTCATCTTAAATTGAAGTGTATTATGCTTTTTTCTGTCTCAGACCTTAAATCTGCTTCAGAGAAAGCAGCTCTACTTCTGCCACTTCTTACTGTATAACCTGTTATATGCAGCATTTTTCACAAATGTAATAATATGTAAATAATAATGAAAATTAATTTATAAACACTACATAGGATCTTCATTGCCCTGAAGGCTCTAAGGTTAGCCAAAAATTCCAATACTCTTTGGTTCTGTGGTTTTTGTTTTGAGTTTTTGGTATTATTACAAGAAGTTTTAAATAGAGATGCTGATAGATTTTTAAAATGGAAATAATAGGAGCCAATAAAATCAGACTTGGCGTGGAGCAACAATCTTAATGCTGATGAACATGGCAAACATGTACAGCTTCCACTCGGGGACAATTGGCACAGATGGCAGAACTGATTTTACCATGTGCTATATGTCTTATTAATTGCTGTGCCAATTACTATAAACTCCAAAGTCTGCTTCTTTGTTCCACTATTGTGGACAGTTTTTCTGGTGTGTGTCTACTGCAAAGTGTCAGATTTGTGTCTTTATTTTATGGGAATTGTGGCTTCTCTGTTCCTCTGCTTCCTCTCCCTGCTCTTCCCTCCCCTATCTTTCACTCTTCCCCTCTGCCATCCCACCCTGGTATTGATGGACATAGATGTTTTTGAATTGTGATGAAGAGCAAGTGTCTGTGAACCGGGAAGTTATTTACACTCAGAAGAAATCTCTTCTGTTTGTGGAGCAGACTTCTTCCTAGCAAAACAAGAATTTTAAATCTGGACCTGTACATGTAACTTGTTTTGGGAAAGAAGATCAAATCCTACCCATTTCAGAAGTGGCTTAGCATCCAAGCAGAGAATAGTTGAAGTGACGTTCTAGAAACAAGTAAAGCAGATTCCTTAGCAACATTTAGATCCATGTAATATGGAGAATTATGTCTTTGAGTCTACTGTGTCAGGTTTGTAAAGATTTGGATGGACCAGAGATTGTATCTGATTCCTCTGGGTGAGCTGCAAAACCATTCAAATCATTGTGTGCAAAAGCAGATGGACTGAACTAATTGAAATCCCAAGCTTGTAAACTCTAGAGGGACTCTGCCCCTGCTGCTGCCTGGCGTGAACCAGACAAAGAAATTAAGAATAAAGCATTGCATAAAATATTCTGGTAAAAGTGAGGATATTAAACCAAGAAATTACATGAAACAGACAGCACACTGATGACAACACCTAGTGTGTTAATTGCTGTTTTTTCTAGGACTGACAGCATTATAAGCAGCCAACGGATAGTACAAGGTAAACATGGAGCACACTGTGAGTTAGGTTTTCTCAGTCCTGGGCTTGTCCTGAGTAGCTGGTGCCCTGTTCTGAGAAAGTTGATTGAGTAGTTGTTGCCCGTCAGCAGCATTGTCCCTTGCACAGTCGACAGTCTGAAATGCTGAACCAGTGTCAGGTTTGCTGTGGTAGCAAAAGTGAATTGTAATCAAATCCTCTCTCTGGTGGGAGAGAGCTTAAGAATGTTTATGGTTGGAGGCTTGAAATTTGAGTGGGCTTCCTCTCGGGGCTTCCAAGGAGTCAGAGAAGTCCTGGAACCATGACAATTAAATTAGGACATGAAATCTTTTACAAAACCATAAAACCTTTGCGAGCCATGTACATGGTGAAAAACCCCCTGGGAGCAAGGAAGGCTCTTACAGCCCCCAGCACCAGCTCAGAGCAGGGACTGTGTACAGCAGGTTTCACCTTCTAACTCACATTTCATCTGTGTCACTGCCTGCTGTTGCAGCTGTCCATGTTTGAGTGGTGCATTCACTATTAGTAAAAGTTGTTTTTAACAATTACAGGCATATCGATTAAATCTATGATGCAGCTGGAACTGCAGCAGGGAAAGTAACCTTCTTACAAGGCAATTACTGTAAAATGTTCCTTCCTTGCAAGCACAACATAAACACAGTAATTGGTAAAAGTTTTTTTGTCATTTGTATTAAATAGCTGTTCTTCAATGATTTAAGGGTTTTAGCAAAAAATATTAGCAAACCTCCCCTTCTACCCCCTCAAATATTACCAAAATAGTCTCATCTCACACATTTGTTACCAACACTTTGCATTTCACTTTTCTTGCTAGCTTTCACATCAGACTGCGGTACAAGAATGAATTTTTTAAAATACATAACGATTCTTTGACACATTTTTTTCCCTTCATTCTTTTCTGTTAAAGGATTGCACAGGTTTCACACTCAATGCATTTGAATTACAAAACTTGGATGAGCTAATCAATAGCCCATTCTTTTTAACCTGCTTTTGATATTCATAGACTCACAGAATGATTGAGGTTGGAGAAGCCCTCCAAGACCATCGAGTCCAAACTGTGCCTGATCTTGTCCCCAGCCCAGAGCACTGAGTGCCACATCCGGTCCTTCCTCGGACACCTCCAGGGATGGGGACTCCAAACCTCCCTGGTCAGCCCCATCCAGAGCCTGACCACTCTTTCCATGAAGAAATTCTTCTTGAAAAACAATTCATGTGGATGTGTGTTTGTTTTACAGGTTTCAGCTGTCATACATTCATTCAGCACTTTGGATGTGCTTTCTCTTGAGTTGGTTTATTCCATTTTATACAGGTTTTTATTGCAACAGCAGTAAAAGCACTACCTACACATGTTTTTTAATCCCAGGAGAATTGTTTGTGTTGTACCAGGTTATAAGGTTTCAATTCTGCTTCACAGGATTAAAAGCAATGTGATGAATGTTAAGGCAATAGGTTACAGATACCCAGGATATTCATAAACTGGGGGGGGTGGGGGGGGTGGGGAGAGTTAATTCAGGGAACATGTTGAGTTTTGGAAAAACAGGCTTTTTTCTAGTGAAAAAGAGTCTAGGAGTGTCTGCTAAGGAGGCTAGTCCAGCTGTGGTTAAATTAGGGAAGGATGGTCCTGATGAGATTAGAAGTAAAAAATCGGTTCCTGCTTTGTTACCACATCTTATTTTCTTTTAGGGTCATTTCACAGAAAATATTAATTTCTTAGCAAACATTATTCCAAAGGTGCAGAAAGACTGAATTGTTCCTTCAGCCAGAGAGAGCAGATTTGAATTCCTGGCCTTACGAGGTGCTTCAAAAGATTCCCATGTCTCAAGTTATTTTCAATTATTCCTGTTTTCTACAGGGCTGTGCCAGGGGTTTAGAATTTCTCATTTGTGTCTCAAAAACTTACTTTGCTTGGCAAGGCATTAATATTTTCTGAAAAATGTAGATATCATTCTCTCAGAGCCCTTCATTGTCTTAATTTGATAAATGCTGGATTTGATAGATAAGTGAGCTCCTATCATTTGAGGGTTGATAGGTAGGATAGGTGGCAAGAGATCAGTAATGACTACACGGTGTGATTTGATGTGAAGGACATTTAATATTCCTTACAAATATGTCATCAATTCTTGGAAAATCAGTACCAGTGGGACTAATAGGACAAACCAGAATATCTGAACCAGAGCTACATCTCCAATCCAATCCAATTACACAGCTTAAATTCACCATTTTGACAATGGGTCACTGAGTGGAAGAACGTTGGTGATTACATATTGTGTACAAGAAAGCCAAAGTAATGAAACAGCAATCTCCATCAGAGGAAATTTACTGTTTGTTCATGGAGAGATATGATTTGTTTGATTAATAATAACTCAGGAACACAACTGAGGTGCTGCATACACAGAAGACCTCAGAGTAAAGTAATAAGAAAAAGGCATTTTAGAAAAGAGCTACTTTGGATTCGGGGAAGTGACAATAATTGCCTGTTTAGGAATACTGAATAAATACTTGAAAAATTCTGAGCCATGATTGACTATGATTTACATGCTTCATATGTCCTAGTAAGCTTCTGACTGCTAGCATTTTTATTGCTTGTCAAAATGTAAGTGTTGTTCTTTTAAAAGGTGGAATTTGAAACCCTAAATTAATTGTGTGTTAGGATGTTGGTTTGGGGGTTTTTTTTTGTTTGGTTTTTTTTTTTCTAAGATACTGTTTATATGATGAGAGAAAGAGTACAGAAAAAGCACTAAACTAGCAGATTTGACTTAAAGTTGCACACAGAGAAGTCAGCCACAGATTAGGGCTCCTCTTTAACTTAATCAAGGAGAGAATTTCCTAATTAGGGACATGGCATTGACTTGCAGTTACAGTGTGTTCTTAAATGTATGGGGTATCCACGAGGATTATGTGGATATTTTAACTCATTCCATCTTCCCAGTGAGATTACAGTGCATCTGTCTCTGAGCACTTACATCTTTTCCATAACAATCTGCAGGGATATTATACAGTGGAAGAGTTTAATTTAGGTAGACTTTGCCTTTCTTTCAGGATGAGAGGAGGTGGAGAGTGTCAGTTGTATTTTGAGATTAACTGATAACATGACTGGAACAAAATGCCATAAGCAATATTTCCTTGGTCAGCATGCTGAGTATTTATAATACCTAATGGTATCCTGACCATTTGGACTTGTTGAGTCGTTCCTGAAGGTTCCTTGGGTATTTCATGACAGAGAGCTGTGCTAGTTCCCACTGCTGACAGCAGGGTTTTCATTTCTCTCTTGGTACTTGTGATACCAACTCTCCAGCTGCATTTTCTGTAGGGGAACATGCTGTTACGTCTCTAAAAGATTTTTTTTTTTTTAATTGTACTCGGGGGCAGTGCTGGTTGGGAACATGCTTTGTTGAAATTTGGGTACTCTGTTCTCATTCTTAAACCAAGATGCATCAGTGCAAATGAACTTAAGCTGTCACAATAGTTACAAGTATTTACAGTAGGCGGAGCAGAAAAAAATAAAAAGGGGAATATACAGAGAAACCTTCCTAATTTGCTCATTCTGAGGCTGGAATGTTACTAAATTGCTGAGGCAACTTAGCTGCAGTTGGTATAAAGAACCTCTTCCCTGAACTTTCCCTCACTACTTGGAACTCACAGATTTGAGATTGGGGGCCCAAACATGTTTTCAATACCAAGTGACAAACTGTTTCTTCCTTTTGTGACTGGGTGAAACAAACCAACCAAAAATGCTTCAAAGCTGAAGTTTTTCAGTTTCCAAACTGAAGTTTTGAAACAACAGTGGAATTTGTTGCCCTCCGTGGCTTAAGGGAGTGTTCTCTATCCTTTGCAAAAAGCATAATCTGATTTTTAAAATCAATTGGGAAATACTGTGATGGTATTTAAATATTGTCCTAAATTTCCTTGTGAACTTAGCAATTCGAATTTAATGTAACAACATGCATGCCTTCACAGACTGAAAGCATCTCTATAAATTAAGAGTTCTGGTAAATCCCATGTTAACCTGACAGAACAGAGGGGGAAAAGAGAGTTTTAAAGCAATTCTCAAAAAAAATTGAGATTTTCAAACTGCTATTTTATTTAGGGTAGATGTTGATATTTACATAAGCTGATTTTTTGTCAGAGTGTCGAAGAAATGATGGAAAAGAAATATTTACAGTGTTGTTCTCATAAGCCCAGTATTTTATGAGCATGATATTATCCTGTGATAAATACTAAGCACAAATAACCCTGCAGCTGCAATTCCTTATTACACCTCCTAATCGTGCATGGTTTATGATACGCCAGCATTAGAGTTGTTGTAGGCTATGTTCCAGAGGTTTCCACACCAGCTTTCCCACACCTGTCCTGAGGTGTCTTTTGTTCTGTGTATGATGTGCTTGGCTGTCAGGTTTGTGACAGGAATTGTAGCACCAACATACAAACCCACGCGTACTGAGGTGGTGTTTGTTGTGAAAGCTGAGAAGGGGCTGCATCTTGGAGGCCTGGCTCGTGGTAGGTGCGTGTGTTGGGTAGGTCAGGCAAGAAAACAACCTTTAAAGACACTCCTCTTGGAAAGGATTTTCTTGGGTTTTTGTCTGTTTTTTTTGGGCACATATTTGGCTGCATATTAAAGGCAATGTGGGCTGCTGTTGTTCCCATCACATTTTGTGGGTGCAGCTGGAGGCAAACCCTTGGGTGCTCTGGGTGTCTGTGCCAGGGTCTGGCACTGGGGGGGCCTGGACATCCCACCCTGGGCCCTGCTGAGCCTCAGCCAGGCTGGGGGCACCTCCTCTTCCAGAAAATATGAAATACTGAGGAAAACAGGGTACGCCTCATCCCTGCGAGAGCGGGAAGGGCTGCGTGCCAGGGCAGAGTCCCTGCAGCTCCTGGGGGGCTGTGGAACAGGAACCCAGCCCCTGCTGGGCTCCACACTGGAGCAGGGCCCTCGCTGGAGCAGCTCCTGGAGCACTGCCACCCCTGGGAAGGGCTCCTGCTCACCCAGTGCAGCTCCACTGCCAATGTGCAGCCCCACTGACATCCCTGAATCTGCATGGGCTGATGAGCTGGAGTTCTCTTCCATAGTTCCACCACCCTTCACACCAACAAGTGCATACCATTTCAAGAAATAGAGGAGGAAAGTCACTCTGTAATTCATGAGGTGTAAGTTTTAATTATTGCAGTGACCTTTCCAGCTGTCCTTGTCTTTCTGCTTATCCATGGAGCTGTGCATTAGACTCCCTGACTTGAAAGCAAAGTGGTTCTGTGACTTGTAAGAGAGCAGAGATCCCAGAGCAGGTCCCAGAAGCTGCTGCTCTGGCCCACTCTGAGCAGTGCTGAGTGTATTCCTCAGTCAGAACAGAACTCAGAGTGGGATGAAGATTATCTGGCAAGAGAACACTTTAGGGTGTTAGTTTCCTCTGAAGGGCTTTTTGAGTTTTTCCTTTCAGTTCCCAAAGAATTCTTCACGTTGACTGGAGTGAATGTGGAATCTTGGTTGCATTATTATATAGGTCATTTAAATGCCTCTTACCCCCCACTCTGTTTGCTCCCAGCTATGGAAGAGTAGAACAGGTCACATGTAGTGAAATCTCCCCAGAATTCTGTCCCAACTGCCAGAGATCCATGGTTCAGGGGTTCTGTGAAAAAGAGGATCTACTATTGTATTTAAAAGCTCTTGATAGATTATTCCTTTTTGAATACATTTGTCATATATGCCTGTGTTTTTTATAAAACACCCTAGTTTCCACTTATTCTGTGTTTGCCTGTTGTAATACATCCAGGCTGGTTTCTTCTCATTCCTGACTTTTCCCTGACTCTAATTTGAGTTGCTTGTCAATATACTTTTGTGACGTACCACCTCAGGTATTTAGGTTCCTTTTTCTGGTGTCTCCAGATGTAATTTAAAAAAAGAAAACAATAAAAATGTGAGGAGCATGATTTTATTGGGATGCAGTTAAGTCACTGACATTATTTGAAGCCATCTTGGTGTACCTTGCAGCATTGCTATTGTCATCCCTTCTCCATCACTTTTGATCTGTTTGGGGATCAGCTGCAGGCTGACTCTTCTCTCCTGTTGGGATCCTCCTGTCCTCCTGCATAGAAACAAGAGCTTTGGTAGTAGGAGGTGTTTTATTCCTTAGCGTGTGAGCTGACACAGGCAGGACTCAGGAACAATCACAAAACTATGGATGAATTGCAAAGATTAAATTTGTTTTCATTACGTGGCAGCGCAGGGGATTCCCAAAGAAGGATCAGCCCAGAGGCACAGAGGTGGGAAGGCAGGTCCCAGGGAGCAGCTCCTCCCTTGCTGAGGGATCACGGAACCTGCTGCTGCCACCTGTGTCCCAGGGATCCACACGGGTGTAGTTTGCCCTGTGCTTTGATCTTTCCCACAGCAGGGCAGGAATCCCAAGCCTGTTGGAATGGTCTATCCAGGCCTAAGTTATCAAAACACAGATGTTCTACTTGTCAAGTGCTCAAGACTAAACAACAATTAGTATGATATATGTGTTTCTCTGCACCCCAGCTGTAAGTCACTTGAATGTGTTTGCAATGCTTCTCACCTTTCTTCTGTTTATTTTCCTACACCTATTAAAAGTGATTATGCAAAACACACTTTTTTCTGCTCCTTTAGCAAATTCCTGTCTTGCATTTTCATCTCTAGTTTATCAAAAACATGCCATGTGCAAAATATCCCATTATTAGATGTCTGAGAAAAAGAGCTGCCAGTGATTAGGTTGGCTGTTCATCCTCTCTCCGTTGGTCCAGCATAACCAACATTTGCTTCCTGAACGTCAGCCAAAAATTATCTTCTCTCCAGCTGGATAGGGATGTTTCATCATCTTTAAAATGTGAGGTGACCATTATGTTGTTATTGTTAGGCAATTATTTCCTGTTCTCACACACATTTAGCCTCTGACCACTTCTGGCCATGATGTATCTGGCACAGGAGCCAGTGAAGAGTAATCAAAGCTTGTGAGAGCCTCTGTCACCATAATGCAATTTGTCACCTTCAGCCCCTGCTGCCTTTGCCACTGCTCCTGCTCGTGAAATGCATCTGTCATCTTGACCAAGGCTTCCTATTCCTAATTGATTACCTTTCCTGCAAAATGAGAGAAATACTCAAATTCCAGTGGCCATCCCAGGGCGGAAGAGCAGTGTGAGGTGGTTTTACATTCCCCTTGTGCGGTGCTGGAACCTGGCAGGGAGTTGGCTGGGGTTGGTTCTGGGTCTCTCTGTGCACTTGCTCCTGACGAAGGCACAGGAAGCGTGGAGAGGGGCAGGCAGACCTGAGTCTGTTTAGAGGACCAGGCTGCTGCTTTATTGACCAAGTGTGCACAAATGGTGGAGCCAGACTCCATGGAAGCACAGTGGGAGGATGAAGGGCAGTGGATGCAGGCTGCAACACTGGAAATTCTTTCCAGATATTAGGAAAAGACTGTTGACAGAGAGGTTACACAAACCCCAGAGCAGCGGTCTGGAGAGGCTGTGGAATCACTGGGTTTGGATGTCCTGGTGGAATGGTAATTTTTTTTTTTTTAAAGGCACTTTGCTTCTGCTCAGAAAGATATTATGATTGATTTTTCCTGTAAACATTTGTATGGATATTTAAGTGCCTGTGAATAAACACTTTATCTCTGCAGTGGGTTATTCATAACTGATTTTTAGAAACAAAATAGGTGTGAGGAACAGGGGCCATTTGTTTCTGTCTGCCTTTGAAGCATCTGGAATGACCACAGGGAGAGAGGAGACACTGAACTGGATGGGTCACTGGTCTGAGCCAACACTTTAAAGCATCTGCTCTGTTCAGACAACTGACTTGCTGAAGCTGTTCTGTGTTTAGTGTTTCATTTCAGTGCTCTGCGTTAGAGTTCTGTTTCTCATACAAGTTTCCAAATTTTATTTTTGTCTTGAAGTAGATTAGAAAGCTTCCCTCCCCATCCCAGATTCATTATTTTATGTTACAAGTGGTATAAGTAATGTATGGGACTGTGTAGGGAAATCACCCTTTGAGAATTCAGTTTTGCCTGCCCTGTTACATGACATGTAAAATTTATTTTGAATCCCAAAAACCATAATATTAATCTCACACAGAGTTATGAGTTTTAAAATGCCAATTTGTGCTGCTGAGCTTAGAAGGGAAGGAAAGGAAGCTGCAGATTTTCCTGTTCCTTTTTAATGTTTTTTCTTTTTAAATTTTTTCCTTACACTACTGCTTTCCTCCTCTTCCATTTTGTAACACTGTTATGCAGATAAGATTTATAACATGTAAGCTTAATAGCACTAAACAGTTGTTTAATTGGTAGAGATTTGGGAGAAGGCCCAGACTAATTAACACCAATTTCTACTCTATTGCCAGGTTTTAATGGATCTTAGGACCAGATCTTTTTGGAACTAAAGTTATACTGAAGGCATGTTGAAAATAGAAAATAAAATCATATATGGCCACCCTGACAAACCATCTGTTCTTGGTACAATGCTTGTTTTTTATAAGTAACAAGACAGTATAAACAGTGAGTTTCCCTTTTGAAATATTATTTATAAACCCTCCTGCAGTCCTCTCCAAGTAGACCTTTAATTTCACAATTTTCCTTCCTTAAGAATTGAATATTTAGTGAATAATGACCAATTTTACTACAGGAATTCCCAAGACTAACCCTTATTAAAGTTCATAACTAACTGTCTGTTTATAAAAATATGGAAGCTAGAAAAATGTGATGGAACTCTTTGTAAGTACTTAGTAAAATATCTAAAAGACCCAACATTAGGAAGGGATAATTACAGCACAAACAGGATGGGATTTAAGCTCAAGTGTATTAGCATCTGGTCTTCTCTAGCTATTTGAGTTCCTTTCTTCACAGTGTCCCCAGAGCAGGATCCTGCTCATGAGAGCCCTGTCTCAGTGAGCAGTGGAGGTTGCCCAGCCTGGCTGGCAGAGCTCACTTCCAGACACTGAAAGCCAGGCCAGATGAATCCAGTCCGTAAGGAAAACGATTCAGCATCCTGTGGGTGATCTTCTAAAAAGATCTTTGAAAGAACAAGAACATGAAGGAAGTTTGGTGTCATCAGAATTTTCTGCCTTTTGAGCCTTTTCATTGCTTGACTTCCATTTCACCAACTGAGCTATGAGTGGAATTCTCACCTTCTTTGGAGTGTCTGCCTGGCCTTTTGTTGGGTTAGGACCAGAGTGCCCTGATGTTAAAGAAGATGCCCCGTGATTTAATACACTATTTCTCAACATTTCTCTGCCTCTTTCTTTACTCTGCAGCTGAGGAGTGCCATATCTAGCTGTGATTTTGTATTCCTCTTGTCCCTGCAGTGTATTGCTGCTCAGAAATCCAACCCCACGTTACCACAGTCTGCTTTTCAGGGTTGAAAAAAGAAGCTCTGATTCCAGCCCTCTGGTTGCCCTCTGGAATACAAGGCTGCCAGGAGTGTCAGGGGAATGTAAGCTCAAGTGGCCTGTCACTGGCTGCTAATGCAAATCCTTTGTTGGTAATCTTGGTGTAAGGAAACATAAAATTGGAATTACTTGACAGGATTTTACTAAAATCCTTGGCATTGGATGCCTTGCAGCTCCCACTAGTGTTTGGGATTTTAGTCTATTGGCACATACTAGGCAATGTTTCCTTTGAAATAAACTATCTAATATATTTTTATATGATTATTTTCTTGTTTTTTAGATTAAAGTATAAACTACACTTCAGTGTTTGAACAGGGTACCTAAAGAGACGTTGGAATTCCTGTCAGTTCAGGATGCTGGGTTTTTTTAAGAAAAAATGTGATAAAAATGGATAGTTGCTATATGTTTGACTGTGCTTCAGAGATGCTGCATTGTCCAGAGCACTTCCAGGCAGAACTGAGAGCTGGTTATTTTGTCTTCAAAATGAATGCTTTATTCCTCTTTGTAGAAATTTAAATTGTGACTTCTCTTAGGGAAGAAGACATAATTTTTCAGCCAAGAGGCTGTAAGGTATAAATGCATTTAGCATGTCTTAATCTCAAAGTCTATAGTGTGAATTACATGAAAATGATTGGAGCAGAAGTCGGTTTGGTTGTTGGCCAGATTTTAATTTTTCACTGCCCAAGTGTTTTTCACATGTTTATTTACCTGAAGATCAGAGAGCACCAACCAATTAGCATATGGTTATAGGAGACACAGCAGATATTCCAGTTGGTAAAAAAAAAATAATTTAAAATGTGTTATTTGTCATCAAGGTGCATGATATGTGACTGGCCTTTTAATGGCTTTTAGAAATGTGCTTCACATAATTTGAAGCAAGCTTTCTTATCAGTATGTCGTGCAATTAATTTAATCTTGTTTCTGTTATTTCCACAGTATTTTTCAATTCAGTGAACCTCATTACATTTGCAAGTGCATTAAATTAGAGTCTGGATAGAAGAAGAGAGATGATTATCAGTTAATTTAATTATATTTCTAGGTTTGCCCATTTAATGATATGTCTGCCATTGTTGTTGCAGCCTTTACAGCAGTAGCACTGTGCAGGAATTAGTTCTGATTCCATGTAAAGTTTATGTTATCTGATCACTCCTGACAACTGGTGGAGCCAGATGTTCAGTAATTTATGAGTCTAATCAAAAGTCATTTACTTTAAGTCTAAAGGCTACACTATGGAATACTCACACTGTATTCACTGCATCATTTTCCGACTTTGCATGTGTGGTAGTGTTTTTACGGAGCTTGACATCATGAATGAAGAAACACAACTTTACATTCTTAGAGCGACTGCAGGAGCAAAGAAATGTTCCATGGCACAGGTCTCTTCGAGCCAGCTGAACACTGTAGCTGGGAATGTTCTTGTTTTTAAGGAGGAGAAAGAAAACACCCCCCAAAACTCACCATATGCAGTCCTTCATATAAAATGATCTTTACTTTTACTAAGAAAATTATCTGGTCATTTAGGGAGATGCTACAACCTGAGTTGCAGTGCTCAGCTTCTAATATGGTGCCTGTCAATGTTACTGCTTTTTGCAGTAAATAATATTTTTATATTTCTTTTGCAACTCCGCAATTTCTATTACCTTAAGGTTTGTGCCATATGTTTGAAATTTCAAGATAGATGGCATTTGCCCTGGCATCTGGAAATCCAAAGGATGGAGCTGCTGACACTCTCCAAAGCAATGCTGCATCCTGTGCAGTATCAATTGTGTAACTCATTAAAGGCAGATCTATTAAGGCAACAGCTTTGGGGTTTAGACATTTATAGATAACCAGTATGAATGTGAGAGAAAAAGAAATTCAGCTCTGAAGTACAAAATGTTCCAAGTTAGAGTGTTTGAAGATGGCTGTTTCTGAGATTTTTAGTGATGTGAGATTTGGAAGTAAATGGAAAAGGTGTTTATAAAATGATAGCAGAAATAACCCATAAATGAGAAAGAAAATAAAAATCCAAATTTTACTTAACTCTGAAAACTGTCCTTCTATTCCTATATTTTGGAAAGCAAACCAACTAGGTTTACATTTACATTTACTATCTGTACATGGGGGATCATTCTGTGGCTGCAATGTGAATAATGCACATAGACCGTGCACATTAAATTTTTTCTTATTCTGAAAGTACTTGCCACTAGCAAAAGACTCCCATGTCATGAGGTCCCCCAGTCCATGCTGCCAGTCTGGCCATATGGAGAGCTGATGGACTGTTCTGCAATGGGGTCGGTGTATTAAGCTTTGCAGGATGAAGACATTTTCATATTTCTGATGCTCGTAATGGGAGAGAAAAAAAAAAAAAGATATAAATTCAGTATATTTTTGAAACTGAGACTTGTGTGTGGGTGCAGAGTGGGAGAACCAGACTGAACAAACTCCAAAAAATTGGATTTGTGAAGTTGTCATTGCAGAAAACTCATTTTCTCACAGCTGTTCACTTTAGTGGTGGTGGGTGACCTGGTACCAGGGGATTATTACTTAGTGGCTTAGTAAGGTTGTTGTAGAGCTTGTCAGTTGTAGAATACCAGTTTGGGTGTTCAGATTAGCAAGAGATACATATACTTCATTTCCTGGTTTTTTTAACAACTCTTTAGTGGCTTCTGACTTGTATGAATCCCATCTCCCATGTCACACCTTCAATTCTGTTTAAACCTTTCTATTTTTTTTCACTTTTGCTTATTTTTGCTGTGAAGTTACTTTTGGCAAGGACTGATAGGCATTTTATCTATTGTTTATGCAGAATAGTGCAGGGATATATTAATATCAGTTGGATCCAATGGATTTGGTGAAAATTAAAAATATAACAATTATTATACAGCTTGTTTTTTGTGAGGAGGAGTTAGTCAGGGGACAAACCTCCCTCTCTGTTTCTCTTGCAGGTTTCTATTTGAGGACTTAACCACATGTTTGTTTGGAGCTGCAACTCACCATTTTGTAACAATTGACAGTTTTTTAACCTTATTATTTTTCTAAATAAGTGCAGTATTTCTGTTCAGCTCCATTGGAAAGAAGTGTTTTGAATTTCTGCCATTACCCAGGGTCTCTGGCAGAGTTCCCTGAAAACTTGCATGGGCCAAAATGTAATATTATGCTCTTTTATACTAGCAAAATCATCCCTTAGAGACTGCAGAGCAGGGATAAATCCAGCTGCTTGTCCAAACACAGAAATAAAGCAAGGATTCATTAGCTAGTTTTGACTGCAATTTTGTCTGATTACAAGAGTCCTCAACTAAAGCTAAGGGCAGAAAAACAGACCTGCTCCCACTCTGGATTGCAGTGGGGAGAATTAAATAAACTTAATTAATAGATCAGCAAAATTTTTGTTTAGCTATTTGATATACGGGAGAATAAAACCTCTTCTTAAATGAGGATAAATCTACTTGGTTTCTCATCATCCTACATTACAACAGTCTTGCATTCTCTACTTAATTTTTCTAGAAAATGTTTTGTTTGGGGTAGGTTTTTTTTGCTTTGCTTTGTTTTAAATCAGTGGCAAGTCAGTAATGGACTATGACTTATGATGCTTATTGTAACGTGAGTGATTTCTACTCTTCTTGTTCTTGTCAGTTCAGTTTGGTATTTCCCCACCCCCCCCAACTGGTATTTTTGGAGGGGCTGGACTGGAAAGATTACATCCCTTAGTATTCCGTGTTGGAAAAGTACTGTGTTTCCCTCTCTGTCGGGAAGAATGCCTTAAAATCCCTCCTCGCTCTAAGCTGCCGTGCTTGACATCTCATTATTTGACTCAGCTGTTTCTGTTTCACCTTCACCCAGCTAATTAAGTAACTCATTGAATGTATTATTCAGTATTTGATTCTGCTATCTGAGTCGGTGAGAGATGGAATTTACAAAAAAAAAAAAAAAATCCCCTTGATGGGATTAGTGGGAGGATTGTTGCTCGACATGGTGGACTAAAACGAGGCTGAGCTAATCAAGTTGGCCATGTATGAATCGCGCTCCGTTTGAGCCAGGGCTTGGCTGCTGGGGAAGGGATTGGGATTAGGGCTGATCATTCCTTAACGCACCAGATAGTGACCTGCTAATTGTTTCAGGACATCTGTGGTGGGAGAGGGGCTCTTTGGTTTTGTTTACATCTTCGTTTGCGCGCTCAGCTGCGGTCCTGCAGGGCATCGTATCGCTCTGTGTCAGGTCTGGATATGGCTGTAGCTGCCTCTGGAACTTGGCTTTGTTCATCATTCTGGCTCCATTACCAACACGGATTACTTTCCAGGGCTTTTGGCAATTTGTAAATCATTTATTTCTTTTTCTTGGATTATAAATGTAAACAGGAGTGCTCTGCAAATGAGCAAAATCCAGTGTTCAGATATAGGTTATCCATTTGCATTCCTGTCCCTCTGACTTTGACTGGCTTTGTGACTAATCTCTTGTATAAAAGAGAAGTGTTATTACAATTAAATCAATTCCCTTTTTGCTTTAGACTGTTTTTCCTTAATATTTACATTAAGCTACTGAATTAAACATGACTGTAAATAATATTCTCATCCAAGTAAAACCTACATATTTTTATCATAATGGTTAGAGCAAACCTTTTAAATTTTTTTTTTTCCTAAATGCAAACTAACACAAAAAATTAATGTCACCAGAGAAATCTAGCCTAGGAGTAAGATATTGACTTTGGATACAGAAGACTGAAGTGTGTGAATTCACAGACTGATTCATACAGTGTGTGAATCAGGTACAGTTAGGATTGGAGTATCTTCCTTTAGAGTCCCAGGAAAGTTTTCTGGTCAATTTGCTGTTTCTAGTTCTGATGGAAGTATCTCCCTCTCCTCCTCCCAGGGCTGGGTTGTCCTTTGTCCTTTTCAGCTTTGAACAGAAACACAATTCTGGCTCTGAGAAGCCTTTCTTGGCCAGAACCCAGTGGAAAATGGTAACTTTGTGAGGTGTTTTGAAAGTAAAACTGGTGTCATCCACCAAAAAGCCATTGGAAAAGTCCTAATCAAGCCTTACACAAAACATCTGATACTTTGTCTCTTGAATAGTTCTTAAAATATATGAAATAGTTTGAGTGAATCAGTGCAGAAACAGTCAGTAGAAAATTCTTCTCTTTGGCTTTAAATGGTCAGTATTTTTTCTACAGAAAAATAAAGCTGATGTAACTTTATTATGTTTAAATGAGAACTCCATCCTAAAAGATTTCATGGCAAAACAAAAAGCAAACTGTAGCAGAGTCTGGTTTTGTGAAATTAATGTTGCTTTTGCATTACGTTTTGAAGATTGGGATAGTTCCTAAAGCAACATTCTAGAGCTTTTTAAATGTACGTACACTCTAAATTCAGTGTAAAAAAAGTGAAGTCTGATCACTTGTTTTAGTGAAGCATGTACCTAATATTTTTTACTTTGGAATAAGAGTACATTTTGACTTTAGCTTAATCTGCTTTTGCTCTGAGCAGTCACACACTTTTGGATCTTGGTATGCCAAGGGAAAAGGCTGACTTTTGGTAGGAGTGATGGCTTTGGAATAGACTCTGACCTCTTTGCCTGCTTTTGCAGATACAGTTTTGTTGGCCCAGAAGGTTACAGTTCTCTGCAAGGAAAAATAATAATTGGAATGGGATATCTTCAGATTAGTATTCTGGCAGGTACCTTTTTATACTCATCGTCTTGCTAACGAGAAGATACGTAAATATTTTATTAAGCTACTAAAAGACTGAGAACATTTTATGAGACATGAACTTTAATGAGACATGAAGTAGAAAAAATTAGAGTCAGTCTTTCAATAATTTGGAACAGTGAAAAATGTTAACTGTCTTATCTTACTAACAGGGGCTCAGAATATACATTGTTGTATCAGCAAACTGAATTTATATTCAGTTATTTTCTTGTTTTAAACTTGTTTTGAATCTCTGCTTTTTACTTGCTTTTTCTTAGAGAAAGGCTCTAGCAATATTTTTACTGCTTTATTCTAATGAGAAAAAGAAGTTAATACATATATAAACTTAACTAAGTTTGGAGGCTAATTTAATGTACCAAAAGGTAGCTAGGTTTGTAGAAAATAAGTCGTTCATCAGATTCTTTTTTTTTTTATTACATATGATTGCCTGAGAGCTTATGACTGGTTTATATTTGCACACTTGCATTGTATAATAACATATTCAGTTGCACTGTGCTGTTATGTGGTGATTTTATTAACCATTTGAATCAAAAAATGTCACTTTTTCTTTCATTTCTTCCCTGTTTAAATAAGACAATATATTAATTATTCTGTCTAGGGTAATAAACAAGCTTATCAAATTATTTCAGCTGTTAAATTTGAACAATGACTTGAAAATTGTCCTATATACTCAGTGAATATATGTGGGTTTAATTAATTTTCAATGGTGCACTGTCTTCTTTTAGAACTTTAGAAATATTCTTCACCTAAAGTTAAATATGAAGTGATTTATTTCTTTTAAATTCTCTAAAAATTCTCAATTACATTTCAAAACCTGTGGGTCCCCCAGAAGGAAAGAGCAATGCTTGTCTTTTTCACATGATGTGCTCTCCCCTGCCTCTTTGCTAAGGACAGCTCCTTTTTCCATCTGTTAATATTTCTCTCCAAGCACCTTTCAAGTTTTTCCTCACACAGTTGTATCTGTAGTGAAAAATATGCCTGAGAGAAATCTGCTGCTCTAAATCTGCAATCTACCAGCAGCAAGGTGCACTCGTGCCATGATCACATCATTTATGGCTAAACAGAGGGAGAGCTCAGTGGGGCACAATGAACACGACTTCTTGCTGTGTGTTTGGGGGTGTGGTGAGTCACAGAGTTATAAACACAAGAGCAGGTAAACATCCAGTTTTTCATAGTGTTTCCTCTGTATTGCCATTGCTCTACAAATCTGACATTATTATTTTTTAGAGTGCGTGACACATCAATTTCTAGTTCAATTCTATGTTCTTATCTTAGAATTCTGTGCTCACACTTTAAATATTAATGACTTTAAGCACAAGTTACATTAATGGAACAGTTATGTCTTTTGGGTTTAAGTATCATTAATTTTAGGTAACTACTTCTCATGAGAGTAATCAGAAGCAGCTGTTGGTTTTGCTGCAAAATACTAATGCATAATTAAAAAAACCCAGTGACTATTTTAGAAAGCAGAGAAGTTTGCTGGAAGCATACCTTTGCTCTGCCTTGCTGTGGCCTTATATTCCCAAATTCAAACCCTGTGGTGGGTGTTCTGTATGGACTGAATTTTATCTTTCACTGTGCCTTTTTGTCCTACCATGTTGAGGCTTGTCGAAAACGTGCACTAAAATTTTCTGAAATGTGTCTTCTCGAAGTAAAAGACCTTAGTGGTATTGTTCATATAATATTTCAAACTACAATTAATTTGGTTCCCTACTGTTGGACTATTTTCCACATGTAAAGGGTCATTTTAGTCACAAAGCTGCTGTAAGTTATTTCCTGGCTGACTTGTTTGTCCTCTGGAAGATTTACTCCGTGTGCCTGTGGCTTGGAGCAAGCCCAGCCGCTGCAAACGCCGTGTGCTAATGCAGTTAGGTACTAGATGATACCCACCTTTCACTG
The DNA here is from genome assembly GCA_013400975.1 of Atrichornis clamosus. Classification (NCBI taxonomy): domain Eukaryota; kingdom Metazoa; phylum Chordata; class Aves; order Passeriformes; family Menuridae; genus Atrichornis; species Atrichornis clamosus. Next base: position 435,250 of record WBMZ01014013.1, on the reverse strand, counting down.
CCTGGGGAGCCAGTCTTGCCTGGGCAACGTGTTTCAGCAAAGGAGGAGATCAGTGCTCCGGTTCTGATGAACAGCCCACGGAGAAGCTGTTTAAGGGACACTGCTGTCCCTTCCAGACCGAGCAGAGCAGCCAGTCGTGCCAGGGCTGATGGAGATAAGGGTTTTGCTGACGTGCATATCTACAGTGTTCAGAACTTCTGTGTTTCTGAGAGAGCTCAGAAACAGCTGGAGAGCTTCCAGCTGCACTAAATCCCTCCCAGTGTTGTGCTGTACTTGCTCTCTAGTACCAGAAATGTTCTGGGGCTCTCTGCTGCTGTAGAGCTGCAGTGCTTCTCACCCTTAAAGTTACATCCACAGATCCCGGGATGTCCTTGTCACCTTTTTGTAGCTTCTTGGAACCAGAGTCTGTCTCGTTCTAAGTTTTCCTTGCCAGTGGTTCTTCTGAAATCTTTGGAATATTTGTGAATTTCTCTAGAATTTCAGAAGAGGATTGGTCAAATCTGCTTCCTTGCTGTACTCTCAGCTGACTAAAGCTGCAGCCTTGCAGAGTCACCAACAACCAGACCTCTCGGTGCACTTGGTTTAGCTGAGGAACCTACAGAATTTATGAAACCATACAACTGCTCAGGTATTTAAACATCTGAGATTTTTTTTTTTTCTTTTGATCCAACTGGGAGCTGCACAGCTGGGAATGTGTGCTCCTGAAGAGTGTGCTCATTTTATCCTCCCCCAGTAACCACATGTCTGTTTGTCTCCTCTGTCGTCAGCTTTTCCTCTCACAAAATTACCATCAGGGTTAAAAAAGAACTCCCTGGCTAAGCAAGAACTGGCAAGAAGCCTCACTTACCTAAGAAAGGGAATTTTCTTATTCTTATTATTAATTTATTGAGTTCATTTTCATTCCTTTTGTTTGTCTTTGTAGTTGTTCAGGGTGGTATTTGAAATGTAAGCCTTTGGAGCATGGCCTTGAAATGACTCCTGTTCCATGTTTTTGATGGTTGGTGCGACCATGACAGCAGGTAAAGATGAAAGTAACAGCACTGCTGTCATTTCTTTCTTATTAAAAGTGTGCTGTGGTGCTTCTTTGAAGAATATGGGAACATTTCAGCTGTTTTTAGGTTATCACTCTCGAGCCAGGAGGCCTGTTTGCCCATCTCTCCCAGCCTATCTTAAGCTCCTTGGGATCCCAGTTTATACAATTTCTCTACAGGCCGTTCTGTTATCTCCTTCTCTCCCCTGACAATTTCCCTACCCAAACATAAACCAGCCTATCTTGCTTTTCCCTCTTTTTGCCCTATTGCATTGAAACACAGCTTTGCATCTCCACTGTTCCTGCTCTAATATTCACTGCATATGCATTTGTTTTCCTGCCTGGAGCCCGGATCAAAATCTCTCTGCACCCTGGTACAACTCTTCTCACAGGTGAACGTGCCCATCTCAGCTCAGGATGTTTGTGGGGTTATCACCAGTAGTTTGTAATGTCCCTAATTGCCAATTTTCTCAATCAGCCAAAATACCATTTTCTGAATAACTTCCATTCAAGTCTTCATGATCTCTCTGGGCTTGAACTTAACTCGTATTGCTGGATGTGGAGTTGGACATATTTTTCCTCATTTCAAGTGAACAAATAATTTCTCTTTTGAAGTGTGTAATTGTAAAAATATAACAGCAGTTAACTAAGGTATCATCACAGGGTCATGATTGCTAAAATTTCAGTGGAGAAGATAAACATATGGCTTATTCTAAAGTAGATTAAAAATTACTCCTTTTTAGTGTTGTAGATTGTCATTGTCACAGTTTCTTTTCCCTAGAAATATTTATATTTAAGTCATGTTCATAGCTTTTTATTCAGCATGTTTTCTGTGGTCATTAATAAGCCTGAAACTGACTTGTGAGTGAAATAAAAGAACCTACAAAAACTGTACTCAAACAGTGATTTATTAATACACAAAGTAAATAAATTTTCATCATTGTAGTGTTCAATGCTTGCAAACACGGATTGCAAACTCTTTTTAGGCATCTAAATCAGAAATGAGAGTAAAGGAAAGTTAAACATACACAGGCTTTTAATCTTTGCTAAAGATTTAAAACCTCCACAGTGAGACAGCAGTGTAGGAATTCTCTAGCAAAGGAAGATGACTTAAGTAGTCATTGTGATCATTATTTTTGGAATGAAGAGTTGTTATTTCATCTTGTTGAAAAACCCAGTAGTCCTTTTTTTGGTAGTAAAATAATGTGCAGAAACAAGGTGGTTAGAACAAGAAATATTCCTTCGTAGAGTACATAATTGAGAACACGGGCAAAATGAGGGTAGATGGCTGAAATTCCTGCTGGGGAGGTAGGCATGGAAAACCTCACCCAAAAATCTTGTGGCTGCTTCAGAGATGAGCAAGGTTGCATAGTGTCTTTCTGAGCTTTCACACTGCTGCCTTTTTATTATTTTGCTGTTTCAAGAGAACAGATGCTGTTCTTGAGGCCTTTTTCAGCTGTCAGAAACACAGACTCGGATTCTGAGTGTCCTTTCTGCAAATTCAGCTCTACAGAATGTACTTCATGAACTTGGAGCAATAAGAAGTGAGACTGGCAAAGGTGTTTCTTGATGTTGGGCTTTGCTGTCTGTCCTTGCTCTGTGCTTTTGGCTCACAGCCACAGACCCCGTGTGCTCCATATTCAGGATATTAGAGTTTCTGCCTCTGTTGAAATACAGGTAGCTATTATCACCCTTAGTGCTCTAGTTGCCTCCTTCTACCCTCTATTATTATTTAAATACTTGGTTTACATATTATATGTATTAAAGTAGGTTTTTATACATTTACAGGACTGTGTGTGAATTGCCCATTATAATTTTCTAGTCAAATTTAGACTCTGTAAAATGTTTCGTGATCTTTACTAGTTTCACATACGAAGAAACCAACCTGCTGACCAGAAGCTCCCTCTGCTTCTGAGGTGGAGTTCCCCTTGCACTTTGAAATTCCCTACAAGTAGCAGACAGTGGCTGATGAAGTAGTTGCCGTGAGTGACAACTGAGAATTCTGTTATTTTTGCTTTTGAGGATGCCAGATGGGAATTATGTAAAATACAGTTGACTGAAGCCTTCAAAAGACTTGCACATTTGGGGAGCTAATTCTGCAAGTGCTCTTTTGTTGTTGTTTTGTTTCCTCAGCATTGCAGGAGGTCTGAGGACAAGAGGAGATCACTGTGCTTCATCTGCCGGTTGATTGCAGTCCTCCAGAGCCTGTGATAATTTTAATACGGGCTGACTGTGTTTTTTGAACCTTTAATCATTAATTTAATGTGAAATGTTTGCATCCTGGAGTGGCCAGCGCAGAGATTATTTTGTGGAGTAGCTGTGCTGCAGAATCTCAGCGTTCATCTGGTGCCAAACCTTGTCCTGAGTCTGCTTTTCTGAAGTTTCTTTAGATCTCTTGATCATCAACTTCACATTGGATTTACTGTTATCATTATACCACGCTAAGAAATGGATTTTTGCAGCCTGCTGAGTGAAAAAAAAAAAAAGTTAGCTGTCGGAGAATATCTGATGTGCTTAACTAAATATTATCACTTGATTATGATCACATAATTTTATGGAATGGATTTCTCTGGCTGCATCATAATATCATTGGTCTCAGTAAGAGCAATTCCAATGTAAATGGTGGTGATGAGTTTCAACATTTCTATTGTAAAATTAGCCAGTTTTAGAAGTTATTGTGAACATGTTATAAAGAATGATGAAATTGCATGTTTAATCACTTTAAGCAGTGAAAAATTCACAAGAAGCAAAAAGGAATAATTTATGGCTGGTGGGAGTTTAAAGCTACAGAAACAGGGAAGCAAAACTGGTGGCAGATCTTAGATTAATTTACTTGAAAGTTCTCAATTATTGATCAGTTTTGAGGCAGTTTTTACCAGTTATGATTGCAATTCCACAGCATTCCAGGAGTTCCAAAGGGAAATAACTATCTTTATCAGGATTCCTTCAGTTAACATTGCTCATCCTAATAACCTGCTGCTGCTTTTTTTTTTTTTACTTTTGGATTTACAACACTTCTTTTATGACATAATAGATTGTGGAAGAGAGAGTTTGTGTGACTCAGAGGTTTTAAGGACAACCTTTATATGCAAAACTGTCATATGTTTAAACACAAAATAGAAAGTACGACTTTATAAAAACAGTTACTAAAAAAACTCTTTTCCTAATTTTGTACTGATGTGCCTGTAATTCTTCTAAAAAAATCAGAATTTCCAGCAAATTGCCTTATAAATTCATTTAATATTTTCAATTTTGTCGAAAATATACTTCATTCTTATCACTTAAAGGGAATTTAGGATCCTCTCAGGCTTCAGTGAGTGCTGAAAAACAGTTAATTCTGTTTGTGTTTAAGTGTACATGTTTTACAAGACATCAGCTCTGTTTTAGTGGAAAGTATTACTGCAATTCTTTTGTTTCTGTTCACCTGTGACATAACAGTATTTTTCGTTTGGTTTTAGAAGAATGTATACAATGATTTACTTCCAGAGGATGTAGGAGTCCTGTTTTCACTTGCATGGCTGGACCTAGGAGGCTTAGAGCTGTTCTGACTGAATTTATTAAAATATCGTTCTCTGTTTTAAAATAGTGGGTTAAAATACATTTTAAAAAATACTGTTCATTTGGTGAGAAAACGTAAACACCTGGTCTTACTGCAACAAGGAGTCTGGACCCTCATCTGCCAAGTGTGTGAAGTGCAGTCATGTTAATTCCTTGTGTTTTGGATCAGCACCCTAAAGGACACCAGCACATTGCAGTGATCCCTGTGGTAAAACAGCTCAGCAGTGCCACGGGTCTCACATTTCCTGCTGGAATCCGGTGATGACACCATTTGATTTGGAACTCTGGGTATCATTTCAGTTTTACTGAAGATTACACCCTGAAATTTGCCACGAGAGCAGTGAGAAGTGCAAGGCTTATGAGTGTAGCTGTTAGGAGGGTTTCTTTGTCATTTGATGCACTTGTATAAAGGAAATCAGAAGTTGGTTAAATGGCAGACATCCAACTAAAAACACTCTTCTCTGATTCAAGTTGTAATTTGTTTCCCCCCACTTTTTTTAGAGTGCATGGTTTCCTAGATAGAAAAGTTTCAGCCTGTTTACATTAAAATACTTATTATTTTCACTCATTTTGATAAATTACTATTATTATTATTAAAATTATTATTATTGCTACCCCAGTAAGATCCTTGCATTGATAAAGAATGAGAAAACACTTTATGGGCACATTGTTTACTAAGTTGACATATTACATATAGTACCATTAGTTGAGGCACAAATTTTTTAATGGATCCACCCCCACCCCCCTTCACCTTGGTAAAGAATATTGGATTTTACAGTTCAATGAGTATCTGGTCGTTATCATTCATGTGCTTTATTGCAGTTATTGTTAATGGTTATATGAACAGCAAAATAGGAAGCATATATCACCTGTCAGCCTGTGTTCTGCAGACCCATCTTGGGTTAAATTATAGTAGGATTGATAGCAGAAGCTGCTCAAACTCAGGTTCCATAGAGAAGTTGTGGATTTTTTTTTTTTCCTGAGGTTTAGGATTTGTGTTCAGGCTTTAAAGAAAAAGTTTCAGTATATAAGGATCGTAAATTCTGAATTGGTCCTGCCAAAAAGTAATTTAAGCAATTTACCAGATCAAATAAAAGTGTATTAACCTGGTTTATAGAGAAAGAGGGAGAAATATATTTTTCTGCTTTAATGTGATTCTAACAACTTTCTAGTTTAAGGGAAATGTGTGCAGTTATACTTACCATGGGCTGAAAATAATTCATCAAAGCAATGTTCTGAATTCAGGAACGGTGCCATTTGTGCTCCATCAAAAAGTGGGTTTTATGTAATCAGTTTTTTAGCTTTGAAATTGATCTACTGTCACTATTCTACTTTGTTTTAAATTGTGCAGCTTAGATACTATCCAGTATGCATGCTTGGGTAACTTGATTGAACTGGAAGAAAAACTTTATCAGAAGCACAGACTTGTGTATTTAACCCATAATGTAGAACGAACAAACAGAAAATACAATGTGGAGGTAGCAGGTGGGGCTGATCACAACTCTCACGTACTTTTTGTCCCTCAGATTTTCTTGGCCATGCTGAGTTGGCACTTTTTAATGTGCAAGTCTTTATTTTCTGCAGATTTTTTTTTTTTTTTTAAGCAATGCCATCAGATTTGGTAAGATAATCTTTTAAATGGAAGTTTGAAATAAGTATGGCACTTTCTTTTTCCTGGGTCAACACATCACCTACTTCATTAATTAAACTGGAACATTCACATTTTATCAAGTGTCAAATAGTTGAAGGTTACAGAGAAGAGATGGATTCTCCTTAGGATTGAGAGAAACGTGTTGGTATGAATTCTAACATTTGAGAGAGATCTCTAACGCATTTTAAATACTGGTCTAGTTACCTTTTCACTGATGGGAAGAACTGTTGACATCCAGTCACCTTTTCATTAACAAATTAAAACCAAGCAAAAGGGTGTATTTTTTCCTTATCATACAGAATTAAACTGTGGGATTGCAACGAGATATTTCACGGGCCAAAAGTATGAGGAGTTTCTGAAGCAGGATTGGATGAGTTCAGGAGATAAAATCTCAGGGTTTTTAAATGGCCCGAGAACAGCTCCTGGCCCAGGGTGTGCACAAAGCACCGGGTGTTCCACACCGCCTTGGGACTGTCTCCCTGCTTGGGCTGTCCCTGGGCTGGGTTCTGCCCCTGAGCCCCCAGAGGGGTCTCGGGCATCAGTGCCCAGACACGGCACAGGCACTGCAGGGCAGGAGGGGTGTTCAGGTGGCTGAGCCTTGGTCCTCTTCAGTCCCTCTCCTGTCCAGGGTGGTCGCGAACCTGCAGCCTCAAACTTAAGGCTCAGCTGGTGGTTGGTGCATTTAAGTAGGAAAGTTTTGTGTTTAGACAGGAGGGAAAATGAGAGGTAGAGAGGTGCTCTTGGGGTTTTAGTCCTGGACAGCTCCTAAAAGTCATACTGTGATGCTTGATGCTTCGTTCCTACTGGATTTTCTCCTGTGAACAGATGATATAACCGGTTTTGTGAGTGAGAAACTGTAGATTATGAGACTAATAAAGACAAAAATCTTAGAAAGTGTATTTAGATGGCTACATTGTTCTTTTCATTTCTCCACTGGTTTAGAAAAAGGAGGAGGCAGCTGATTTTCTTATTTTTTTGATTGATCCAAATCCATTTGTTAATTTCTTGTTATGCTGCTTTAGGATTATTTGACACCCCTCTCTCTGAAATGCCACAGCCCTTTTTTGTATTCAGCTTTCACACACACCTATAGGAGGAAAAAAAATGCCAGTCTGTCTGTACAGTGAAATCCGTTATAAAATAAATGCAGTAGCTATTATATTTCAGTTGCATACTAGAATATCTTCACATATTGTACAGTATTACATGGAGATATTTATTATCTGCACTCCAATTAAAAATAGTACATTGGTTTATTAGATACTAAAAAAGTATTTACTACAAGCAAGTAATCAATATTCCTTATTTAAAAAGAAGCTTAATTCCTCGGTGCACATGGATCTATAGAGAAAACCACAAACTCTATGGTCACAGTTGAAGAAAGGGATTTAGGGGAGTGAAGGGTCCGTGTGGTTTTATGGTTTGTTTGATGGGGGTTTTTTGTTTTGGTTTGCTTTTGTTTCTCCTGTGGGATACATCTCTGGACCAGTACTGAGACAGAGTCACCCTTTCGCTAAAAGGTGCCAGGGACGTTTGTTCTCAGAGAGCCTTTGCTTATTTGGTGCTGCTATAGGCCCAGGTATCTGTCTGGGGGGACAACAGCCAAGACAAAAGGTAGGAGGAACAATTCCCCATCTGTATACTGACTCCAAAAGTCCATTGCTGTTGGTACTGAGACACTTAGATAAAAACCAACCACTCTGAATTGCAGCACAGTCACTGGGAGAAGAGCACGGGATGGGGATGGTGAGTGCTGAGTTTTTTGAGCAGTTTTGAGCAGTAATAACTCTGTGCTGCTGCCATTTGTCTGTTTTCCTGGGCTGGCTCAGCCCCTCTCTGTGCCAGGGGAATGGGTGCTGCGTGTTGGCCTTCCAGAGCTGCAGAGTGCCCAGTGTCCTTCCAGCTGCGTGAAGGCATTTGGGAAACCAAAGGGTTCTGATGTCTTCATGACTGGATGACTTGGCAGATGTTTCAGAGGAAACTGGTCTTTTGTGCCCTACACTGGGCATGGAGGAAGGAAGAGCATCTCAGTCACTTCTTGCCAGCAAGAACAAAAAAATCTGACTGCTGGTCGATAAGAAAACAACTCAAAGCTAAATTACTCAAGCTTGCTGCCTGAGGCTCTAGTTCAATTCTTTATTTCTCTTGGATGTTAAAGCACTAGCTGTCATCATCAGGGCTCCTTTTTAATTTGTTCATGATAAGAAGAGTCCTTTGGATGCAGTCTCCACTCATGCCTTTGTTCCTGCTTTCTTATTAGTGGAGTGACACAGAGCTGTGCCAGGAAGTTGAAATAATTTGCAGTGTATGAAGCAGCAGATAATTTGTGACCTGACTACTCGTGACATTTGCAAATGGGTAGAAACTGAAAAAGAATCAGTTTCTGATGGCTGTGGGTTAACCCCAGCAGGCAGCAAAGCCCCACTCAGCCACTCACTCCCCCTCAGCGAGGCAGAAGTGAGAGTGCCCGTGGGTTGTTTATGCAGGGAAGCCTTGAGTCCAGGATGAAATCCTGCTTTGCTTTTTTGTAAAAAAACATAGTAAATACATAACCAGTTTGTTGTGAGTGGATCTGTTTTGCTGCACAGAAATAGACACATCTTATGAATACATATTAAAAGCATAAAACTCAACCTTTTGTGACAATCAAAAGCGTAGTGTAATAGCAAAGAAAAAATTGATTTTTACAGAGCCCTCATTTTCCAGGGCACTTCTGCATTCATCACACATCTTCTTTCATTTAAAAATTTCTTTACTGTCATTTTGTAAGCCTGAAAATTTGCTATTTTAGTTAAAATTTAATTTTACTTTTTATCAGTACATAGCCCAAGAGTGACTGAAATCTGTTCAAAACTTGAACAAAAATCTTCTTCAGTCTTGAAGGAACTTATTTTTGTGAAAAGTGAATTTAAATAAAATAGTTTTATTATGGATTTATCCTCTGTGTCCAACAGTCCCCACTCAGTAAACATAGACTCCTTCCTGGCAGCCACTTCAGTATCTTGCCTTCACATAGAGAATCCTCCCCGTCTCAGCATCCTCAGCTCTCTCTGGGCTCATTTAACAGCTGGTGTAGGGGATGGCTTTGCAAGTAATGTTTTCTCTTTTCCTTTTCCTCAGCCACTAATTTATCAAAAATACAGAAACATGTTGGGGCTTCTATTTATTTCCCTGTCAAATATGGCTAAACTTAGTAAATATATTCTAAAGGTGTTGAGGTATTTCAATTATGAAGTAATTTTGCATGCTTGTTTCCTTTAGGAAACCTGCCTTAAAAAAGATGAGTTCTTCAGGGATCCACTTGTCCCCTTATGCTGTTGTTAATTTGAAAACATAAACTGTCAAATTAGATTTCTTTCTATAAAAGTTACACCTGCCCTATGGGTATATATTGCCAGTTGTCATCTTACCCAGCTTACAAAGTGTGTGGCTGTGCTGAGATCACATCAGCACTTTATCAACAGCTCTGAATTTGTCAGGAATATGTATTGATTACCCAGATTTCAGTGACTTCAAATATACTACTATTTGTGTGGCTGTTGGTCTACTTGACACCTAAGGCAATATTATTAGATAAATAAGGTTTGTAGTTTGAAAATCCAGTTTTAACCTTTAAAAACTGTTTACATTTATGGTTTTGGAAGTTTTTGTGGATTTTCAACCTTTAAAGTACAGGGCCATATAGAAAAAGAGTTTAAGCTTTGATCTGTAGATCAAAATGCTCTTACATTTGGGAATCTTACACGGTTTTGTGCTGTTCAAACTGAAAACTGCATGGAATGTCAGTTTCTATTGCCATCTTTGAAAATGAAAGCCCCAAAATAAGTCTTAATCTGATCTAGTCTTCAACAGTGAATACCTATAGACACAGCTGGGTACTGCAACATGACTGATTCACATCCTGAAATTACAAACGTATTTTCTGAATATGCTGCCTGTTTTTGGTGTGGTTTTGTGCAGGTGGGATATCTAAGGATGTAGGTGGAAGTTTTACGCTCGGGTAACTTTGCGTCACTGGGAAAATGAGACGCATGTTTGGAGAGAGGAGGTGAGGCACACAGGGCTGGATTCTGTGCTGTGCAGACGTGTCTTTGCATCTCTGAGTATTCAGAGAACACTTAAGGAAAGGACGAGTAACTCCTGAAGGTGAGAGAAGGAAAAGGAGTGGGAAAATTTAGTGTGCTCCAGTCCATAAAGCTCTAGCAGCAAGCAGTACCTCTACCCTCAAATAAGTCTTTGCTTAGCGAAAAAATCAGAGCTTCTCTTGGTAAAACAAACTTTAACTCTTGATAGCCTTGAAAAGGGTACGTGAGCACAAGCAAATCACTGGAGCCAGAAGAATACACAGCAGAGCTGGGTATTCAGTGGCACAGCCGAAGGGTGGGTGGGTGTGTGGGAGGGCACACACACGAGTCCTTTCAAATCTAGATTAAAAACACAGCAGTATTTTTATAAGCAGTAATTTTTTTATTATAAAAGTTGTCAGTTCAGTTTCCAAGAGTCTTGAAAGCCTTCCTCTTACAGTCTGTCTACTTTTATGCAGAAGTAAGACAGGAAAGCTCCCTGAAATCTTGAGAAGTTTGATTTTCCATCTGTGATCAGATGGGTTTCCTTTTGGACTCCACTCGAAGAGCCCCGAGGCTGCCCTGAGGCATCAGAAACCGCTGCAGATGGCCCAGTTTTCTCCTGGTTTGTGCTTGTAGACACAAGCCTCTCGGTCCACAAATGTTAGTAAATAGAGGTGAAGCTATTGCTTGCAAAATACAGCTCCTCTCTCACATCTTTGACACTGCAACTCTTGAAGCCATTAAAGTCCTCGAATTGCTTTGTTAATTTGATGAGGCTTCTGCCTGAGTCCTGTTGCTGGGGACAAACTTAGTAAAGACTTGAATGTCACATTCTAAGGTTTCATTTTTCATTTATTTTCTTCTTCAGTAAGTATTACTGTGTGGTTAATTTGTTCTCTGGGATGGATGAAATAGAACTAATATGAAATTCAAATGAATTCTTCTGCTGGCAGCCTGTTTGTTAGCAGCAATAATGAAATATAATGGCCAAAGGAGAGCAAAAATGATTAAGTATTTTCCTCAATAATTCAGGGCTTTGATATATTTAAGCACTCAATAAAAATGCCCAGAAAAATCAATAACCTAGAATTTTACTGTGTACTTTTTAATTTTGTGTATATATATATATATATATAGGTGTACATATATTCTTATTTTGTTTAACATCGTTACCTTTATATATGCTTTAGTCATTAAAAGGAATCCATTCCAGTTGTACAAATTTTAAACCTAAAAAAATCCAAACCAAACCAAAATACCTTTTATCTTGAATTCTACTGGCCTTTTATGAAACTGAAAACCAGTACGGTGAAGAAAAGACATAATTTGCTGGCACTTGGGATGCCAAGGACTCGTGTAAAACACCTGACCAGGCTGGGCAGTGCAGTAGGTTTATCTTTCACGGGAAGTTGAGCAGGATTTTACAAGGTTATTTGCTTCCACCTACTGATCATCCTTGATATTACAGGCAAACCCAACCCAGGGAACACTGGGATCATCTTTCCTCCCTCTGGTACCAGCCATGGGAGGAGTAGTGTTTACATTTTATATTGCCTTACGTTCACATGCAAAACAAAAGATGTTAGAAATTCAAACAACTCCTCTAAAGTTTCTTGTTTCTTAGGGTTATTTTGGTTGGTTGGTTGGTGTCTGGTGTTCTGTGTTGTGATGACAGGGAAGCAGTGGAAGTAGGATTTGGATAGCAGGGAGAGAACAAACTGGGAAACGTGTGATAAAGTACACAGCCAGTAATGGTGCAGGTTATGTTAGCATGACTAATGGCTACTTGAGGATATTGATTTCACTATTTCTGCTTGCAATTCAAGGAGTAAAACTAAATGTAGAATTAGAGAAACCATAAAATATAGTATATGCAGGTTTCTGCTGCATCCTAAAACTAAAATATCATACGGGGTCATGCTGCTACCCGTAACTAGTTTTGTTTCCTAGAGCTTTTGCACTGCTCAGCTCAGTAACATTTTTATAATGCTACAGTCGAATGAAGGTGGTAGATATGTTTCCCAAGGGCCTAATGTACTAAACTTCAAAAATCCCAGCTCTTAAACTTGTGCTTGTCCTGCATTGCTCCTGATGTTCTGCATAAACCTTTCTGTGTTTCCCTGTTGCTGCCACCCAATATAACAGACCTATAAGGCAATATATAAAAAACAGTTCTTAATATATTTATAATAATATTATTTAATTGGATGTTATGCAGTGATACCTAGAGAAAAAAAGGAATTGTGTTGGTTTTAAATGGAAATGAATGAGAGGGTTTTCTACTTAACTCTGTCTCTCTTTCCCATGGAATATTCTATCATTATATAACTTGTCTAAAATAATTCTTCAGGAGGAACAGATTTTGCTGGGGGTTTACTTCTCTTTTTGTGATGTAACAACATTAAAGAAGGTGCCTGCTGTATTGTTCAAATCTCTAGGATTTTACAGCTGCTTTACAGCAATGGTGCTCCTCTGTCTCAAGTAATTCATAGAGTTGGGAAATTTGCAATACACACAGTGAAGTGAGTGCTTTGTCATTTCGCAGTTAGAGAAGGTAGCACAGATGTCTCCCAGAGAAGAACATGCTCATTTCTCCCCTTCTTGCTCTGAGACTGACAGATGATTCATTTTGATGATTTTTAATGCTTAGTGCCTGTGTACAATTTTTCTTTAAAACAGGTATTTCTAGGATGTAGACATATAGTCAAATATTTATATTTAAATATAGATTTGATTAAGTCAGTAGCTTCACTGGTTTAAAGAATTACAACACTAATTGCTTTGGAAAATTATTTGGTTTTTATCTTGCCCTTGTGCAGAAGTCTGAAACCAGGTATCTACTCTCAAAGACATACAGCTATTTCTTTACCTAACCCTGACTTAACATAATTTCAAAGATAACACATTCTTGCTGGCTTCAATATCTGGTAAGATTGAACCCTTACAGATGTACCTTTCATTGCTAATGATGCAGTGCTTAATTTGTAAGTTCCCTTTCCAAATCTTTAGCCAGAGACCCAAACACTACGGGATGAAATGATTGCCTAATGTGCAGGGATAAACCACAGAACAGAAACGATGTCATTACAGATTCAGGCTGAATCTTTTCCTTGTGGCCGGCCTCAGCTAAAGCTGAGGCTCGTTATCTCTTTAACTCCTGATTGAGCATCAGAGGCTCAGCTGGGCTGGCCCCAACTGGGTCCAGCTGGGCTGAAGGCTTCACTTGTGCCTTTTCCTGGCTGCTCTAGACAACCACGGGAGATAAGCGGTGCCGGGAGGAAGATAGGTTTTGTTTTATCCAGGTAAAACTGCATTTTTAACTGAGTGATGAATGCTTGTGATCTTGGGTTTCTCAGAAATTGTTTTTAATGGGAAAGGACAGTGGTGAAAAAGCAAACTGAAATGTTCCGTGGATGGCAGAGGGGATCAGAGTGCTGCTAGGTCTTCAGGCATATTCGTCATCCTGAGAGTTTGTAATAGCTTTGACTCCAGCCTGAGAGCAGCTACTTTATTCTGCTTTCAGTTAATTTAGGTCAGTGTGTGAGACAGAGCCACTCTTGTCCTTGGTAATATGGAGAGATATGATTCATTTTTGATTAACCAATAAATATGTTAAAGAACATTACATTATTTCCAAAAGGTGACTTAGGGCACAGCTAGGACATGAAGAGCACTGGTGCTAATGAAGTTTGAATTCATTCCCCTGAGGCAGAAGGCTTTTTAAAAGCTGAGGGTTCTTTTTTTTTCCCTCACTCATTCACCACAAAGAACTGAATGTAAATATCCAAACAGGCTCAGGAAGTGAGGCTGTAGGCAGAGAGAGTATTTCCCTATCCTCCACATGGGAGACATGGTGAGAGACTGTCTGGCTGCCAGTAAGTCACACTTGAAAGAAAATTTTTGAGTGTTACATTCCACAAAGTACAGTCTGGTTCCCCATGAAAAGTGGTTGAATATAAAGAGTATTAGAGATACTGATTCATATATCAAACTGACTAGAATAACAAAGGTTTTTGTTGCTGCCTAAGAAGTGACGGTTTGATATGCCTGATGAAACCATCTTTAATATAATTTCCTGTGAATTAAAGTATTTTTTCCAGGAAATCTTGATTAATCTTACTTGGTTGAATGATTTATTTTTTTACTCTTTTATGGGTATAGGTAAAGAAGTCCTTCATTTAAGATGAATAGGCATGTTGTTGAAGAAGCATAAATTCTTTATTTTCCATTTGTTTTCACTTTTAATAGGAGCTGCTATTTGCTATCAGCCTTAAATTTGCATGTTGGGATTTATGTGGGAAGTAAGAAGCCAATAATATAAAATCTGATTAGAGTAGTTCCAGCTTTGGTGAGAAGTTGGGGAAGTACTTTTAGCAAATAATTGCCCCTCTATCCATATGTTGGGGTTTTTTCCAACGAAAATCTCTATAGCTGGAATATCTAAGCCAAATTGGCTTCCAAGAATGCCCTCACTAGAAAAGGGAAGTTGAAAACAAAAGTGAGTGAGTAGGTTACTTGTCTACAGTTTAGTGACTTGAACTGTATTTGTCTTACTTGGTTTCCAGCAGTAACTCGTTAGAAGTGTGAACATGAAGCAATAAATGCCTTTCAGACTGAAATTTTTGTGATAATGATGATCTCTGTATGACTTCAGGCTAAAAATCCATTGGTTCAATGAGTCAAAATACTTTAGGAATAAAAAGGGCCATGTGCTTAGTGTCATTAGGTTTAATATTATTTGTTTCACTCCTGAAGAAAACATGTCCAAAATACACACATGTCTACAAGTCTGTCCACACATGCATACATGTTTATCTTAAATAGATGCTTTGTTATTCTGGCATCCTGCCACGAGATTCAGACACAAATATCTATCCAATCCTCAAGATGCAAGTAAAATAGAAAACATGTACTATTAAATCAGATTTTTTCTTATGATCTGGCTACAGTATATAGAAATAGGTTTGGGTTTTTTTGTGTTTCAATTCTGTCTTTTAATTTTATACACATAGTGAAGTTTAATAAACCTTACATAAAAACATAATAGTAAATGTTGTGTATCTAAATACTTATGTACAAAAATACCAGGTCTTCAGCCTGAGTTATCCCCCAACCCTGGTCAGTGTGCTTTGTGACGTGGGCTTCTCTGTTTGTGCTTTCAGGACACTAAAGCAGAGTGCAGTTCTGCTGTAGAAACTGAGGACAGAAAAGTAAGTGCCTTGTTTTAATGGGATTTGTCAAGTAACTCGAGTAGGTGGGCTTTTTCTTTGGTTGTGGATTTTTGGTTACTGGGGTTTTTTTTAATTAAACCATGTTATTTTATAGTGCTTTGTTTTCAAGTGTATGTTTTAATGTTGCATTTTAACTGTAATGGGGGCAAAACAGTCATGCTGTATTGAATATACTTGTTAGAAATGTGAATAACTGCTTTTTCAGAAGGGAACTGTAGTATTAATTTTTTTGTACTATGAACAGTTTAAAAGGCAGTTGTACTTCCTATCCTTAATTTTCGTTACTAACAAAGTAATTGTTGTGTCTTTCATGATCAAGTTGGCATACCATGTCAAATATTTGTAAGACAGCAAGACAAGGACTGCTTTTTCTTGCTCTCTAAGCAATATCTTTGATATGGATTTTTTTTTCTTGCAAGGAATTGATTAAATGTTTCCAGTTTTATTTTCTCTGAACAAATATAAAACAAATACAAAATACATTTTCAGTTGTATTCTTCACCTTACTCATGGTAAAAACTAATCAAGAAACAAAGACTTTGCACATAAATCTTCAGTTTCAAAACTTTAAATTGTCAGAAGTAAATGTCAATCCAATTTTAAATTATTTTATCACTAAAGAGAGTAACATATTTTGTTAAAAACCTGTTACTACTGAGATTTGAAAATCTGGATTACTGGATTGCTGCAGTATATTTCAGTGTCAAATAACTGAGTTTGTGGAAGTGTTGAGCACATGACATAATTTAAAGTCTCCAGCATCAGCTGGTGCTCACTACTGAGCACCTCGGGTGTTTAGGCTGCAGGTTCTGAGCATCAGCTTTTATCAAACTTTCCAGGTGCTTATATTTAGGTGCATATTGTTTGAAAGTGTGCTAAAATGCAGTTTGGGACCTTATTTCTAAACACCAAGTTCTGATTTTTTCGATGTAGGTACTACAGCTGCTAAAACTGCCCAACCCAAAAGTTCTTTTTGATATATGATTTATGAGAAAAGGTGTCGGGGGCCTGGCCAGCTTTGGACAACAGTTTATTAATGTGTTGTATTTCTTTTTCCTTGCATTGCAACTTGGCTTTTACCCAGCAGAGGTACCAGTCTGTTGCCAGTAAACCTTTTTTTTCTTTTTCCCTGTTTATGGTAGTGTGATTTGTACCTCAGTAGGAATTGCAGGAGATGTGTATCTGATGGTTTCTCTCGGCCTCAGGGGCCGCTCTGAGCTTGGGTGTTTTCCTAAGGAGTTGTTTTCACCTTCAGTGACTCAGGATGTCAGTGCCAACCCATCCGTCTGACCCTGGGAAGGGGCACCTCATCCCGTGCAGATGAAGTGTGTGATCTGACTTTTTCTGAAGCAGTTTGTTTTTTGACTTTGCTAAAAGTACAGAGTGGATCCCCTGAAATTCCAGTCTGTTCAGTGCTCCAGCTTTCACATGCACAGACTGCACTCAGCAGAAGGGATTGTCTTGAAAACCCCTAAGTTTTGTTACTTTGTGGAAGCACTTTGGAAGAACAGAAACGTAATAAACACCTTGTTGTTGCTCCATGATATGTTTATTCTTTTCTCTGTGTTTGGTCCCAAAACTGAAGCTTCCACCAAGCTCAAGTGGCAGTTGTACTTTAGAGTCCAGGGAGAGTTACTAGTGATCATCAAATAAAGAAACATCAATCTTGGTTAATAATAATGCATTGCTTCATGGTTTTTGAAAGCATCAATTAGGAATGTAATGTAATTCGTAAACCTGAAAAATTATAAATAAATATTTTTATTTCACCTAGCTTGAAATTGAGACAAACTACTGCAATTAGGACATGCATCATTAGTATCTAATAATTTGCACTTCCATAATGAAATATGCTACTAATGAACTATATCATTAGTAATTAATGGAGATTTTTCCCAGTTAACCACAAAATACAAACATGCAAGGTGCCTTTTCTTGTGTTCTTTTTTCTTCTGAAGTTTCTCTAACTTCTGAAGTTGAAACTTATGTAACCATGACTAAAGCATCGCCTGGAGGAAAACTCAAATTTAATAACTGTATTTATTATTTTGAAATCTATTATTCTGTAAATTACAAAATAGCATCTAATTATTGTAACCACTTCATCACTGACATCTGTCTCTTCTTCCATTGTCTTCAGCTGACCTTTTTATGTAAGATTTGTATTTATTTTCCACAAGGATAAAAGCTCCCAGGTTTGAGAATAACAGGTGCCGAGTGATGCACAGTCTGCTCTAATTGGCCTGGATTATTATGCATTACTAATTTGCATCTAGCATTGCCAACAGAGGACCCACAAGTGCGTGTAGGACTCATTTCCTACCTAGTCAATACTCTTTTCTGCATGTGTCACACCCAGACTTTTTAGTTTTGATCTCATACCAGCATTCTCAACATCACAATATTGGATGTTCCGTGAATAATGGGATCACAGAAATGGCTCAGCTTTGCTTCTCAAAGAAACATATGTAGAAACGTGACCCTTAAATTTTCACTGGAAGAAACCTGTTAAAAACATACTGAGTGTAATTTTTGTAAAGATATGTTGATATCTGCAGCTAGTCACATGGTGTTTTGGAATTTGAGTCATCATTTCAAAGCCTGTGTGATGTTTTGCTATTGCAAGGACAGTGACAGATGGTCAGGTTGTTTTTCCTTCTACCCATGTTTTCTAATAGAACTGTGTGTATTGGACACAAACAAAATGGTTGTGGTTGAAGGGAATTAATAAAGATATTGGCCATTTTGCCAAGAGGGAGACCATGTGGATTCCTTTGAAATCCTTCCATTTGGTATAACCAAACTATAGACTGTCTCCACTGTAAGATGACTGCTAACATGTACAGCCTTTTTGTTGTTGTTGCTCTTACACTGCTCCATCAACTCCCACTACCTCAAAACCCTGTCCCTAATAAATCTTCCTTGCTTTTTGTTTCATATCAGTTCACATCTTGATTTGTTCTGAGCAATTATCTTTTTTTTTTGTTTTTCTAAATATATGTTTATATGGGACTTGCTTCAAACAGGAATCTTCAGAAATACAAAAAGAAACTGGATAAGATTTCTCCCAGTCCTACTCTGTTGTTGAGGTCTGAACAGAGCACAAAGGACGTGCTTTGTTTTACTCTGCAATTGTTGCATGATCAAATTAATTCACAGCAATACTGTGAAACCAAAACTCTGATATAAAGTTATCTTCCCTGACATCCCTTGTGTTATATTTCCACCTGAACTGGAAAACTGACACCGAAAACTGAACGGGAAAGTCAACTTGCAGTGACCTTCCTGTGCTGAGCAACTTTGTCTCAGCTGCTTTTTACTGTGCTAGGGCTGTTTTATTCTTTGTCTTTGGCTGCCTCACTGGTGTTTTATTTCGGTGCTTTCCCCCCGCGGTGGGCTGGCGCTGGCCGTGCTGGGCCGTGACGTTCTCCGGCCTGTTCCACCAAAATGCTCCCGCTAAGCAGCAGCTCAGCCCCGTTAGCGAGGGGGCTCCGGGGGCCTTGCTGCATTTCCTCTTCTTGGGAAGGGAGGTAGCTGAGGGAGGGAACAGTTTGGAGATGCATCTTGGCTTTAGAATTCCCCACTTTGGAGCTCGGCACGCGGAAGCTTTATGAGAGCTGTCGAGTTTATGGGAGTGCATGAGAGCAATAACCTGATAGGTCAGGAAGTCCGAAAAGTTCCCTGTAGTGCCATGATGTTTCATAACTCCCCGTTACCTGCTGTGGGGTGTGGGATAGGCATTAATGCCTTTCCTTTTCTCTGCCTGCTGTGGAAAATATTTCATAATTTATTTTTTTTTTTTAGCACCTTCTGTCAGTGGATCTCAAATTACTTTACAAACAAATTAAAAACACCTATGAGGAAGGTACTTACAGTTATATTGCTTGAGTTACATATGGAGAAATAGAAGTGTGAAGGGGAGGTTTAGGCAAGGTTATAAAGTGTGTTTGAGGCAAAATGAGGGGGAAAAGGAACAGCAATACAAATCTATTTTGCTTTGTTTATTCAATGGCTTCTTCCAACTTTTTTTTTTTTAATTTATAGTGATCACGTGAAGATGCTTTCCATGAAAGTTTAAGGGAATTTTTTTTTTTGTGAGAAAGAATATTTATCCAGTTTCTCTAATCTTCAGGTTACTGTGGGAGGGTATAATTAATGAGGATATAAAATAAGGAGGCGCTGAGAAGCACCACAGAGGGACTAAGTCAGCTACTGACCCCATAGATTTGGATATTTTTATACACTGTTTCCTTTCATTCCTGTCCCTTTTTCTGCTGTTTAGGAGCTCTCTAGCAGTCAATATGACTAACTGTAATTTTCATTTGTTTCTGAAGGCGTTATGCAATCTGCATAATTTTGTAGATTTTTGAGATGCATTTCTACTCACATTAAAAGAAATTAAGTTTTTTGTGAGGGAAAATCACTGACTCCAATGGATTGGAGTTCCTAAATTGTATTTGGGTTTACATTTAGAAGAATCTAAGCAAGTTTTGAACATTAATGAGCCTTCTGGTGTCTAATTGAACAAACAGTTCCTGTTTCTTCTGCCTCTTTCACTGTTGTACAAATAGTGCCAAGTGTTATGGAACCACTGCACAACAGGACCACACAAAGTACAGAGGGTTGACCACAGAACTCAGAATTCAGGGGGGGTAACTGAGCAGGGGGAATAATGAGCTGTTCCAAGAATAGTATCCTCCTGTCACAGTACAGCAGATATTTCCACTGACAGCTCATGTAAGTCAGATTTACATGATGCTCCTTGAGTTCCTCAGTACAGAGCTGGAAGTTTTTACAACTTCCACAAAAGGGTAAAATTATCTGAGGTGGGTGTGTGTGGTGTGTGTTGTTTGGTTATTACCAGAAAAGTTATTTGAGATTCGTGTCTGACTCCTTCACAACTATTTCAATTCAAGATCTGTTGCACT
Organism: Atrichornis clamosus; assembly: GCA_013400975.1. Classification (NCBI taxonomy): domain Eukaryota; kingdom Metazoa; phylum Chordata; class Aves; order Passeriformes; family Menuridae; genus Atrichornis; species Atrichornis clamosus. Next base: position 414,785 of record WBMZ01014013.1, on the reverse strand, counting down.
CCAGGGATCCTAAAACTCAGAAAGTTGAATCAAACCTGGCCTACCTTGTTTAGGCATCATTTATTGCTATTCATGTTACTTTTAGTGATATTTTTAAATCAAAGGAATTTTTTTCCCCTTTGTTTTTGTTTTATGTTCTTTTCAAGTAAAAGCAATACTTCTGGAAAAACAGGGAGCTGAAAGTTGCCCTGGAAGTTAAGACACTGCATTAGTCAGCCTAATAAATATTGGCAATTCTAATGTGAGGAATTGCTCAGAAATCCAGTCCATTCCCTGGCATATGGCTTGACACTGTGCAAAGCCTTGCTGCAAAGTTTCATCGTGTTTGAATGCCCGTGATGTCAGTCCTATTACTGCTCTCTTGTTCTCCCTGTCACTGACATGCAATTATGGGATTTCACAACTGAAGTGATGACAGTTGCTCCTCTGTGTGTGTGTGTCTGTCTTTCCCCTTAATCCAACTCTATCTAGCAATCTGTAATTTGATAAAGTGGAATTGAAGTGACAGGCGTGACAGAAGTGCCAAAACAATAATTTGACCTCCCACTGAAGTGTCAACGTGTTCTGCTGCATGACTTTTACATATGCTGAATACACAGAAGGGACATGGATAGTATATTTTGTGTGCTGCAATACCTGTTAAGGCAGAGTGCTAAAAAAAACTTTTACTACATTGTGTCTTTTTGCCAGTCTGTTCCATCTTTAGCCATCACATTTCCTATCCCTGTATTACTATGTATAAACATGATTGCTGTTGCAAATAAATTATATTTTTATTAGGAGATTTTTTTCCAAATCTTTGTTTTACAGATATTTCGGTAAATCTTGAACTTGTAATTCTGTGGTTGTCTAGAGAATTAGTTCTTGAAGAGATATTTTTATTTTACTTTTTTTTTTTAGATCACCTCTGCCTTGAAATAAATTTCATTATGTATATGACACATTCCTGCTAATAACTCCTAAAAAGTTCACCGAGCTAGAAGTAGCATTCTTTTATGTGCATGAATAAAATATTTTATTGTCACTGAAGTAAATGTATGCACAAGTTACTTTGGCATATATTCATATGTACTGTACCTGCATTGCATACAAGTAATTATGTTTCACCTGGGACAAGGGAGGGGACAGAAGAAAGAAACTTTTTCCTTTAATACTCTGCTAAATGTCAAGCTAAAATATTGACGTTCAGGGGAAAAAAATTCAGAGGGGAGAAGGAAAACTAAAGTCTGATTTGATGCTAATTACCTGTCAAAATTAACTGAAAAATAATTCATGGGAGACTAAAGCCTTGTTGAACTTTTGATTACATCTGGCCATTAAGTTTTCAACAGGTATAAAAACACAGAGGGGAATTGACTTCTGAAGTTACACAAAAAAAGGAAAAACCCTGAGATCTGTAGGTATTAGCGTGCTGTGAATGGGAGCAGATCTTGGATCCTGTCTGTGTTTGTGAGCTAGCACAGCTTTACACCAGTGGGACAGTGGGTCTTACTCTGGCATGGGCAAAATGATCTCTGACTCAGAGCAGTCTCAAGTTGGGGACTTTTCTTTCATTTCATTTACTGCCAACCCATGCTTTGTTCCACATTTTCGTTTTCCTTGCAGTAAGGAAAACAGCCACTAACAGGTGTTTGAAATAGGTGTTCTGTTTTCGTGAACTGTCCTTAAAGAACTCTACCGGTGAGATGGAAATCTAGAGATTATGTATTTCTCCAGGAAAAAAGAATGGAAATGAGAGTTCTTTTATAATTTCTTCCAAGTCCTTGTAGTAGAGTTCCTGTTAGAGCAAACCCACAAATATGCTGCTGTAATAGAGGAGGTTGCTGTTGCTTTGTCTTTATTTAATGCCTGACAAATAGTCTGATCTCAGGCTACCTCTCTGTGCTGTAAAGACTGTGTAGTCCTGTATGCCCTTCACTGAAACTGTTGTATAGGAAACTTGGAAATCGTACTTGAAACCTCTGAGAAGAACCTGGTGCAGGACATTGTTCTAAATCATAAAATGGAGAGAGATAAATAGCCTTCCTTCTGTATAAAAGACTGTTTCTCCATGGAAAGGTTAAATTTTGAGATGGAAAACTGAAATCCTTTTAGGAATTGAGCTGCTGCTTATATTTTTGCATTTTTTCCTCCTTATAACCAGTAAAAACATTTATTATGGGAATATTTAGGAATATTAGATATTAACAATTCTCATATGTGTCTTTTTTCTTTGCTACTCCATGTCATCAGCATGACTGTGGATGGGAACAGAGGCTGTGCACTGGCCCTCTTTTAATATGGGCTCAATCCTGTGCCTGCAGCAAAATCTGAATCTGCTGGACAGGCTCTGAATCTTACACCAGGAATGTTTGCCTCCAGAGGATGGACCTCTGTGATCCTTCCTTTTTATTAACCCCCTCTGTTGGTACCCAGGTATTGTCCAGGACTTGGCTTGTTTTGAGAATTTTTTGGGAACTGAGGCTCTGTGAAAAGAGTGATTCAGATGAAGCATTGCTTGTGCTTCACAGCATGGCCGCACCAAAGGAGAAGGCAAAGAATATAAACTGAAGGGTTGTGATGAGGTGGCTGAGGCTGAGTTACCCCCAGCCACTTGCCCACTCCCAGGCGATGGGACTGGAGAGAGACAAGAAAGGCAAAACCAACAAAATTAATGAGTGGAGATAAAGACAGTTTAGTAAGTGAAGAGATAAACAAAAGGAAAAAAACCCAAAACCAAACCCCCAGGAGATGCAGAGGAAGTCTCCAGTTGCTGAAAGGGTTTTCAGAAAGGAATCCCAGCAGCAGAACAGGATTCCTCTGGCCAGTGAGGGAGCGATGCCTTCACCTCCTTGTGAGCCAGCAGTCCTTTGTTCATACCCAGTGTTGGTTCACATGTGGTATTTATTTATTTTTAGTTGAAAGGAGTCCATAACTCCCTGAACTGTCTCCCTCACCGTGCATTTTCCAGCACTTCCTTAGGGAGCAGAGCACACATTTACACACTGATAATGAATAGGGAAAGCCTTGTGGCCTTTGTATCTGAATTTAGACTTCTCCTGTCATCTGGGCACAAATCGATCAGATGGCTTTCCAGGAGCACGTGCATGGCAAGATTATCAGTGGCAGATTGTTTTCAGCATATTTGAAGGGGACAGACTGAATCAGACGATTGTTTTGTTTGCCAAATTAATATCTGGGATGTAATCCAACCTGATTAACAGGATGGCTGTGATTGGATCATGAAAGGGTAAGCAGACATTTGGAAGGCTTTTTTTATACCTGCTGGCTCTATTACTTTCCCAGTAGCTTGAACACATGCAAGAATATGCTTCTGTCCAGTAATCCAATTCATTTCTCATTGATTCCAGTTTGTCTTTTCATGTTGTTTTGGATCTCTTGCCAGGTAAATCTTTTCTCTGTAGCAATAGATTGCTTTTTATGGCTGCCTGGATGTCTGGTGCTGGGCAGTTTGATCAAAACTTCTTAATTCCATTCTTTCAGAACTGACTTCTTCCATGGTGATGCAGAGTAGCTTTTGCTCTAATGAAGCCTGTTATTATAAGAGGACTTACGTTTAAATATCTATATATATACATATTTAGAAACTGGAATATGTATGCATGTTTCTGTAACCTTTGAAATGTTGATGATTCTTATGTGAGGAGTAAAATAAGGGTTAATAGATTTTTTTTTCAGATTTTCTTACAGAGCTGTGTTTTATTGTCTTTCAGTTTGATGGATGAGACAGAGACCATGGTTTATATATAAACCATGTGCTTTCCAGATTAGATTGATGTAATCATAGCGGTTTTGCACAGTTCAGCTAAAAATTTGTTCTTGTTGATCAAGGTCAGGAATATCCATGGATTCTGCCATGTATCTCATCTCTTGAGTACTAAAATAGGACACCCAGGGCAATATTAAAAGTACTGGCATACAGGATATCTCACTAGGTCATTCTTGCTGCCTCACAACTTCTTTTAAAAAAAATTAGAGGTTATTTCTGAGAAAGAATACAGTATAAATGTTGAAAAAAGAATGCTGATATTCAAAATCTAAAAGCAAGACTTCTTTTATCCCTTTTCCCACGCTATCAGCAGACTAATGTACAAAAGAAAGTTAATTTACCTTTTTTTCCTAGATAATGGCAATATGCATACCATGCAAGTGGCAGTCATTTTGCTTTGACTTCAAAACAATGCCATTAAAAAAAAAAAAAATCTGATCTCTGTTACTGTCTTTCACTTCCAAGACTTGATAAGGGTTGAAAACCAAGGAACAGAGCAGGTTTTTTACATGTGTGAATTGTGTGAAATCCAGTAGGGAATGTCTGTTCCAGGAGATTTGTTGGATGTGTTCATTAAAACTTCGGTTTGCTGAACAGGTGAGTGGTTAATGAGTGGTGCAAGACAAAATGTGCAGGGAGGGGTAAAATCTGTTTGCACTGAGGTGCTGTCTCACCAACCCCATGGCAAACATTCTGTGTGCTGCAGATGATCACGGTGAGGATGCGGTTACTGCTGCCTCCTGAACGTGTTTACCTTTGCAACCAACATTTTATGTTGTTTGATTGTATTGCTGACTTGTATTTTCTTTGTCCTCATCTGCTTGCATTGCTGTATTTCTGCGAAGCAGATTCCAGTATTTCTTTGGTTCTCAGCAAGCCCTGAATGAGGCTTTGCTGTCCAGCTCTGAGGTGACAGGTGTGGGAGGCAACATCTAGTCCAGAACACATTGTGTGGCTCCTGGGACCTTGGCAAATCGATATCTCCGCCATCCTTTTCCATAAAACACATTTCTAGGTAGTTTAAAAGGGTTGGGTTTATGTTTGATTAGACGCCTTTTCACTGCAATTGAAGATGCAAAATTCTTACTCAGTTTATTTCTAACTAACATTGGGATGACATTTCTCATGGCAGTATTTGAGTAGTTTTGAAAAGCTGGAAAAACTGAAGAATTTTGCCCTTTTATATTTGTTATATTATATAAAATACTTTTGAAGAACTGTGATGCACTGTTTATTAAAATGTAACAAATTTACCTAGACATAGTCTAAGTAAAAAAAAATGCAAAAGGTAAATTTTAGACCTTTAGAATCAGTATTGCATCAAATCTATGGGATCTTTAAAATTCAGTAGCATGCATAAATTAACACTTCATCTCCTCAGTAAAGCTTTATTTCTATCAAAGTCAAATCTCCTTAAAAGTGTGTGTCAGATTAAGGAACAAATTCCAGCTACATGGAGCTGTGTTAATTTTCAGTTCTGTGGTGTAGGATGTTCTCCCTAATTTAGAGTCACAGAGTTTTGTCCATTAAACCACCTTGTCTTCTGCCACCCATTCTACAGTCTTGCTTTTTAATGTGTTCTTGCCTGATATTTTAGTCTACAATATTGCCAGAGTAATTTCCCTATGTATTTTATTGTAAAGGATTCAGTCATTTCATGTAAGCACAGATAATGTGGTGTAGGAATGAATTTTTTCTGCAACTCGTTCTAAGGAGGCATTTAAATGTACAAATTTGTTTTTCTGCTTTTCTGTTTCCATGTAGTTACAGAGCTCTCATTCATTTGATACTTTTATTATATAACATGGTACCTATATATTTTTATGATTTATTGAGTTAGTGGGCTTTATTGACCTGCCCTGACACTGTTACTCTTCCTCTGGGGTGCTTGTAACCAAAACTTGTCTGCTCACATCATCAAGTGCATCAGTTGTCCATATCCACTATCTATCCAGTTTTGATCTGAGCACAAATTAGTACGTGCTTTTCCAGCTGCATTTATTTTCCAGACTCTGTCCCAGAAAGTTGACTGTATCTCAATTGAGGGCTGCCTTCTTGAAAAGTGCAGAATAAACCCCCAACAAACCAGGTGCTGGAGTTCTGGCCATTTGTGGTTTGTAGTGAGAAGCAAATGCTTTCAAGGGACTTGGAAATTCCTTCTTCCAATCAGCCCAGGTGACCTTATTTACAGACACTGGCATTTCCAAATGGATTTAAATGTAATATTGCCGTATGATTGAAATTCCTGTGAAGAACCTCCAAAAATTTTGTGATTCTGGGTGTTCCTCAGTCCTTGCCATGGCCATTAGGATAATTAAGACAATTGCTTGAGGTTGCTCTATTTATGTTTCAGCCCTTGCAACAGCTGTGGTTCCAGTGAGGCTCCATCTCACTGCACAGGGTAAAAAACATCCAAGTAAAGAAGGCCTGGAGAGTTCTCCTGCACTGTTTGCAGTCTCAGCTGGAGTAGATGCAAATATCAGTTGTTGCCACGAGCTGTGGAGATTATTTGGTTCCAAAACTTTTCATATGTGTTCCTAAAGTCAAATCCTCAAAGAAAAGTGTCATAATTTTTACAAGTTCTGCACTTTTAAAAACTGTTAACCAGTATAAACTCTGTCAGTGTCCAGATGTGTTTTGGTGGCCCTGTAAACTGAACCCCATTGGGAATTTATGAACTTTCTGCATTTAGACCAAACAGCAGCATCCTCATGTCTGATCTGTCGTAATCTGGCACAGCAGACTGTAAGAATTGAGTCAGATTGGAACCTAGACCAAGTTATTCTGCATGCTAATGAATTTATCTTTCCAAACAGTCCTTGTACTTTTTCATATGGAACACTGTTTCAAAATTAATTAAAGGAGCTCTGGAACTTCATACTCACTTAAAAAAAGTTGTTGATGTAAATGTCACAAACTGCTCTTGCCTTCCCTTTTACTCTCTTGTCTATTTGAAACCTACCCGAGTTTATTGTGTTTTCCCAGGGCCACATACATCATGTACTGGGGGTTTTTTATCCTATATTTCTGAATTTTAGGACCAGACTGATGATCCAAACAGTGGCTTGTCCTTAGCAAAAATGCCTCTCTGTTACTTTTCTTAGGGCTTTGTCTAAAACATCACTTAGGTTGTTTTTTGGTTACCCTTCAGGTTAGAAAGTTGTAATTTCAGAAACTAGAGAGATGCTGTCTTGAGCATTATAAGAATGAAAAAGCTCTTTTTTCCTGGCACAGTGAAGCACAGAGTCAATTATATGTATGTGGTTTAAATGTTGCAAGATACATACTTGACGATATATTGTTGCTGTAGTCCATTAATTAATAAAATATCACTTTGTTCATTTGTCTTTTAAGGTCCCTAATCATAAACTATTTAGTAATGTTTTTCAAATTGTATGCTCTAATTCAAAGTTTAAATTAATAACACTATCAGGAAAAATAAAACAAAAACCCACAAGGCAAGCATGTTTATAGATTAGGTGGCATTTTTAGCCAGAGTTTTAGTCAGCTGATTTGAATGTTCTGCTCTTATGTTCTGTCTTTACTTGAGAATCATATTTTCATTTATGTATCCAAAGCTTTTCCATGTAAATGCTACAAATCCCCTCAGTATCTTGTGTTTTTACAAGTGTGCATAGTATTAAGGCTTGTTCTGTTTTTAGATTTAAATATTTGCCTCACCACCCCATGATGACATAGCTTCCATAACCAGACGATGGCACTGTAGGCTAGAAAACATACCTGTCTGTAAATCCTCTCCTTTATAAATGGAATAGGTCTTTTGATCCCTCATCCCCAACCACTTCATAATAACTTCTCAATTATTTTAAGGCTTGTCCATCCTCGGCAGAAGCCATGGTTTGGGTTCTCCTTTGTTGTAGTCTCACTGCAGCCCTTCTGTGTGTTCATTGTATTTGTTGTAGATCTGATACAACACTAATTTTTTTCTACTCAATTTTTATTATTCTTTAGCGTGGCGAATTCTCACTCCACTAAAACTGGTTTTTTAAGCATTTTGCCAACAAAATTTTGAACTTCATAAAAATGGCTTGTCTCTCTTCCTGTTTCTACCTCTTTTCTTCACTGGTGTTTGTTTTATATAGAAAAAATTAAAATATTTCAATGGCCACGTCACTGTAATACATGAAAATAGAACTGCAGTTCCATGTTTATATGTTGCATCAAGTCCATGTATGTGACAGCAGCTGCTCTTTCTCTCTGAACCACACAAGAACCAGGCAATGAAGAGATAAATTAATTTAAAGCATTACAGAATGCAATTTACTTTTCAGGCTGGCACCTGGAAACTAGTCTTAAACAGTATTTTTGTACACTTCAGCCTAAAATGAGAATACTTTTTGTGACCAAGTGGCCTGAATGTGACAGAAACCTCATTGCTTTCCTTTTACTCTTTCACCTCCTTCCTCCTTTTCTCCCTGAACTCCTGATGTCATTCAGGCGTTATTTGTATTAGATTATTTTATTACAGAGAGAGGATTAGTGCTGGATTTATGTATCTTGATAAGGATTTCCTTTTCATTTCTTTCTTTCTGTTCACAATGAGCAAAGAGAAGCTGTGGTAGCCAATTCTCAAAGCAGAAATATGAATGATATGATACAAAGCTTGAAGGATTTGGTGATAAGTAGGTGAATTGTTCTGGGATGATGCTTTTGAAAATGGAGTTTATTTATTTTTGTAATAGTCATGATTAAATTCTTTCATAAAAGCAATTCTATTAATTTGTTCAAAACACAAGTGAATACGAAACTGAAAAGTACACCACAACTCCCACCATTTCTAAAGCATTTGATCTTGCTGAGATTTGCTTTGCTCTGTAATGTGATTGTTGTGTTTGAGCATATCTATCTGGGCAGTTTTATTACCTGTAATAGTGGGATTTATTTATTTTTACTTATTGCTCTGTGTGTGATTGCCAAATAACTTGGGCTTTCATAGCGAGGCTGCTGTTAGAATATTGTTCACAAAAACATTTGCACGTGAGTCTCTAAGGGACGGGTTAATGCTTGATGGTTGACATTTATATAAGGGAGGGTGAAATTAGGAGTGGATTCTTTTACTATAAAACTCCAGTGCAAAACTCCTGGGGATAAACCAGAGGCCCACAACTATTAACTTACCTTTTCTAGCCAGTCGATTAAAGCCTGACTTGTGTGGCCTGCAGGGCACAGCACAGGGCCTGGCTACTTAGCCAGGCATTTATTTACAGGCATATTGTGGTTTGAAAGTGATTTTTTGACTGGCAAGCTTAATAGCAGGTGGGGGGCATAAAGTGCCGTTGCTGTATGTAGGGAAAGCTGCTTCTGAATTTTTTTTTTTTTTTTTTGGTAGCTATTTTAGTAAAGCTGTTGTGTGAGCAATAAATCAAAACTTGCATGAGCTGTATTTCTCCCTGGAACCTCTCTGCCACTGCTGATGAAGTGCTGATATGTTAATGTGCATTGTCTCTGTGTGTTTGATCTCCTACACTTGTACATTTCGTGTACCACATGAGCACATTTTAAATCTAAGTTCAGTTGCCAGTGCTTGCATTAAGCTTTTTATCAGAATTTTCAGGTCTGGTGTTATAATTATAGATACACAGCTGTTTATGGTCTATGGAAAGGGACATTTGAGTTTAGACAAATTAATGACATCCAAATGCATTCTGTACATAATGAAGAATATATTCTCACAGAAGTTGAAAGCTGGGAATTGCCTTGGTTCAGCTGTTAGTAGTTGTAGTTGTGTGTGGTTCAAGCTACCTGGAGCAGCTGTAATGTTTGCCTCTCTAGAGATCTGATGAACCCAAATGGATCTGTGGCTCTGTCCTTGGAAATCCATAAGCTTGAGCAACAAAGATCGGAATTTGCAAACTCTATAAGGAAGTTTGCCGTGGTGGTTGTTGTTGTTGTGGGGTTATTTTGTTTGTTTTTTTCCTCATACTGGATTTTTTAATCTTTATTTTTTCAGTAGCTAATGTAAAGCCTTTGGTAGCAGTCTTGGTTATTCACAGTTTCTGCCTGTTGCTTTTGTTCATCAGGCTGATTTTTTTTTTTTTATTTATAACGTAGGAATCTCTTACAAAGTCTAAATTTAGTGGTCATCTCTTTGCAACAGTGCCCTTTGAAGGAATAAAATACATGTTTATGGCATTTTCTAATTATTCAGTAGACTGTTTAAGGTTTAATGAAGTTGGAATCAGTGGCCAATGACATTTTAATACGGATTTAGTGCATTAGAAATTTTGGTGTCTAGGTGTTGTATTGTGAACGTCTCTGAACTGAGTCAGTACAGCTGGGAGTGGAGGTGTGCACTGTGGATTTATGATTTACAGCTTTAACTAAATTATTTTTAATTGCATTTCTATTAGTGTAGCAAGTACTTGAGAATCCTGAAAGGCCTTTCACCATGAATAAGTCATCCAGTGGTATTAAATATTTACCTGTCCTGAAGTGGGAAATTAAAAAAATAAACAAGCTGACAGAGAGTCAGTGTTACATCAGGGACTTAATCTTGTAGGAGAAAAAAAGAAACTGTGTCTTACTATGGCTTATCTTTTAACTTAATATTTCATGCTAAGTACCAGTCAGTGAAAAGAGGTTCCTAAAATATCTCACCACTTTTTTTTTTTTTTTTTTTTTTTTTTGGTAATTAAGTCAGTTTAATTCCTTTTGAAAATGCTGAAATGACTGTACAAGGACTGGATATTGCCTGAAGGGAACCAATTACCTGGTAGTAAATTGTCTGGAGAACCTGGCTTTTTGAGGAAGAATTCCTGTTCTGTTCTGTTTAGGAAAAGTTTTTAGAGTCTCCTACTGGCTTCCCTGGCACAGGTTGCCTGGAGAAGCTGTGGCTGCCCCATCCCTGGAAGCGTCCAAGGCCAGGTTGGATGGGGCTTGGAGCAACCTGGGATAGTGAAACCCTGGGCAGTGGAACCCCTGGCCGTGGCAGAGGGTTGGAATGAGATGGGCTTTAAGGGCTCTTCCAATCCACACCATTCTGGGTTTCTGTGGTTTTGTGATTCTCTGATTTTTCTTTGTGGATTTTTGTGCATGACTTGTCTTGTTCCTTTTCCCATGTAACTTCCAAGTACAGTTTATTGTTGTGAAGCCTCAGGACAGGTGGAACTGTTTATTAGGTCACAGGACAATTTTATTTATTTATTATTATTCTAGAAACAGCTAATTATGTAGGGACATAAAAATGGTCATTTTGAGCTGTCTTAATTTTTCAGGCACATACAAATCTACTTTAGAATGATCCCTGGGATTTGTTTTTTTTTAATTTGCAGAAGACAAATTATGCTATTGTTGTGAGATGTGTGTTATTCTCAGGGTAGGCCCTTCACTGTGTTCAAACAAAGCTTCCTGCCACTGCTCACTGGTTTAAGTTTGCTGTTTTCTGTGTGTGATGCTAATGTGCAGCTAATGGTTCATCCTTGAACATTTGGTAAATATATTGGTGAGGCGTGTTTTTTAGCAAGTAACAAACCAATAATGCTGTTCTTCAAACAACTGAGAGAGGGAGGGGCAGGAAATAAATTCTTCTTATCTTTACCAATTTCTTTTAGGAGATAAGAATCTCTTTGAGTTGACATAGATTAATTATACAGGTTATATCAGTTGTCTTCGTCAGAGTCCCTTGGTAGTAAATCAGTCTTACTAAAATGGTTAATATACCATCTTTCTGAGCAATTCATAACTTCTGACAAAGCATTTGTCTCTTTTTTCTTTTATTAAATTATTGTTTTATTATTGGAAGTATTTGTAAAGCAGAAACTTAATTCAAACTTCAATTTGTTAAATTTAAATCCACTAAATTCAAACTTAAAAGTGTGAAATCAATCCTGACATTTTGTTAGGTATTCCAGCTTCTCTTCAGTATGAACATGAAAAACCAACTGATAATCTGAGGTCATATAATTTAAAAATTCTCCATAGCTGTTCTTTAAAGATTTTACTTTATTTACATATATATGTGCATTTATGGAAATGTTGAGCTGCCTTAAAAATTCTGCGTAATTCTTAAATATGCAGGTTTTTAGATTATTTCTTTAATAATCTGCTTTTTGAAATGTCTTATTATCTCATTCTTAAGTCTTCCGTACTGAATAGCAGGCACGTGGTAACAAAACCATTTCCATTTCTATATAACGATGGTGAAAATGTTGAAAACACAATGCAAGCAGTAATAAATACAGAAGGGGTGGGGGGAAAAAAAGGTGCCCAGTTGTTTCTGTTACGGTTTGGAGAGTTACTGACTTTGTGAACATTAATTTCACATTAATTAACAGAGAGAAAGTGCTCTTGGTCCCTCCCTTTGACGCACTGAGTTGTTTTCTGCTGGCATCCAGTTCAGCTCCGTGCCCCTCCTGCTGAGGTTGGGAGCTCGCCCTGATGGGACACTCACCCCTCTTTCACAGACCATCAATTGCTTGGTTGGAAAGTGAAATCTTCAGTGCAAGAGGACTCTTATCTGCTGACCAACATTTATTTCTTGGGAGTAAATGATGTTTTGTCATCTGTTCTGATCCTTGACGAGGACGTGGGGCCAGGCTTTCATCGGCGCTGCTGTTGGGCCGTGCTGCTGTTGGTATCTTTAGTTCCTCCCTGTTTGAACTGTAGGTTTGAAGGGTTTCTTAAAGATTGGAACAAATGTTTTTGTGAAGGGGCTGCATGGATGAGTGTGAAGGAGCTTAGATATAGACTGTGATGGTATCAATACAATCTTTTAGCTGTCTATTAGGGCGTTTTTGTCCATCTTTAGGGTGCTGTGGTTTGTCTGGATGCTGGAAATAATTTCTGGAATAATTATAACACTCTGTGAGTTTATTTTGCTCTTTAGAGGTACCACTGATTTTAGAAAACCATTTTTTTGTTAATTTTTGTTAATGTTTTGTTTCTGTAAAGTGGAATCTCATTTCTAGTATAATTAGAGTTCTTATAAGGGAAAGGTCAAACACCATCAGTGTTTTATAGAATATGGTGGATTTCTTTTATCAAAAAGACATTTTTGTAATGTTTTCCCAAGCACATTATTCCAGACATAAAATGCTGACTTATCTTCAAGTGGGAGCAGGTAGAAAAGACCTATGATGAACCTCTACTATGAGTTTTTCTCCAAGTGCTCAATGACTCTCTGAGTGCTCAATCTTAGCGTTTCCTCTAACAGTCTGTAAGTCTCATAGAAACTTATGTGGTCTACTTAGTGCTTATATTTTTAATCCCAAATAAGCAAGACACAAGACAATTTTGTGTAATGGGGAAGCTGCTGATAATCAAAGGCAGTTGAAACTTCATAGAGATACCAGAACCTTTCAGAAATATTAGGAAAAAACAATTTGCCTTTATGTAACGTAGAGAGCTAAGAAATCAGTGACAGTGGTGGGCAGGATCATTCCAGAACCTTGGTTTGGTTTCGGTCACAGTTGCAAAAATGCCGATGAAGGGTATTCCTCTGGCCTTGGCAATTGGACAACCATCTGTGCTGTCCAATAATTGACCTTTTTTTAAGGTGCTCACATGCTCAGGTCCAGCCACTCTTCTCTTAAGTCATGTGGGCATTATGGATGCATCGTTAGGTTGTTTTTCCTATATGGAAATGTGCAGCTGCTCAGTGTGGAAGGGGATCTACCAGCTCACTGTTTAATTAATGTGGATTATTCATTTGTGCAAAGCCCAAAGACCAAGGGGTGTGCAACTCACCTGTTGCAAACTCAGAGGAGGAAATGGGAGGGACATTTCCAAGGAGCTTTGAGCTCTTAAATTGTTCTCATGTTCTGACTTTGTGAAACATTCTTGTGACTGGCTTTCAGTGTTTGTATGACTACGTTATTACCTGTAATAATGCTTCCACAATTGTCTACAAAAAAAGGGTTCTCCTTTTGTCCTATCGTTTGGGTGATGGGCAGAGGGCTGGGTGTCACCAAGAAAACTTCTCCACTCTGAAACACTTTCATGTTATCAAATAGGAAAGGGTTTAGAACTGATGGCCGTCCATGTTCTCTGCAAAATGATCTGTTTCAGTGTGGGGAATGTGATGGTTACAGGAGGTTGAGGTGGTTGAGGAAAGAGATGTATTTATCATCAGTATGAAGATTTTTTTTTATGGTATCCTTGATTCCTTGTGCACTGAA
>WBMZ01014013.1:377585-400753 GCA_013400975.1 Atrichornis clamosus | reverse complement strand
AAAGTTTAGTTATGTTTTGCTCTAAAGTTTTCCTATACGTGAATTTTCACCCTCTGTATTTGCTAAATCGATGAGACATGCATAGTTTCAGATAAAACATGCAAAATTATTAAGTGCAGGGAAGAAAGAACACACATTTTCACAATCAGTTTTCTCCTTGTAAAGCACCAAGTTGATATGGTTTAACTGTAATTTTTCCACCTAATTCAATATAGAAAGCATCACTTTCTATTTAAAAAAAAAAGGGACAAAAGCTTCATAAGTTTTTAAATTTTTTTTTAATAGGGAAATCTGATTCATTTCTGTGAACAAATAAAAATATCTGCATGTTTATCTTGATGCTTACTGAATACAATTTTCCTATTACACTCTCAACTGAGGTTAATGTAAATGTGTAGGAATCCATATATTTACACTGGCAAAGATTTTACCCCTCTGGATGCTGGAAATAAGAACCCTGACTGAAGTAAGTGAGTATGAGTGTTTTTTCATTTTTTTTGGTCTTGTCTGTTAATAAAACATAAAACATGTAAAATGTTGTTTTCTAATGACTCCCTGTATAAACTACAAAGTCTACAAATGCATTTAGTTATTTGCTGACTATCATTCTATGCTGACTGAAAAATTACTGCATAAAAATACTTCCATAAACCCGGCTCAGTCTTTTAAAATGATGGCCTGAAAACAAGAGATCCTTTATTCTTCCCCCCACCTTGTTTTTCCTTGGACTAATGAAAAATGAAAATGTTGTGTAAATGTCAAAAACGTGGTAAAGAATAAACCCTCGGGGTTGGTTAATGAAACCTTTGTGCCTGGTGGCAAGCAGCAGGCCCTCAGCACTACAGCAGTCAGCACCAGGATGCTTGGGGCAGTAACAGCTCCAGAACTGTGGACCACATTCCATCACTGATTCCTGATTTTCCTGAAGTCTCCCAGGCACCCGGCTTAAACTGAAACAGGAAGGCACGGAGCTGCTATAGCATCTCCTCCACTGCTACCACCAGATCTGTGGCTGTCTGTACTGTGGAGATTTGCCATTTATTGTCCATGTGTTAAAAACCCCAAGATTTGCATGAGTTCTATTTGTTCTCTACCACAGTTTCATTATTAAATGGGTTATAGAACCATGTGTGTGTTATATCTTAAAGTGAGGTTTTTGTTTGTTTTTGTGATTTCAGACATGCACTCTGTGCTGTCACAGTTGCAAGGATACACAGGTTGTGTTAAGGAACTGAACAGACAAGTGAAAGATAAAGTGTGTGGGATCCCAGAACAGGACAGTGAATAGTTCAGGAAACTCATTGCTTTCTGTTGTAAAATCAAAAGTACTTATTTTGGGAAGTATAGCCCTAACGAGAAAATGGAAATTTCTCCTGAGAATCTGGAATAGTCAGAGATAGGTGCATGCATCCCCTTGTTTTACAGGGCAGGGAATGAATTCAGGCCAGCCGAATGAGGGAGCAACACTCACCATCCTTGTCTCCAGGACTGGCACAGTGCTGTAGGACAGGGCACACATCCTGTGCCATTTTCACTTCTGTAGTCCGAGCATCTACCAGGAATATCTCCTCTGCCTGCTGCCAGTCTGAGCCTTTCTGGAAAGGACCTGAGTGTTTTCCTGGAGCTGTTTGTAGCTGGAGAGCATCTGCCTTGCTCTGAGAAAGAGCCCTCAGTGATGATGGCAGAGGCTGGTGTGTCTCAGTCATCTTCTTATCGAGTGGCTCACTGGCGTTTGTTTTCAATGTGCAGGAAATCCTGAGAGAAATTTCATCACCTCTCATTGAGTGCATGGAGGGGTGTGTTCATATATTTAATAATTGGAACGGCATGATTTGCTTAGGAAGGAAAGAAGAGTATTTGCAGACTCTCAAATTCTGGTTAAATTTGTGCCCAGTAAGTGGAGACAGAAGTGGAAAGGGAGAGGGAAGTGGGTATCCACAACTCTGTCTGTAACCAGGTTTTTAGTTTTTTCAGTCACTGTGGCTTGGCCAGTTGCTGTGAGGGGGGAAAAAACCCAAACCTGGGCATCTGTTCTTCAGAGCTTGTTAAGATAATGAAAGCAGTGGAAAGATTTCTGAATGACTACACAGTGCTCTCTGTGTATGGGTGATCTCCTGGGCTGTGCTGTAGTGTGTTGCTAGGAGTGGATGCACAGGGTTTAGGAGAAAATGTGGAGATGTGTACTTAGCTTGCAGGAAGAGTTCTAAGTAAGTTAAAGAATGTACATTGTTGTAAAGCAAAAATTATCCTACTTCAGTTGAAAGCTAGAAGCCAGCATTTTATTCCTTCCTTCTAGCAAATGGTAATCTCTCTTTATTGCAGTGTTAGGTTTTCCAAAATTGCTTTCAGTCCTAAATGTCCAGTATGTTATTTTTGTTGCTCAATTTATACAGAACTCCTACCTCTATACTACTGAGAAACTTAAGAACTTCATTAAATACTGAACTGACTGATGATATTTTCTAATTTTCTAAGATGACCCCATTATCTGCTCCTTCTTTTCGCTGGTTGATACAATATTTCTTAATGTTTCAGTGTGCTTTTATCAAAGAAGAATCTCTTTTGATCCCACATTAAAAACAGGTTTTGGTGTGTAATTACTATATGCTAGGTGGTTCCAGTGTTAACATCTATTCAGATCTGTGTCATTATCCACATAGAACTGGAATTACCCACATGTGTTTATGAGAAAAGATTTGAACCTTCTTATTTCCTCTGCAGCTTCCATATATAACATTCTACATCTGGAAAACCACCTGAATTATTAATATTTATTTCTTTTAAATCTTGTCAGACACATTTTCTGTGTCTTAGATATGGTCCATTACGTATTTTTCTTTTTGTTGGTATAGAAACATCTTGGCCTATTATTGGTGAAGGAAAGTGTTAGATGGAGACAATTTGGCACGAGGCTTTCTTCCAGCTGCTTGATGAGTAAAGTGGTTTCATATTCACTCAAATTTATTTTCTCCAACTTTGCTGTCTCAGTAGCAATAAGGTAACATGCTCCTTGTTTGCCTCTAGGAAAGGAAATCAAGTCCTGCCATATTCAACACTAGAAGATATGAGTTGATAATTGAAATAATATCTAATATCTAGTGCTTCTAACTTGGGGAGATTTCTTTGTCAATGGGTTACTGGGTGTATGTGCTATTTCTTATGTTTTGGCCTGTTAATATCAATTATTAATGTGCTTTTATGGTTGTAGGGTTATGTAAAACCATAAGTAATATTTCAGCTGTTTGATAGACAATTTGGAGCTTAGCAGTGATCTTTATATCGGCATCTTTTATGTGTATGGAAGGGCGGTGGTTCTTTTCATTGAACTGGCAAAGAGCCAGACTGATTGGAGAACAAAATATGATAAATGGAAACTCAAAGAACACATTTTTAAATAAGTCAATTTGGTAATTACAAGTTGGTGTACCAGTAGATTTTCACAGCAGGGAAGACAGCAGGGAAAGCAAAGAGCACTAATTTTATTTTAATTAAGCTTTTCTGTTAATCGGAATCAGAGGATTCTGCCACAAAGTGGGAGAGGAGGAGCTGTGTGATGATTTAGGTTTGCTCCACGCTTGACTCTGTCAAGTGGCTTCGCTTTTACTGTGGTTATGGTATGAAGTGTTCTCAAGTGCTGCTGAAGGGGCTCTTCAGGTTGGGAACGAGCATACAAGGAATAGGATAAGCCCTCTTGATCTCTCTAGTTCTGTGGCTTTGATAACTTGCAGCAAGCTCACAGGACTGCCCCCCTTCCCTCCCATAAGGAGAAAAAAATAAGTAGATAGAAGAAGAGTCGTGTTCAGAGGGTAGATGGGAGAAACACAGATGATTTCTTTTTTTCAATTTTGATCATTAGAACTCTCTGCTTAAACTAAAGATATTTTATGGTTTGCATCATGACATAATTAGTGCCTTGTGGGAAAACAGTTATTTAGGTAAGATGTGAAAATCTTCAAATCATCTGTAGCTGCCAGGTCCTCTTAAGTCATGGCTGTGATTAGAAATTAAATAGACTTGTTTGCTTTGTATGAATAAGGATTTTTTCTAAATACAGACTAGTTAAGAAACAAAATGTGGTTTTATATAGAAAACAACTTGTTTTAGGGAACACTGATTTAGCTGTTGCATGTGAATGTGCCTAAACCATAGCAGAAACATTCCAAGAGATGAGGCCCCTGGTAATTTGCCTTTTCAAAGCTGACACCACTGCCCCACTCAGACAAATGTATTCCTTCCACACGAGTACAAAGTAAATTCATGGCCCAGATTTGTCTTGGGTTTGCAGTGTGGCTCTGGCCTCCTGATCGATGTTCCAACAGGCTCCCTTAAACTGATCAGGATTAATAGTAAAGCCAATGTTTTGGGGTTTTTTTAATAGAACTCCTAAAGAAATCTTATGTTCCAAGAACTAGCTGTGGGCTTGCTGTTCTCTTCTAAAATTTTCTGAACTGCCTTAGCAAATACTTGAAAGGATAAGAATAGTAAACCTATTATCTGATAATTACCTGCTGCAGGCTGACTACTCATTTGCATGTTCTGATTCTGGCTTTGCATTATATAATTTTAATCTTTTGATAATATCCCAGCTATGAAGGGACTTGGCTTTTTTTTCTATTAACTACACTATGAAAAATCTATTGCAAGACATTCTGGATCCAGATGGTAATGTTTGGTCCAAACATATCAGGGAGCTACTAGATTTCAATATCCCAAGCTCAGCCTGCAGTTTTAGCACTGAAGTAATTTTGAATTGGAGTTGACTTATGATCAGTGAACTCAGAATGAAAAAGAAACATCAGAACTCTATTTTGGCAGATTCTTTAACCATGACTTGAAAGATTTGAATAAGGCAGCAGTAGGGGTTCTTCGTTAAGTTACTCTAAAACAATTAATTGAAAACATAAAGACTATCTGGGATAGGGCTTTGTTCACAATTAATTGTTTAATCATTTGCAATGTGAGCCTCTTCCAGCTTCTTCTAGGCTTTTTGGACTTAGACTTTATTCAGATAATTCTACATATCTTCCTCTCTCCCATTGTATCTCAGGAAGTCGGGGGGGGCATTGTTTTAATGGGCAATGTAAGGTATTTGTGTTTTAAGTTCTTGAATTCCCTTCTTAGAGTAGTTTGTTCATAGGTTTTAGTTTGTGTGCAAGAGTATCATTACATCAGATAATTCTGCACAGATAATTCATTTCCATGATTTAGGATGTTCTTAATTGCTTTACTGAAGGGAGATTGAGCACCTTTTAACCAAACAGCTGAACGATTTGCTATGACAATTCTGCCACTGTGCATTCACTTAATTTCCAATTAATCAAACATTCAATAAATCATTAGTATAATTACACCTGCTCAAATATTCCTACCCCAGCACATTAGCTATGCTCAGGCAGACTCTTTTACCAGCTGTGTGAATGGATTCATTTGTCTGACCCAGTTGGTTGCACGTCCTTGCTTCTTACGAGCCTTGAGAAATGATGGGGCAGAAATTTTAATTATTTATAGTACCACGCATTCTTTGGGTTCGTTGTTCATGCTTTTCACTTGGATGCTTCTATAGCAACTTAAAACAAACATCAGTGCAATAGTGGCTGGTTAATTTCTGGAGATTTTAAAATAATTTGAATTCCCCTACTGTGCCACTTTGCTAATTACGCGGTGTCCCCAAGTGCATGACAATTCCCTCATCACCATGCACCTAAAGCACAGATGATTAAAATAGTATAGCCTGCGTCATGTAAATGTAACCCAGAGTGCATCCTAAAAGTGCTGTACCGAAAGCCAGTAAATTGATCTAACAAACTAACATTTCAGGACGTGTTTTTTAAAAATTGCGCAAGTAGAAATCCACTGGGGTGCCCTCAGAATATCGGTGTAGTTACATTTAGTGTCTGGGGAAGACAGAAATTGGAGGCAACTTTCCAACTATTGGAGAAGGTGACTTTGAAACACCTGTGCTACGTAGGTGTGTGTTGCTGCTTGCTCCCTCCATATACATGAGAAACCTGAATTTCCTCAGGTACAAGTGGGATTACTCAGTATTTGTATCTACTGATTCCTACTCTTGTTGCAAGCTTTAAATCTTACTTAATATGTGTCTTTGTTGTGAGACTTAAAGTAAACAAACCAGGACATGCAGTCTCAGGCTCTGTAATATTTTAAATATGAAGCTCTTTATGTGGGTGTAGACACATTTTAAATTGTGCAGCGTAGGTTCTGTTGCTTCAGAAATAGATTTACTGGTTACAACTTGCCTGTGTTTTATCTTTGAGCTAGGAACTGGAGGAGATTCGTAATACTTTAATCCCTTAGTACAAATAGGTAAGATTTTTAAAAATTAACTGGAGGTGTCGTGATCCATCCAGATAGTAAAATAGGTTAACTTTCCCCTGGCAACCCATTCCATATTCTGTTTATACTTTATTTTCTTTTTACCGAATAAGCTTTGTGTAGTACTAAGGGGAAGTTCTTTAACCTGAAGGGAAAAGGCATCAAAGAATCTGTTTTTAAGAAAAGGGAGATGAGAGAGAGAGAGACTAATTGGGCATTATTTTAATTACTTAAACATTTGTCAAGTTTCTTTCTCATCTGTTAAAGAAATGATTGGTAGAGTGCATCAGCACAGGGGTTCTCTGACCCTTAGAGCCTATAAGAGCAACAAGTGGAAAAAAAAAATGTGGTCTGGATAAATGTTTCTTGGCTCCCCATGGCACAGGGTCTTACTGCTACGGCTGACAGGAATGGCTTAGTGCATGGAAAACAGGAAGTTTTATTTAACCATTAAGCTGCATTTGGGGTTGGATGTTCTGCCCAATGTTATTGAGTAGGAGCTTTCCTAATTGTTTGTTTGCGTGTCCAGTAGAGGCCTAGTGTGTGATGTACACATCTACTGCACCTGCGTAGCTGGGGCTGAACGGAGTCCAGAAATCTTGCTCTAAGGTGTAGTTTGAGCATTCTGTGGAATGCATGGAATCCTGACTGGAAGTTTTCATGTCTTGGTTTTGGGGTTTTTTTCCTTGCATTTTTGGAGTAGTGCAATACAGTAACATCACCAGATGCACTTCCCTACCTTTACAACCTTAACATTCCCTTTTGCTTCAGTCCTGAAAACTTTGAATCAAAACTATATTCTCAAAATTTCGGTTCACCCATACATATTTTATAGTCAATCATTACATTTCCTTTTACAATTTTCAGCCTCTAAAACTGACAGGATTCTTTGTCTCATCATTTTATTTTAGTTCCCCTCATCACAATCCTTTTCACACCTTCAAAATGTCTTCCCAAGTCTGAACTCATTTAGCTTTACTGAAGTTTGTTGTAAATAATTTATTACCTTGAAACATAACAGTTGAGGAAATTAATCATCATAAACAACAGCACAGCTTTTAGTTGCCTAGAGAGAGGGTCATAGTCTGGACAGAATCCTCTTCACCAGCAGAAACATGGATATAAACTCCACCTTTACTTGTCATCACAAGGTCCTCTTCAGGAATGTCCTTTAAGATTTACCTTTATTTCTTTTCTGGCTTATCGAGTACAGTGTAATGTGTGGGTACTTTTTCTGAAGTTCTTCAGCAATTTAGTGAAAGTATTATAACACTTGATTTTTTTTTTAAACAGCTAAGGTTTTTTGACCAATATCGTGTAACAGACTTTCTCTTCCACATCTCTCATCCACCTGGATTTGGAGGGGGACAGCTTAATTCCAGGGTCACATTTTCAGAAATACCTTCCCCTGTTGGTGAGTGGCTTGAGTGCTAAAAGATGATACTTTGCAACAGGTTTGAAGCAAAAAAACCCCAACCTCTAGTACACACAAATGTTAATTAAACAGCCAAAGAATTTTGGGCACCTTGCTTGGGAACCACAGGCATGGAACGTTGGCTCTGTGGACAGTGGCTTTGTCTGGACATTGACCTTCCTCTGGCACCTTCCTGGTGTCAGATGGAGCCAGTTTGTAACTGGTGGATACTGGGAAAGGTAAAGCCTCCACACCTCACAGCCAAGGCAGGCTAAAAACAGTGAGCATAAGGAAGTGAAAGGTGACATGTCTGGTCCAAAGCCTCACTGTAAACCTCTGGCAGATTCTGTACCTCACATCTGGATTATCCTGAGCCTTGACCAAAATTGTATCTATTTTGATAGATGCAGCCACAGAAGAAACAATCCACTAACTTGATGCCATCATTACCTATGAAAATATATTCAAATTGCAGTTCTTCCCCCATTCTCCATTCATTCACCCCCTTTCTGCATGACAATGTGAACTAACTTTGTAGTATTAAGTAAATAATATCACAGTATAATGTAGAAGCATAACAGGTAGAAGTAGTCAGCACCTGAAGATAAAAGAAGCAGAGGTGAAAGTGAAAATGATCTGAAAACATGCTTAGAAAAGATAGACAGGAGGCTAAATTTAAAAAGTTAAAACATGGAAATTCACATTTAGGAGAAAACTCATCACTTGGACTCTAGAACACCATGTAACTCTATCATCTTGATGAGGGCAAATCAGTTTTCGTCATCCCAAACTGGATTTGAAATAGCAGATCACATTTCCACTCTTCATTATGCAGAAAAATGGCATTAATGTTGTTAGGATTTTCCAGTAGCAGTTATCCATGTGCAGCAGTTACACAGCTAAAGCATGCCAGTGCATAGACAAATCCATTTAATGCTGTCTGTAATGTAAGATTTATTTCAAATGAAGAGGAATTAGCTTCCGAAATTGTCAGATTTACTTTTTATGGACAATTTCAACAAGCAGAACAAAACCACAGTGGAAGCAGGCCATCTAGATGATGGAAAATTCAAAGGAGATTTAAAGTGCCTCCCTGTGTGTGTGTTTGCCCCCAAATCCCTTCCTCCCTCTAACCCCCCTGAAACCTGATGGCAGATACCTCACACCTATAAAGTCTTTCCATAAGCATTTGGAGAAGGAGAATGTTATGAATTTTGTTAAAGGCAGAGTATAAACATAGAAGGCTGCTGTTTGCATGGGCTGGGGAAGAATTACCAGGGCTGCTATTTGTATGACAGATTCTCCCAAATTTTTATTTTGAAATCTACAACAATTATGGTTTTTTAATTTGGTGTCAGGTTCTGATATGAGCCAGATTTCTTTATGTCAAATCTCCTTTTTAAGATTTTTTTGCTTTCTAGTTTGTATTATTTTCAATATTCTTACTGAATATTCTTTCTAGAGCTGAAACAGATCTGCGTGGCACTTCTGAATCATAATTTATATTATGTGGATGATAGTCTGAGGAAGGAGTAGAATTTTTTTTAGGACTACCTACACCTCCAATATATTATCAGTGAAGACTGTTGTATGAGGTACTTATCAGACCTCCTAATTTCATATTAACAGTTGATTAAACTTAATAATACATTGAGTTTCATATCAAAGCAGCTAATTGTAAAGTGCTTTGCCTTTTGGAGCCCAGAGGAGTTTCTATGGTGATAACTTTAGAGGCTTATAAATGTTTTTATGTCTTCTTCTCAGATTAATAAAATTTTTATTATTTTAGAACTATGTTTGGATAGTCTACAATTAAATGAGTTTTATGAGCAAACTAAATTAAAAGCCGTAGTCATCAATACAGAGAGAATGATTTGGCCAGGGTTTCATTTGTGCAGTTGCTGTGTGTCCGGATGGGTGTTTTGCTTTACCATGTTCATCAGGAAGGGATCCCAAAGCATCCTAACATCTGTGGGAGGCCTGAGCACACGCATTGGATTATTTCCAATAGCAGTGAGCAGCCTCTTTTGTTCTTTTGGAAAGAGATGATGATCTTTGTACTGCATTTGTAAAGGGTCAGTGGCTTCACTGAGCCCAGAGTGGACAGGAGGAGTCTCCTGATGACATTGCAGAGTGGGAGAAGCACCTGGCTGCTCAAGGATCTGATGCTGCACGTTCTCATGGCGTTACATGATGTCATTTCAGAGGGGGTTTGGAAAAGACACAGAGCAAACACTTCACAGCTTCCTCTGCCAGCAGGAAGTAAATTTTCGTACCAAAAGGCAAAACTCTGTACAGTCATCATTAGCTACTGCTTCTACAGCTGTAATACTATTCCTAAAGGATGTGATGAACAAAATGCAGCAGGATTTTGGACAGGAGCATCAACTGTATCACATTCTGGTGCTCCAGGGAGGGCATAAAGGATCCCAAACTGAAGAAGAAAAAGCAGGATTCCTCTGCATTGCCTGGAAATCTGTGGCAGTAAATATCAAGCAGACTGCAGAAAACAGGCGGATTTGATATTGACAGAAAGGATGTTTGTGCCAAATCTGGGAGATTTGAGGCATATTTCACCCTGGGAGAAATGGACTTATGGCACTGACAGGGTCAGGTACCAGCTGGGCGAGGCACAGCTTTGTGCCCCTGGTGCCAGCTCTGGGAGCTGCTCCTGCCCTGGCACTGCCTGGTGCTGAGCATCTCCTGGGTTGGAAAGGTCCCTGCTGGGTTTGGCTTTCTGGGCCCTTCACCTGGTTCAATTTGGGTTTCATGTGCATTGTCCTTCTGAACTGCTGCTCTGTTGTTGTTGTCATGTCACAGAGAGTTCTCCATCCTTACTCTAGTTTGTGCCATTAAATGTGGATTTTTATGAAGTCGATGTCTAAAAGTAGTTTGCCAATATGGTCATATTAATTGTTTTCTTCTTAAGTGTAAAATCATCTTATGAGTATTTTTCAAAGCTCACCTAACTCATTTCCTTCAATGTATGTGTTGGTTTTTATTACAAGTTAACTTTAGCATGGGTTACTTTTTCAAACAGTGTTTAAAGTGAAGTTACACAATTTCTGTTGTCAGGATCAGTTGGAATTTTATATTTTTTTGTTTAAGAAAATCAGTGTTTCCTTAAAATCTTGAATAAGAAGGGATCATAGCCATACACGCCATACCACCACCGCCACCACTCCAAGTGGAAAAATCAAACCACAATTCAAACTGGAAAAAAAAAACAACAAACCACCCCAAGGACAAAACCCCAAACCAACCAAAAAACACCAAAAAAAAAAAAAAACAAAAACAAAATAAAAAAAAAACAAAAACAAAATAAAAAAAACAAACCACAATTTAAACTGGAAAAAAAAAACAACAAACCACCCCAAGGACAAAACCCCAAACAAACAAAAAACCAAACAAACCCCCAGGAAAAACAAACAAAAACCTAAACATAAAAAAGCAAAACAAAAGCAACACCAGCTTAACTTACATAAATAAAGAAGTTCTTATGCTCTTTAGGACAAAACATTAGAGCATCACACTGTATTTTTCTTGTGTTTATGGAGCTATGGTAACATTTTGCTGTATAACAGATCTGGTTAAGGATGGTACTGAGGAAATAATCCAGAAGTTCTTTGATTCCTTTGTTGAACTTGCTGCTTCTGACTTCCAGGAATCACCCAAAGTCATCATCTGTTCTCCCAACTTTCTGTATGGATGGAGTCTGTGTTAAGTAATAAAAGAACATCATCTGTGTGGTTTTGGGGCTTGAGAGAAAATGTAACTTTGTTTTACCAGTCCAGGAGGGGGCAGTAAATTTCTTTTTATTGTCTTTGGACTCAAGCCCAACATTCTCTCACCATGAAAGGCTCCTCTCTTAAAAATAGCTATTTTAATAAGAAACCAGCATCTTTACTCCACAATTTCTTAGCACTGTCATTGTTTTTAACTCCCCTTTCCTGTCAGTCTTCTTATAAAATAGAAAATTACCAGAACCCTCAAAATCAGTCATTTGTAGCTTTGATCTTCTATATATTCAAACTAATCTGTAATATGATAGGCATTTTAAATATTAAAATTTCATATGTAATTTATTCCATTCTTTTGTCAGTTTTGTTGAAAATACTCTATTTTCAAAGAGCATTGATGAAATGGAGCAGACTTTCCCCTCTGTGCTAAATTAATCTTGTTTTCTTTTCTACCCCTAATATTCATGTACATATGTATACAGAGGAACCAAGCTGGTTTTAAATGCTCCCAAATTGCACGTTTGCCTTTCTCAGTGTATTACAGTGGAACAGAAATGGATGGGAGGCAAAAAGTGTAGTTTGTATGAATGCACATCATTTTTTTGGAGAGTTTTTATGATTCAAAGTTATTTTTCTTGCTTGGCTTGTAGCTAAAATGGGAATGATTATTGGCTATGAGAGGGAGAAAACAGAAGTACAGATTCAGTGCACATGACATTGGAGGGAGGAGGACAATAAGCTGTTGCAGTCAGTTGATTCTTTGGAGTTTTGTTTGTGCTGTTGGGCAAAGTTATTAGCATGAAATTTCAGGTGCAATTAACGTGGCTTCGTAATTTCAAATAACCTACTCTAAAGTTTTCGCTGTTTGTAATTGCTGTAATTCTCAAGAAATTTCTAGTAAAAAAACCTACAACATGTGAGAAAAGTAATAATCATAGTTGGTGCAGAAGTTCATCACAGAGGGAGTAGAAATATTGCTTTTCACATTGATCCTGCTCAAATGGGATATTTTTATAAGGTCTCTTGTAGTGTTTTTGTGAGGTTGTTATTCATTTTTTAAATTATTACTGACAGGTATTATTTTTATTTTGTACTCACGAGTTAGCTGGGAGCTTGGTAAGGCCTGGCTGTGGTGGTGCTGCACCTGAGCAGTGGAAATGTTGTGTTCAGTGCCCTCAGAGCACAATTTGTGCCTTTGTTTGGGAGGTGTTTCACGAGCCCTGGGAACACAGAGCAGTCCTGAGTCAGCACAGGCAGTGTCCCACAGAAATGCCAGCTGTTTATTTGGTGGATGAATCTACTGAAATGTTCCCCAAAGCAACTCTTTTTCTTTAAAGCCTTGTAATGTCTCTGTTTAAAATGCATGCAGCTGATGGTTCGTGACCCTGGCCCACCACAAACAGCAGCAGGTTATTTCTTCTGAAGGACAAACTGCTGTCACAAAATTACTTTGCATTTCACTGCTGTTACTTATTGCTCTTACTACTACTATCATTATTATGCACTAGAATGATCATTTAGTGAAAAAATATCACAACTTTATCTCCTTAATGCCATTTGTGGAGGTAGAGGGTGCTGATGGGAAGAGAAATTATTTCATATGGAAATGTGTCTGAAATAAATTCTAGCCTACAAATTTAGAATAGGAGTGGGCTGGAAGAAGGTGGGAGAAACTTTGTGAGTGACTTGAATTAATAAATGAAGTATAGATTTTGAGTGAGTGCCAACTATGCTGAATACAATAGCTCTGTGTAGAGCTAAAAGTCTCAGACAAAAGTTGTCAAAAATCAGGTGCCTCAAGTTGCACATGTAAATGTAAGTGATTTGATTTCCAGAGTGTGAGTCAGCCATGACTGGTGATGGGAGTTGATGGGAATTGCTTATGGTTTACAGCTATCAAAAATAGATTGCTTGTAGATATTTTGGTGTTTCCCAGCAGATTATAGGACAATATATGGTGGGTCCTATGTAACAGCATTCATCGATGAAATGTAACGACAGTTACATTTGTCCTCCTCAGTTTTTTTTTGTTTTTTTTTTTTTAAGGCTAAGAGCATGAGCACCTGATGACTTTATTGCCTTTAACTTAGGAAATAGTAATGTGTTATATAATTATTTAGGGTATATGTTTTCTATATAATTGGTAATAAATACAGTCTCTGTTTCCTCAGAAGAGAAGGAAAAGGCTCTGAAGTCTTACAGATGGTTTTAGCTGTTTATAGGTATCCTACAATGCAGTTATTTAGCTGAAGTAGTCCTGGGAGGTGCTTCAGTGGAGTAGCGAAGCACATCCCTTTGAACAATCCCATTTGGATGTCTAGTGAGGAACTCTTGATTATTATTACCAGCTCTGTGCTGGTATTTTCTAACTTAAAGTTTTCTAAGTTTCCCTGTGTTTGTTGTGGAGTTGGGAGTGAGGGATGTAATGGTTTATCTTTGCCACTCTGTATTTTGACTATCCTGAACTGGCAAGAAGGGTCAGTGAGGTTGGGTTATACATGTAATGAATTTTATGGCTTGGTTGTTCCTCACCCATTTTAGAGATGATCTATCCTTAAGCAGCAACTCTACCGAAGCTATTTTAAAATCATTATTGAGAATTGTTACATACTAATATTATGCATTTTTCATTAATCTAATCTTTTCAAGATTTCTTTAATTCTTACTTGACCTGAAATGTTTCCTACCACATTTTGTGTGTGGAATCTCTAGTACTGTTTTACTGCCTCTGACTGGAGGCACATGATGGTACCAGAATACAAATTACTTTCATCAGAACTTAGAAAATTCCATAGTCCTAGTGGGAAATGAGCTTAAGCACAAACTCATCCAAATGAACTTCAGTCCATTTTTCTTTTTATAGCTTAGTGTTAAAAGAGATAAAGATACTGCTTTCTAAAACAGTGATACATAGCAAATAACCTGTTACTTTCAAAACAATCTGTCATTATTCTGCATTAAAAAGGGTCGCTTTTAGGTCCCTCTGTCTTCATAAGCTTCCTAACTATAGCTAATGTCTGATATTGATTCTGAATAATTTAAATGGCAATAAAATTGGGTTTTCATGACAGTCAGAGACATTTTATATTTAATGTTCATTTAAAGAAACATAGTGCCTTCTTACCTTCTGAATTTCAAAGCCATTAAAGTAATTGCAGGTCGTTAAGCTAAATTTCTTTGAATAATCAGGACAGTTAATCTAATTCATACACCATTCAAACCAATGGGCAGGAAAGATTGGAATGCCAGGGATGGATTTTCAAGAGATTGACCAGGTGGATCTTCAGATGTGCCTCCCAGCATTTCCTCAGAAACAATTGTCCCCATGCTTCAAACTTTTGGAACTTGAAATTGTGTTCTGCTTTTGCATTTCTAAAATGAATAGTCTTCAGAAGAGGGGAGGCTTAAGAGGGTTGTTTTCCTTCCTTTGCAGTAGCCACATCACTGTGTAGTCATAACAAATCTTTACTTTGTGTACACTGCATTTTACCAGAACTTGCTTTATGGGCATGTTAACTATCACAAAAACATTCCCACATGATGTCCCATATTTAGCAAGTGTTATCATTTAGTGTGAAGCAAGTTGGAATGCAAATGCATAAATAAATAGCATCTAAAACTAAAAGTATCTAGGTCTTCTCAGGAGAATGGATGCACGTCATCTTTGAGTGTTATTGCTGGCTTATTTGGAAGCAGAAAATGAATGTGGGTAAGGCAGTGAGTGGGTGATGTAACAGACCTTAAACACAGTCGTTTGCAGACGAGAGCAGCATGAGCAGGTGTGTGTCTGTCAGGCTCTGTCCATCTCTCTGGAGCGTTTCCTCACACACCCCCAGCCCCAACACGATGCGAGGCCAGTGAAAACGCTGAGCATCTCTAATTGCCTGGTACATTAATGAGCACGAGACTAAGAGACAAGAAACTGCGAGTCTGGAGCCCGGGCTGTGTGGTAGGCTGGGATGTTTGATCCCTGCAGTCCGAGGTGTGCTAAATGAATGCAAGTTGTGCGTTGAACAGGAGCAAAACAAATGCTCCCAAAGGCAAAACGGGGATCCTGGGCCTTGTCCAAGCAGTTGCTGTCCAACAGGCCTGCTCTGGAGAGGGGACAGCAAGGAAACAAATGATGTTTTGCAGTTGCACGTCCGTGTGAGCCGGTCCTGCTGCACCAGGCACCCCCTTGGAGCTGCAGGTTCAGCCCCTGCCGCTGCTGTGCCAGGAGGGGACCCGGAGCTGTCTGGAGCCTCAGGACTCCTGCACTGGGAGGTGGCAGCTCCTCTCTCTCTTTTCCCCCTCAGTGCTCTCTCTAAGGTGCTGTCTTTGTAACCAGTGGATCTCTTGCAGCTGCCCACACCTTTGCAGCACTGTTTCGTAATTGGGGATTTATACTCATACACACTGCTTTAAATAAGTTCAAATTTTCATGACAATAGGCTATAATAAAATTAAGATTTTATGTTCTCTAAGGAAAGCCATAAAGCAGATGTATTGTTTTTATTCTTCATAGGAATGACAATGTGCTTAAAGTAAAAAACCCACCAAAAAAAAACCCCTCCCACAGGGATTTAAAATAAAAAAATGCAAACCCCATTTTTTCATACCCAAGGCACATGGTCAGGGAAGATTTTAAGTCCATTGTTGATGAGGTCTGTCTCCACGCTGAATATCATGGAGATAATTCTTAGTGAGAGATTCTCAGTAAAGATGACACTGGTGGTTTTCACTTCACTTTAGGCTTGATGTTATTTATAATTTCTTAGTTTACTATTTTTTTTAAATAAAAAGTATTAAAGAAACCCCAAATTCCTTATTACTATTCTACAGAGTCTAAATATCTCTTAAAAACTGAGATAATTCCCATAGGTGTCATGTGTGCACTGTTACGAACTGACTTGAGGCCATGCTTTGGTCTTTCAGTGTCAGCAAGTTAGATGTCTCTTTTCCAAAAAATTTAATTCTTGAACTTCAATTCCAGCTACTAAGATTTTGAGATCTGATACCTGAACTTTCCTGTAGGACTCACCTTGTTCTTAAGCAGACTCATGAGATATAAATTTGATTTTGCTTACTTAGAAAGTGAATGTTAGGTCACTTCAGTGAATTCAGTGGGGCTTAGGTCCCATCTTAGGCAAGACTTTCAGCACTGATTTTAATGGAATTGGCTATTTTTGCGTTATGTTAAATGAGATTTAAATCAAATTTTTTTCCAAGTTTAAAAATTAATACAAATGAATTAAAAGAACTCCTGCTTGGAGTTGCATATATTTTTGATAAATATTGGGAAGTACCATTCTTGGAATAGTTTTGAAGCTGCTGTTATGTCTTTAGAATGTGAGATACTGCACTTAGAAATAGAATGTTATTATTTTTTATTCTACTAATTATTTTTCAATTGTTTTAATTCATGTGTTATATTCTTTTACTAACATAATAGCTGAAATACACTCAAATGCATCTTATAGACTCTGCTTAACTTAAATAAGGCAGAATATTTTCCTCCTATTCTATGTTTTGTCAGTCAGGTATGTTTTACTGTTAAAATCTTGAAGACAAAAAAACCCAAAGCAAAGGTACCATAAAAGAATTTGGAGTTAAATGCATGTAGGCATGTGGGGAAAATATATAAATTATTCCCTAGAGTTAAATAATGGATGTGTTTATTATCATGTTATGTAAGTGCCACAGTTCATATATGATGTTCTCTGGAATTCCAGTGATGGTGTGCTGTACTTAAGCACATATATTTTAGTTATGCCTCGTGAATTCTTAGGAGTTCATTTGAGTTCCCTTACCTTGCTCTAAGCTAATGAACATTTTTTTCAACAGAGTTCACTCGCTGACGTGTTAGATTTTGGTTTAACTTCAGAATTATGTTAATTTTTCAAATTCCTCTTGAATTTTCCTTGATTTCAGTGACCAATTGCCTCCAAGTTTCATTTGACCAAAAATAATAATTACATTTAATTATGCTCAAAGTATGACCTTTTTAATCTGTGTATTTCTTGTAGGCTGTTCTGGCTTATTTCCACTGCAATACATTAGAATGGAAAACCATTAGAAATATTGATTTATCATTTATAATAGCAAAGTGATATATTGAAATGAAGTTTGGATGCCGTCCAGCCCTCAGATAACATTGGCATTGTTGGATGAAACTGCATGATCTCATTCTAATTAATATGCTGGTTCCATGTGAAAAGAAAATAGAGACCTGAGAGAACAGACCTGGGAGTTGGTCAAAAATAGGAGTTCAGTATTGAAGGCTGCCGAATTTTGTACTTGTTAAGACATGCTACCTTCAATATTTAATAGTCCATATGCAGAGAAATCATCACTTGTCTTTCTCTCCCCTCCATTTCTTGCCCCTTTGTTTTTCCTCCTGACTCATCATTGCCTCGTTGTGGACCCATTCCCATGTAATGGAATATGTCCATGTGTTTTGGGGGGAATGTACACAGTTTTGCATTGGTTAAGGGTCACAGTCTGCAGTGCACTTGGTACAGCAAAGCTTCTTTTAGGTGAAGTCAGAATCAAAGGAATTCAAAAGCATTTATCTTAACTCTTAATTGTTCTTATGCTAAATCTGTGATCTTCACCACCTCCTGCATTGCAGCACATTCTAGCACCTCCTGCAATATGGCAACTTCAGAAAATAAAGGTATTTTCAGTTAGCATGCGTGTGCCCTATATATGGGTGGTGCCTGTATTCATTGATTGCAGTCTTTATTCATTTATTTGACCTTTTTTTTCCCCCTGCTCCCAATCAATCTAACATCCATTGGACTGGCAGACTTGGTTTCCATATTGGCATTTTTTAAAAAATGCTCTGCTCTTATCTATCAGGCTCCTAAACCCTTCCCTTGGAACTCTTTGTTTCCCGTGTGTGTGGAAGGCAGTGGAGGGAAAGAAGGCGGTGGAGGGGAGGCAGTGGACGGGGAGGCAGGGGAGGGGAGGTAGTGGAGGGACAGGCAGGGGAGGNGGGGGGGGGGGGGGGGGGGGGGGGGGGCGGGGGGGGGGGGGGGGGGGGGGGGGGGGGGGGGGGACAGGAGGGGGGGGGGAGGCAGAGGAAGGACAGGCAGGGGAGGGGAGGCAGGGTAGGGAAGCTGCCCGTGCCCAGATTGATGTGGAGCGAGCGGGAGCGGCGCTGCCGACGCCGGAGCTGCCGTCTTATTTCACATTGATTGAGCTGCCTGGGCTTCAGGGAGTTCTTGAAGGGCTGGGTTTTTATGGTTGATATGTTTTTGGTCATTTGTCATAAAATCATTCCAACCGAGCTGTTTACTGGTCTGAATACTTAATTACTGCAGTAGCAGGGAATGGCACGAGCTGGAGTTTGTTGTGAATATTCGGGTTGCTACATAGGAAATGGACAGTGCCTCCATCTTTTTTGTTAATGAGGATTTTACCTACAAATATCTATTTTATTTTTGAAAAGACTGTCAGAACTTGTTTTATTTTAATTCTGATATGTGATATAATTGTAATAATTTTATACTCCTAATGCACATTTCAAAATTGAATTGATTTCTTTTTCTTTCTAATGGTCACCTGTTCATCACATGTTTTAGAGACCATCCAACATCAATGACAAAAGCTTTAAAAAGGATTCAACAATTCTTTTTAATATTTGGAAAATGTAGAAGCAAGGTGGGAAAAGTCAGTTTAATTCATTTATGGTCAAAAGAAAGGAAACCCTCAGAACTGTAAATAAAATAATTTTATCTTTTTTTAAACACTTAAAATCTTCTAGGGCTTATTTTACTTTTAGGCTATTAGTTAAAGAAAACCACCAAACCCACAGATTTTCATTTTCTAATTTTCACATTGTCCCTTCCTACTCAGATGCTTCTTGAGGAGAAGAGTTGAATGAAAAAGCATAAATTTGGTCTTGGTTTGCTATTAGAATTTTTAGATAATATATAATATTTTATTTTGCACTGTGCTTTTCAGGTGTAAGTCTGAGTGTGGATATATGGATATATATTTCATCAGAGAGATGGATAAAACAAGAAAATTATTCTTTTAATGCTATTCTACATGGCTTTCGTTGTAAAAGGAACCAGACATTTATCATGTTTGTTAGAGAAGGGCCCCAATTAATCTGATTTCATGAAAAGCAACTGACTCAGATCATGAAAACCAAAAAAATCCATGAGTTAAAAATTACAGTTTAGAAAAGTAAAAGGATTTTTTTTTTTAATTTGGGGGCAAAAAGATGACTATGGAAACTAGAGTGTAAGTGTGACTTATCAAGTAGTATGGCACTACAATGTTTAAATGGAAAAAAGGATAATGCATTTTTATATGCTATGCCAACAGAGACTACATTCAACAAATGACTGCTAAATAGAGTTTACAGTGGTGTTAGCACACTGGCATGGAGGAATTGCCATGAAAACAGTCTAACCAAGTCTGACATAATACAATTTTACATGAGTCAATGCAATGCAAAATATATTAATGCTAGAACAGAGTTTTGGATAGATCTTTGACTCAGATCCTCTTACTGTATTACATGCTTTAAACCTAAGAACAGAAATAAAAAAATCCCATCATTACACTAAAAAAAAAAATTGATAATTCCCAGGTGAGTAGTTTAACTCGAATGTGCCAAAAGAATTATTTTATATGCCCATAATAAAATGATGACCTGCCTACACTTTTGACCAGTTGTCATGAAAGGTAATTTCTCATTCCAAACCTTTTGCTCAGAATATTCACTGATGATATTCAGAGTGGAGAGTGTTAGCTGGGTATGCTCACACTGCTTCCATGACCCATGTCAGCATGCAGGGTTCAGAGACAGGGGTACCACTCCCAAAGCAACTCAGCTTGTCCAAATTTAATTACAAAATTACAAATTGACTCCTAGAGTGAAGCTTTGTGGGTGATTTTTATGATTTGCAAGTATCTCATAAATGTTATTACTGTACCTTTATAAAAGCAGTTGTCTTTGCAGCCCCCTCTCAGCTCTCCGGGTGATTGTTGGAACTGGCAGCTGAGTGACTGAATTCAGGACAGAGATGCTGCAGCTTTCTGTGCATGAGGCACTTGAGAAGTTGTTTTTCTGGTCTTTCCCAAAAGTCTTAAACGTGTTAGTACTCAGTGGCTTTCATTGCCACAGTGAAACTGATAGCTCTCAGTGCGTGTGTGATGATGGTTCACATGGACAGAGCCTTGGGTTGTGGTTGTGTGATACACTGGCTGTTTCAACAGCACAAGTGCTTTGCAAAGTCCTGGCTGCTGGTTTTTTCCAGCCCGTGTTTGGGTTCACTCAACTAGTCCAGAGTTTGTAAATCGAACTGTGATAGTGACCCGGCTTCAAAAGAATTGTAAGGTGATTTTACTGCTGCACCTTCCAGAGGAGTTCTGCAGGTGGGAGCAGTTCTCTGGGGTTCTCTGACTGGGTTAAGCAAAACGCTGGGGGTCTCGTAGGCAGCCTCAGCAAGAGGATCCCCCGGTGAAGGCAGAGCCTGTAGCTGTGTGTCTGCTCTTCCAGTCGTCACCTGCAGGTGGCAAGGCTGGGAACTGGATGCTTTGCAAGGGTGATGGAGAAGCTGGGAAAGATAAGGTATGAACTGAACGTAAGGGCACGTCAGCAGAATAACTGTAGACTGTGCCATTCTGTAAAGGGCTCAATCCAAAATGAGTGTTTTGAGACATCTAAATTCTGGTGGTTGGGATTTTGCTGTCATGCAGATGAGAGATTATTGCTTTCTTGGTTCCAGTCCAGACTGTGTAATGTCACTATAGTCCACTGAGGAAAGTTTAGGTACCTAAAAATCAAATATGAGTGTTCTCCTTTCTTCTCATTTATTTTACTCTTCTGAATTCTGGTTCCATCTCAGTGGGGATTCATGATAGAACTGGATAATGTTCCCTAAAAATCCTATGAATATGGAGTTACTCAAGTCCTCAAGCCTCTAAATTGTACAGTCCACCTGAACTCACAATAGAGCTTTCTAAATCTGGAAAGTTAGAATGAATAAAAACCAACAACCAGCCAAAAGAAAAAAGGTTTTTTTACTTCAAAATGAGAAACGCAATCTCTGTATTTCATAAATGGGTCATAAATGGAATCTATACCAACATTTAAGCATTGCCTGCTTACTTCAGTGGATAGGAAATAAAAAGCTTTCAATTATATTTACTTTTGCTTTCAAATACTGGTGCTCTGAGAAAAAACAGGAATATTTTTATTGTTCAAGGGCAACAATTCCATATATAATGTATAATTTAGAAGCTTCTATGAATATTTGCTGAGCAAATTAAGGTTAATGTTCACCCTATCGCATGGGGAGTTGGTATGCAACTTGTGGTGGTGTTAATAGGATGTAATTTCCTAGAACTGAGCTGAAAACCCATCCCTTGCTATCTCAGAGGTCAGGCTAGGTAATCCTGAAGCCAATTAGTTTTTGGAAGAATATTTTAACTTATGAGAAATGTGTAGTTTGGGTTGGGCAGTCTATATTGCACTGTGGACTGGGAGAGAAAACCTTGTCTCCCGTTGCAGAAATGCTGAAAGCTTTTCACAGAATCCCAGAAGCACAGAGTGGTTTGGGTTGGAAGGCACCTTAAGGATCACCCCATTCCACCCCCTGCATTTAGCTGGCCTTCAGCTCAATCTCTTGCTGTGCCGTGGAGTTAATGCATTATTTTCATGCATTTCCATGTGAAATAGCATCCTGTTTTACATTCTTCCTGCTCACATGCCTTAGTCTGCTTTCCATTAGTTTCAGGAAAACTCTGAAGTACAAATAAAGCATGTTATTTAGAAATATTTCATGTGCAGCTCTATGCAGTTTCAAATAAGATATTTAGAGAGAGACAAATTCTAAGAGGACTACAGGATTACAAATCACAATGTAATTTTAAAGTTGTAATGAGAATAAGTTGCACAGGAAGGTCTCTTAACAATTATTGTCACGAGAATGAAGTAACACTGTGTTAATGTTTCATGTATTCTGTGAAAGATGATAATAAACTGTACTGCTTTGACCTTATTAATGTTCTGTAATTTGAGTTGCTGGCAATTCTCATTTTTCTTTGGTTACAGCCCTAGTAACCTCTGAAGAAGAGGTGGAACTGACAGTGAATCTAAACATAACTGAATACTGAAAAGGTCAAAAATATCAAGAATGATAATTTTGATACCTCCTTCTCATGACAAAGGTAGTAGCAAAAAGGCACAATGTGTGTGTTGAAATAACAAAGCTTGTTACAGAAATGTTTCTGTATTTATTGAGCAGTATAAACAAAAGCACACTTTTTCCTTGTAGCTCATTGAATACTTCAGTAATGTTTATTTTTTACTCTTTAATAGGATCATAGAATCATTTGGGTTGGAAAAAATGTTTGAGATCAAGTCCAAGTACTGCCAAGGCCTCCACTAAACCACATCTGCAAATGCCACATCTACACCTCCTTTAAAGTCCTCCAGGGACGGTGACTCCAGCACTGCCCTGGGCAGCCGTGCCAGTGGACTATCCATCCTTTCAGTGAAGTATTTTTTCCCAACAGACAATTTAAAATTCCTCTTGCTGTACAGATGGTTCCCTGGGAGCAGAGCCTGACCCCCCTGGCTGCCCCTCCAGTCAGGGAGTTGTGCAGAGCCAGAAGGTCCCCCCTGAGCCTCCTTTTCCCCAGGCTGAGCCCCGCCAGCTCCCTCAGCCTCACAGGACCTG
>WBMZ01014013.1:0-377456 GCA_013400975.1 Atrichornis clamosus | reverse complement strand
AGGTGCGGCCTTGCCAGTGCCCAGTCCAGGGGGACGGTCGCTGCCCTGGCCCTGCTGGCCACACCACTGCTGACACAGGCCACGTGCCACTGGCTGCCTTGGCCAGCTGGGCACACCTGGCTCGTGTTCATCCACTGCCTACCAGCACCTCAGAAATAGTAGTCTTTTATTTCAGAAACAGCTATGAACTAAGCTAAAGGTGAAGGAGACTGAAGTTTACACTCTGCTGATGGTTTTCCAGTTCCACAAGCCAAACATTTCTTGCTTTATATTTTGGCTATGTAATTGAATACATCTCTAAAAAGTAGTGTAATCTGTGATCAGCGTGAAAGTTTTAGGTTCTTTCTCTAAACAAAAAACTTCAGATTTTCCAGGAATTTACAGAACAAAGTTGTGGTATTGAACGTGAAGGGCAAAGGTCTGATTAACATCTTAACAGCATTCTTTGATTTCTACTTACTTGACTGAACACTGAATCAGGCAAGTACACCCAGTACTTTGTGATACTCAGCAATGTCATTGATCAATTTATTCCTGCAACATTGTAAAGTGAAATAAGTAATCAAACCTCCTAAAAAAATATGCTTTGTTCTTGGGGTTTTTCTTAAGGAATATGTCAGTATGTTAATGGAGATAAAGCGCATATAACATGTATCTTAATTTCCATGTGCAAATGCATAAAATCCACAGAATTATTTTTCTTTTAATTCTTTCACTTGTTATAGTTTTGGGATAAGAAAGTGTTTTGTAGTTTCCTGAAGTTTATAAACCTCAATCTTGTTCAATCCCTTTCTCATTTCAGTCTATGTCTAAATGTAAGGAA
This sequence comes from Atrichornis clamosus, assembly GCA_013400975.1. Lineage (NCBI taxonomy): Eukaryota > Metazoa > Chordata > Aves > Passeriformes > Menuridae > Atrichornis > Atrichornis clamosus. Next base: position 376,633 of record WBMZ01014013.1, on the reverse strand, counting down.
TGTAGGAAGCTGCTCAAAATGGTATAACATATTTGTCACAGTTGTATACATTTTTATTTTAGCATAAATATGATTTAAAATTAAACCGATGAGTTTTCTTTTTTCAGGTGTGCTGCAGTGATTTACCCTCCAAGGCAACAGAACATTATTTTCTCAAAATACACTTTAATTTCAAATGTTTAAGGTACCTTTGACAGCTGTGGTCTGAAAAGCATTGGTACACTTCTTCAGCTTCATGACCTGGGCAGCAGTTGAGCGTCAGCTGGAGCTGGAAAGGGATTATACTCAGAATGTAGTGATTTTGCATTTCAGTGACTGGTGGATTTAGAAAACAGATTGACACAGTGCACATATTAATGATGATAGTGGTGATACCACGTGGGATGCTCTTGGATCCAAATGTTTTGCTTAAAATTTTAAATTATATTCAGAATATTTCTGTGACGCCTTTTCAATTGCAGAAGTTTTTTTCCTGTGAAGTGGGTGTGAAGGAGGGTCTTAACAGAGCAACCTGAAAGTGTAATTTCATATGCAGTCCGTCTCGTGGAAAATTCAATCCATGAAAGAAAGCCTAGGCAAATATCCATGGGAGCTGTGAAGCTCTTATTATTTTGTCAGCTGAGCTGAGCAGTACCTGCATAGTTCCTTCTCCTGTCGCTGGATGCTTGGAGAGCCAGGCACAGCTTTAGAACATGCCTGAAACAACCTTGAGATGCTGAAGTTTTCAGTTTCAGCAATATTGAATAAACTGATCTGTATAACATGCATGGGACCAAAGTCTTCAGGCCAATTCATGATGTATTGAAGTTAAGCAAATATGTAAACAGCAGTGACATGGGTGCCTGTCCAGCTCTTTAGAGGATGGTTACATCTTTCTGTCATTCTCAGTTGCTATAGCACTTGTAGATTTTTTTTTTTAATTTACTGAGACCATATTGAAATTCATTCCAGTGTGATATTTCATACTTTTATGGCTTCAAAGTAGTTATGTAGCATCATAGTAAATAATACCAAACCACTTCAAGATTCGCAAAATGGCTCAAAATAGTATTTTCAATAAAGACTGACCATTTGGTAGAAGGCAAAGAGTAGATTCGTTCTTAAGTGAGTAACCAAAGGTCTTGGGAATCATAAATATTCTGAGTTTAGGATTTGGTGTCAGAACCCTGTGTTATGGACAGTGCTTTGGGTACTGATGAGCCACACACACAGTTGGACAAACAGTTGCAGCTTTCTGCTCTAAAATGCACAGCTTTCTAATGTTTGCAAAAACTAATTTTAACACAACTCTGTGATTTCATGAAAAGGCTTTTTCAGACTTAGTTTACACTTAGAAGTGCTACTTGTCATGCTTTTGCCTTCAAAACTTCACGTACATCTCATCTCAGTCTCATTTTATGCCCAAGCATTCCTCTAACCCACTCCAAACAGCACTTACATAATTTTTATTGTTGCACATGATTTACAGTTAAATGCTGAATCTAAAAACTGAGGCTATAGACAATGTTGCATATGCTGAAGAAATGAACCCTACCCCAGTTTGAGATGTCTCATAAGGCTGGTTCTTTATCACACCTCATTCTGAGGCTTGGCAGGAGGGCAGGGGTCTCTCACTGCCATGAATTTTACCTTGAGCCCTTGTATCTCACAAGCTGGAATGCAGAGCCTGGGAGTGATTTGAAAGATATGTGTAGAGGAAAGTTAATTGACTCTTAAGATATTTTTACCAAAATGTTCTGCAATTCACTTTCAAAGAGTTGTCTGCTATTGTGTTTACTGTGCTGTTGTCATTTGCTTTGTATTCCTTATAAATTCTTAATTTGGAATAGTATGATGAGGTTTCAGTTATCTAAATATATATTACAACAATTTTCTAGGATGTTTTGCTCGGCAGCTACTGTTATTTTTTACAGTGCTCAAATGACAAATTAGATTACCACATAAATTCTACCATTAGGTTGTTATTAGTTTGTAATTAAAAATGACTTAATCTGTACATTACGGGTTTTACAGATGGAAAAAAAAATAGTCTCAGTGAGAGCCTACTCTAGTCACATGGAAATGGGTTTTGAATAAAGCAGAGGAGCAGCGTGGTTGATAATTTAATACAAATGCACATAGCTGTGGTTGCTTGGAATTTGTAAACAGCCAAGCAGTTGATGCCGCTCACAGTGCACAGGAACATGTGGGTGCTAATTCCATCATTTCATAAAGTTATAATGCATGGCTGTGTATTTTTATTTGTACTTTTTTCAGAGAACACAATTGTGAATCAAAAGGAAGTGTTAGGTTTGTGTCAAATATTACAAAATGCATATTCCATGGGGAATTCTCACCGACTTTGAAACTAAAGCTCTGAACTGCTGCTGCATTTTGATGTTGTTCTGGGTGAGTAGGAGCTCATCTCACATGTTTATTCATAAATCCTCTTTATGGGAGTGCAGTATGGGTCCTAAAAAGTGTCAAGAGCATGTTTAATGAAGGAGAGGAAAGGAGCTGAAGGGAATGCAGTAGATATTTAAAGCCCACTGGCATTCATAAACCAGATACAGGTAGGCCATAAACTGCAGAACTAGATAGGTGAGGAGCTTGCTTTTAAAACCAAAATGCGTGTTATACTGCTGCATCTGAAAAGTTTGAACAGCAAAAGATAAAGGTAAATTCGAAGAATATTCTTTGGTTTAGTGTACATTATAAACACATTCAAATGATCCAGGAAATAGATTTGTCTCTATTTTTATTTGAGAGATGTAGTAGCAGGAAAGTAAAATGGTAAATTCCATGATCATTGTTTCTTTCTTTTCAAACTTCCCTTGGAAAGCATTGTATTGGTATTTTAATAGTGGAGAACAAACCTGGCTGTTCTGCCAGTACTGCTGCACAAATATTAGGACAGTTTCTTTACGAGTGATGATGACTTGAATTTGTCAGTGTATGGTACTTCCCTTTTATTCTCTTAACTCTGTGAACTACTGCAGGCAGTGCTGCATCCATAGGAACTTGCCTTTGTTACTTAGCTGAGTAAAGTCTGGGCATCCTTCTGTCTTCAGTCCTTACAGCAGCGACAAACTACAGCCCCGAGGGATGGGGTGTTTGAGTTTGTGTTGGCGCTGGGTTGGTGTACTAGGTTGATCTGAGCAGAGAGCGTGGGCTGGGCAGTGGTTGAACAGAAATTTGTCTGTGGACAGAGCTCCTCAGTAAAACTCCCAAGTGCACACCAGGAGAACAGTGAGATAGCACGTGGCTTCTGTGGCACAGGTGTCCACCCTCCTGGGGTCATATCCGTGCTTTAAAGTTTTATTAACTCACTTCACTGATGGAATGAACCTCTCCTAGAGCAGAAGCAGGCTGGCTGGAAACTTCATTTCTTGTCTTATTTTAATGTTCAGCAGAGAGGAGGAGGCCTCAAGGAATAAATAGCTGACCTGTTTTGTTCCAACAGCCTGAATGATTGGTTATTTGCATGTGCATATATAATCCTTTAGAGATGTTTAAAGACCATTAAATTTCAGGTCATTATTTTGATGTTGGAGAGTAGAAGCCTGAGCTCACTGGGTGGGTGGTTGAAACACTCTTCAGTTTATTTGGCAAAGGAAAACACTTATAAATTCTCTATTGAAAGTACAGCAATAAAGTATATTTTTTGGTGTCATTTGGTTAATTGCTTAGCCCTGACGTTTTCAGACATGATTATGGCATCATGAAAGATGTGAATGAAGTCAGTACTAGACATGATTATGCCTTGCAGTAGCCCATGAACTGGCTCCACAGTTTTGTGTGTGTTCGGAAATATCCAAAGAAAAATAATCAGAGAGAGCTGGTAGTAATTGCATAACACTGTAAGCCTTCAGCAATGCCATTTATCATCCTTCAGAAATAAACCTCATCAAAGGTCATCATCTGAGCACCTCACTGAAATACCAGGAACCTAAATGTGGCTGGCATTTGTCATAGAAATCTAAGATTGAGTGTGAGGTTTAGACTGAGCACAAGACTCCTCTAGATTAAGGAGGTGTCCTAAAGATTTTTTTTAAAATATGGTTTATTGCTTTGCTTATTATTAGTATCACAGTATTACTGTATATCCCAAAGGTGATTTCAGACTGGTAGAAAGGTGAAAATAATATTTTAACAGAATGAATAGATCTTGCTTAGGAAAAGAAGGGGGAGTCACAAGGTAATTCAAATGATTATATTTTAGTTTTTAAAAATTAGTGGGAATTTGAAGCTTCTGTCTTCCTGGAGGAGAGAATCATACTACATATCATACTAAGTGCCTTGGAAATTTTATTGTAATAGACTGTAAAAAGTGATTAGACTGAAATACAGACAAATTTAGGCTGGGAGGGGAAGGTGTTCTTTTTGGGACTACTTTGTACCCTGTGATATTAGTTCTTACCCCCCAAAACCCCCTCAAAAAATCACATCACTTCCTTAAGCTTTAAAGCAAATCTGTTTTAATCTTCTGTAACTGAAAAAAATGTGTAATTTCAGTACAAGGGTTGAACTGTGGTTTATACATACATGGATTATGATTTGTTTTTAATTCCTGAGCTGTTACAGAAGTTAGAAATAAAAATATTTATTTTGTCATTTACAGTACTGTTGTGATCCTTTATGATATTACAACCTTTATTCCTTTAATGGCTGCGTGTTTGAATTCTGTGTCTGCTGGAGAAGTTGACTCCTGGTGGAAGCTGGGGCTTCAGTCTGTACTTCTCATGGTATTGAGGCATTTCTCCACTTGAAAGGGCAAGAATTAAATGATTTCAAAACTGATTAGAGAGACATTTGGTTTGCACAACTTAAGCTGGTGTGGAACTCTGTGTATTTTCATGGCACAGACTTTGCAGGGTGGGTTTTCAGCAAAGTTTTGTCGGTGCAGCCACAGCTGTGCTGTGCCCCAGGATCTAAGGAAGCCTCTCTGCAAGTATCTGTGGTATATCCAGACAGACACTGGCTGGATTTGATATATTTAGCTCCAGCATGTCATTTGGATGTACAATTTACTATGTAAGTACTTTCAAGGAAAACTACATTTATGTCAGCATTGAAAATACGAGAATTGGATGTGTCATAATACTGTATGAAGCCATGCCTAAATCCTTTGCGTATTGTTTCTTCGGGAAAAAGAAATTACATATGTAAATATATAAACATATGCAGGTAGGCACACAGCAGATGTATATGATATGTATATAGACAAATGTATCTATCAGTCAATATCTAAAAAATGTATTTAAAAAAATTACATTAGAAGTATTCATCTTGCGTGCAAGCTTTAAGTTAGAGCTGTCACTGAGGGCAGTCCTTCTCTGGCAGTGGACTAACAGTAGTGTATATGAATTAAAAATACCTTTCAACTGGGGGCTCAAGGAAAAAGCCATCAGCCTGAGAGAAAAGGTAACAGGTACAGGCTGCTAAGAGCCTACACAATTTTGGTGGGAAATAAATAAAAAAGAAGCCTAGATTGCTGCTGTAGAAACCTCTGTGGGCTGTTTTGTGATACGTATTGTTGTATGGGGCTGCAGACCTTGAACATCTGTTTTATATTCCTCTCAGCTAAAAACCAGTGTAGCAAAATGGAGAATTCACATGTTATTCAGGAAGAAGAAATCCAGTTTCTCAGGCTGACTGTTTCTTAAGGCTGCGAATCTTGATGTTTTAATCTCCTGCATTTTGATAGTGCTTGATATTCATAACTAGTAGGTTTGATAAATTTTTAACAAGGAAGTTGAAGATGATGAGAAAACACAAGGGGAGTTTTGCATTTCGCACCTTGTACTCGAGCCTTCAGGTTTAATTTTCACTTTTTGCACCAAGAGCCTTCCTTGGAGGAAGACTGACTAGATCTCATGTTGCCCTACGCTGGCTTTAATCTATTAAGGTAAAATAAAAACCTAAACCCTGCAGAGTTAGATTTCGAAAAGCCCAATTTTAGTAAAGGCATCAATATCAGTGCTTGAGATGCAGGAGAGATCCATTTAAAACCTATATAAGTGTATGTTTTTACTTGTAACCGATGGGATAAATCTTGTACATTGTGCATAAGTGAAATCACAGATATGTCAAGATGGGAATACTGTTTAAATATGTGCTTTGCATTAGGTGTATTATGGAAAAAAATCTTATAAAAATAGATTAAAAGAGAAGGCCAATAAAGATTGAGGCTGAGACACCAGTTTGGAAACACAATTCAATTAATTTTAACTTTTAGTATTATAAAAATTTCATTTATAATTCAGAAAATTATATTAATGCAACATTGGAGTTCCCAAGTTTATTTGACGGAAATCATTACCTGCCTTTATGCAGTTGTAGCAGTTGTGTTCTGTTCATGAACCTCTTCCAATGAATGCCTATTAACTTCCACACGAGTATCACAATTATGAGTGTGCTACACGTCCTTGTGTTTACTCAGAGGGGCATGTGGGTTCTAACACATTCTTCTCATTAAGTGTAAATTAGAACTGGTGACTGTACAGTGCTGACACGAGTTAATTGCTCAGAAGCAAGAGATGGTGCTTATAACTCACGTTGGATTTACGGCATTAATGAGAGGGAAGGAGGAGGGAGGAGCAGAAAAGTGGTCTCTAATAATGTCTTGCTTGTAGCCTGTACACAGAATTCTGCTGCTGTGGGTAATGCCACTGAATTCACTTCTCTCCTTGGAATAATCCAGTGTTGACACAGCTTTATATAAACAGACCTGAATGACCTGCTCAGTGATGCTGCTGCCACATTGCCTCATTATTAAGGATATCACTGGTATTAGAGAAATGTTTCTCATTCTTTTTCTGCAGTTTGGGAGGGGGCTTTAATTTAAATACTACCATGCTATTTTTAGCAGTTTGATTCCTTATGAAAGATCTGTACCAGGAAACTCCTGGTGTTTGAACATGGTAACTTGTTGAATACCTCTGCAAATGATGATGGTGCATGGAAATGGTGCAGTTTAAAAGAGCTAAAGCACACACAAATTCCAGTTACTGCTTCTGTGTGAACTGTTCTTGATGAAACCATATAGTGAAGAAAGGATTTCACAAGCATTTTAAGCTCTGGTCTATGTTATTTAGGGGCTCCTGCTGTTTACCATCTGCGTATTTGCACTTATTACTTAAAATATATTACTATTTCATAAGACATAATTACAAATGAATTGCATACTTTTAAAGGGATTTAATGCCTTTAAAAAAATTTTAAATAAAATTCTATTCATTAAAACTCCATTACTACAGATCAAAGTAAAAGAAAAGAGCCCAAGAAATAGGGATGTTGACTTTGTTTAAAAATAGAGTGCAAGCATTTTCTGTGAGCACATTGCTGCTGTGACCACTGTCGTGGCACACGGTGGTGCTTCATTTATTTCAGGAACCATTGTTTGGCATATCAGACATGCACAATTTGTAGTGAAAATTTCATGTTTTAAGGAACAGCCTCAGGTTGGCTCAGTGGCACAGAGTCAGTTGGGTTCCTTGTCTGTGGGGCACGACCCAAACACAATAACTCGGGCAAGTTATTAATGCATGTGTGCCCATAACAAGGCGTTGGCCCAAACCTTGTCCACTTGGCTAAGTCAAGACTTGGGAAACTTTAGAAAGAAGGTGTTTGTTTCATCTATTTAAAATTCTACTGGGAAATCTTGTAGGAGAATCAAGAGTGATATAAAAAACACAGCCTTGTAAAAAAAAAATATTGTAATTATTAAGGATTCACCTGCTTTGGCAGCATCTTTACAATCTTTTGGCACCCTTCCATCTGCATAACATAAATTTGACAACCTGATTGGTTTTATTGTTGCTCTGTTTTTATTTTAAATGGACCATCTCTTGCAGACTTAGTTCAAAATGTGTGAACAGTTTCAAAGAAGCAGATCTGTCTCAGAATCTGATTTGTAGAATGGAAATTATATTTTTTATAATGAATATGTTAATAAAATGTTTTGAGGCAAATATGAAAACTTCCATGGAAATGAAAATAGAGTTCTGAGGGAAATGTTTCTGTATAAAAATACCCCTAATGATGGAACACAAGTTTTTATTGTTTGTTGACTCTCCCTTCCCATCTGGATCAAATGAAAATAATTAAGGAAGCATAGATTTCTTTCCTTTCTGGACATTTAATGGTATTGTTTCCTTGGAAATTGGAAATATAATGACATAGAATACTTCCTTGGAATTAAAGGCTGTAACTGATAAATATTTTCTTTTGATTTTCATTTAAAATATTGAATGGAAGCAGTGGGTATTTATGCTGCAATGCTGGTGGAATGATGCATGGTTGTGATAGATAAAATATGTGCAGAGTTATTTGAAAAGTACACAGAATGATGCACATACGTACATGATTGCCTTGGCGTCTCTTTATCCCTTGCAATGTCTTTTGTAAGTTCTAAACATAGGAAAGTGAGTTCTAAGCATACTGAAATTAATTCTAATGATACTAAAATTAATACTTTTGAGTAACTCTGTTAAGGACAGTTATGTTCAGTATGGCAGTTTAATATTATGTTGACGGCAAACTCCTGTTGGCTTTTTCAGAAGTAAATCTTTGGCTCTGGAAGGCAGTGCTGTGCTGCTGTCTGCCTCTGATCAGTTCCTGGTCAATTCAGTTGCTGATGGGCAATATTATGTTTGGTAAGATAGTTCACTGAGTAGAACAGAAAATACTGTTTAGCATGAAGGAAAACCTACATAGAAAAGTGAACTGAAAATCATTAAATCCACAGAAATAGAAAGTCTCTGGTTTTAGCATGGCTGTTCATTTAAGATATTAAATTAACTGTAACATTTAAACTGGTTTCTATGGCATATTATTAGAATTTGTGGATGGGAGAAGACAGTCTGTAAAAATACTAGTATTGGTATTGCTCCTGGGGATAGCTTTAAAAATAGGATACAAAGCATTTTTTCTCTCTCCCGAGAAATAGGGTGGTGGAAAAAAAAAATTACCCAATGAAATAAAAATGAGAAGCAGAGAATACTAAGAATGGTATATGATTCAATAACAGTCCTGAATTGCTTTGTCGGCCAGCTAATGAAGCATGGAGCCAAATTCCACTGCTGACTTCGGTCAGAGCATTGCCAGCTCCCTTTTACAGCAGCAGGGTTACAGGGCCAGGGAAGGGGGACTCTGAGCTGGTAAATATGCTCCAAAATGGGGAAGGATTGGGTCCACGGCTCTCCGTTCTGTGCAAATGCCAGGTTTCACCACTGCTGCTGTATCTGTGGCACTGGTTGTGCCGTCTGAGGGGCTCATCTCTTGTTTGTTACAAACACATGAGCAGAGACTTCACCAAAATCAGATTTTAAAACATAACATGTATAGTTCTGTGACAATACCCTTATTAAATCTGTGCTGTTTCAAAATTTGCAAAGCTAGAATTATTGCTGTTTCCTTATTTGAAATATTTCCAGTTTAAATTCTTAATTGTGCTGTTCCATTTGTTCCATGTGTCCTGATTACGTTGCTCCCTCACAGATCCTTAGGTTTCTTTGTGTGGAAATTTGCATTTCCATTTAATGTCTTTATCCTAATGACCACATGTGGTCATTGTTTCAGTTGCTAATTATTTTAAACAGGTAATGTATAAACATGTCATTTGATTTTAAAAATCTACCTATTTTAAATCTGGCTTTTAGCCAAGTACCAAACTACTAATTTTGCTAAATTTTGCTATGAGTTGTTTGAAATTACTTTTTGCTAACTTCATAATTTCAGCCTGAAATATTTTATTATGTTTTGAAGTCAATACTGGTGGGCAAATGTGCAGTAAGAATTTGGTAGCTATGAAAGATAGATGTAGAGGACATCAGAAAAGAGGTATCTGACTTAATCCATTTTGAGAATAAATGGAATGTTTGCTGTTATCAGTCCTGGAGGAAAAAACCCCACAAATCTATATTCTGCTTCAATACCTATAACACCACAGAGACTAAGTGTAATGAGTGAGATGCTTCTCTTCCTGGACTTCAGTAGCAAGTTTATTGGGCTTTTGAGTTCCTCAGATTATCCACTGTCGTGGACAGAAAGGAAAAAGAGATGAAAAGAGACATAGAGTTGTCTGGGCTGTACGGAAATCATCTGGTGACATTCCATCAGTGCATCCTCTGACTCGTGAGGAGCTGGCGCTTCTCAGTTGCTCCATGGCTATAAGGACTCCACGGGTCATTTTTGAGAGGTTTAACAGGATGAAGATAAAGAAACACAGTGGCAAAGTCTTCCTGGCTGCAATAAGCAATGATTAAACAGAATAAAACCTGATTTTGCAGTGATCGCCAAGAGCCTTTTTACAGTACTTAAATCTGATGAAGGAAGTGAACGTTAGCACCTCTCAAACCACGACTCACTGTAATTTTTTTTTTTTCCCCCTTTCTTCAGTGGAACAATTAATGAGCAGGAATCTTCAGGAGTCCTCTCCTCTACTGATCTCAGTGCCTTCCTCCTCTGTGTTCAGGTTGCCAGGGCCTGCATTCCAGCAATCCCTGCTGGAGTGATATCCCTAAGTTATCTTGAAACCAGAGCAAATCAGTTCAAAATGCTCTCCTACTATCCTGCAAATTCAAAGGAAATGAAAATAATCCTCCAAATATGTTTCACTCAGTTGCAAATTAATGCATCTGATTTATTTTGGTCTTTTTCTTGACAACATTTTACAGAACAGTCTATTGAAAGTTTCTGTGAAAATGGATGGTTTTCTTTCTCTGCAACCATAACTACTTTGTTTTTTCTTAGATAATTTTAACTACAGTAATCAGGTTTTCTGGATGACCTAACATATTTATATGGAGAAAAGGATGAAAATAATCAATGGAGAATGGTAAGAGCAGAGTAAAAAATAAACTAGATATAGTAGCACAATATGTTATTGACCTAATGAGATTAGATTGTATTCCCTAGTGCACTTCAGGGTGTATAATTCAATCTGTACTCACTTGCAGTGGTTTAAAACACTCTTCTTGTTTTTAATATGACAAGTATCTATTCAAATTGCTTCCCCATCCTTAAAAGCTGGGCCTTTTTCAAAGAGGCATCTACAGCAAGCCTGTCTGTTTCAGAATGGAATGGTGGCTGCCTGGGTGAGCCCAGATCCCGCAGGTTATCACACAATCATGAAAGAATTGACTCAGTGGAACCTCAGGAGGTGCGCCAGTCTGATCCTTGGTTCAGTAGTGGCACTAATTCCAGTGCTAAATCAGGTCAGTCATGGATTTGTTTAGAAAAGTCTTGGAAACCTCCAAATATGGAATTCATGTACTTGCTATGACACATTAGCACCTGGAGCAAAGCTTTTCCAGTGTCCAGACTCAGCCTCCCAAACTGGTTTGATTTGTTGTGGTAACACAGCTGAGAAGAGTTTGGCTCTGACACCTTGCAACTACTTTTTAAGTAACTGTAGTTTCCTGTTAGGTTGCTTCCTAGCCCCTTCTCTGCACGACTGTGCAAGTCTGTTCCCTCGACCCCTGTGCATGAGTCCCTTCATCGCCCTGGCAAGACCTTCAGCTTTACATCTCTCTTAAACTGGAGGAGAACCAAACTGGGTGTGGTTACAGTCTGTCACTTCCTGAGAGAAAACTGGTTAAATAGCTGATCCAACAGACCAACTGCTCATGAGAATACCTGAAAATATCTGCCTGTACACGTCAGCTTTTTCTGCTGTACTGCTTCTGGTGTTCCTGTCAAGTGTTAACACCAGGCACATGAAAAGGTTTGCGGGCTATAGGCCTTTTTCATTAATCAGTAATATTAAATTAGTTGGCTAAATATTGCTGTGTTGGCAGGAACTCGAGACAGTCTGAAAAGGATGCAAAAACTGATCTCAGCTTGAGTAAAGATACTGGTCTGAGTTCCCAGGAGGGGATCTTTAATGAGGAGGCAACTGTAAGGAAGAGAAGCACTTTCTGTGGACATATTGGCAAATATACTGGGTCAGGAAAAATTCCAGACTCCTTATCAGAGCTGTGGTATCTGATTTAGGAATAGTCTTGAGAATGCTTTCAGGTATCCTTACTAAGAAACAGGCTTTCTCAGACACCTGGTGGGATTTTGGGGGTTGTCTTGTGCAGAGACAGGAGCTTAACTCATTGATCTGTGTGGGCCCCTTCCAACTCAGGCTCTTCTCTGGTTCTGTGATTGATTTGCTGTTATCGGGACAGCACTGAAGAAAAAGGCTGGGGAAAAAAGGTATTTGTCAACCAGATACACTAGGGAGATGTATATTAAATCTTGGGATTTAAAGTGTTTGCCTGTGTTCAAAACAAAATATTGATTGCCACTGTAATCAAAGAAAGATTTTATTGGTTCTCACAAGTACTTTCCAAGCAAACAAGGCAAGCGTTAGTGGAATGACTTTCCATGCTGGAATAGGAGTTATATTTATTGATGTTTCCCAGAGTCATCTGCACTTTGTGTGGGATAAAGGTTCTTCTCAATCAAATTTTACTGCATGGCTCTTTGTGACTAATGATTTTGAAATACAGAATTCAAAACTAATATTGTATATTGCTTACATAACTACATATATGTTAATATTTATTGCATTTAAGATTTTTAGCAGTGAGTCAAAGAATACCCCAGAATTATTTGGCTTATTTTAATTTTCAGGTGTTGAAATCTTTCATTAAGTCTTTTCCTGCATGTTTATTCCTATTATGTTTTAGATCTATTTTTAGTCCTGGTTTAACTTGTACAAATGTGTGAATCAAAGAACTGTCATTATCTTGTATCTCTAAACTAGGTAATAAGACAGTCTTAATAATCCCTTTCTTTTTAGAGATCATATAGTAATGTTTGGTATCAGGGTTTGCTCAAGTTGGTAATTGAGAAACAGTTATAAATGCTGGATGAATAGTTTTCCTTAATCAATAAATCCATCTCTAAATTTACCTTAGGATAAAATCATATTTATATAGTGAAAGTCATGAGCAAAACTTGCCTGTAGTTTACCTGCTAATTGAAATGATTTTGTACAGCAGTGTTTGTATTTTGTTGCCTCTTGTCGGTGCTGCTTTTGATTTCACCTCCTGAAATCTGTGCTTGTGTGAAATACCACTCTGCATTGTGCAAAAAGCAAAATTCAGCCCCTTCTCGTGCCAGATTTGTGAGCATTAGACAATATTATCATTTTTCTAAGGCTAAGCCAGTAATTGCCAGTGGTTTGTGTCGTTATCCGTATAACTTAGCAAACATGACCAGTCCTTTCGAGTCCTGAGTTATCAGATATTTTATGAGTGAATTTCTTTTCTTTTTTTTTTTGTGATGTATTTCACTGTAAGGAAATTATATTTAAGCAGCAAGCCATTTGCCTGAACTCACACTATTGGTTATTGCCTGTGGTGACAGTGCAGAATTGCATTATGCTTTATGACTTTTCATCCTCTTGAATAATGACATTTCTGTTTAACAGAAACTGTGCTAGAGCTTCAATCAAAAATGCTGAGTATGATATACACCAGAGGGTTAACCAGAAATTCCTCAGAGAATAGTAAAGCATACACATTTTACATTTATGGACACTGAACCAAATCCATTTTTTAATAGTATGGATTTTTTTTTCTTTATTAAATGATGGAGCTGGCCATATATATTCTTGTCATTAATCAATAATTTCTGCTGTTTTAATTTTATGTTATGAAAGGCTAGAAAGCTCAGCTGACTTAGAGAATACCAAGTTGACTCAGGTAAATGATTGCCAAGGGATGGCAATTTATTATGAAATCTGGGAAAGATCAGAGTGAATCTTCCCTCTTCATTTTTTTTTTTTTTTTTTAATCAAGCAGAATCAGATTTGCCAAGTAATGGAAACAAAAAGCCTCCACTTAAGTCAATTATTTTAATCTCAATTAAAAATTATGTTTTTGTCAGAAAGTTTTTAATCTAAGTAGTTTTACTGGTCTGAATGCTGCTTTGTGTACTGAACACCTCTCTTTTAATGTTATTAATGATATGAAACTGTGATTACATTTAGGCAAGGCATAAATCTCTGTAGGACTGGAGTCCCATGTTGTACTTACTCATATGCAGTAAAGTTGTCTGCTGGGCTGGTGCTAGTTAAGTTGTACTCTCTATCATAAGATACAGCAGACCACTATAAATTTTAATTTGTCTTTTTTCTTAGCACCAAAGATGATTGTTGTGAAATTATCCTTTATAGTTATAAATGTATTTTCACTTCGGTAGCAAAAGCGTGCTATAATGTGGAGGTATATTCTAGTTTGATAGCTCAGCAATAAATGTGATATGTTTACCATTTTCAGGACTGCTTTTAGTTTACCAACACTCAGGTTAATCTTTAGGTTTGTATTTTATGTATGTGCTATTTACAAGGTCATTTGAGTGGTAGCCATTGGTGCAGGAGTGCAGTAAACCACAGGAATGATTCCTAGCAGGGTGTTCAGCTGATGAGCTTTTTAATTGCAGTGTGATTAAAGGTAAGGAATCCTGATGAAAGAAGTAATCCTGTTAGTTGCATTAACCAGAAAGTTCTCAAGTCTGCGGGAACAGAGCAGCTTAGTTGTGAGTCTCTTGCACTCTGGAACTTCATCCAGGCTGAACCAGTCATAACTCACTAACTTATCCTACAGCTGGTGAGTGGAAGGAAAGATGTCACCAAGGAATACTTTGCGAGATGAGAATTCAGGCATTTCGGTGGAATGAAAGGTAAATGAAAAGGGAACACAGTAAATCCAGTTTCTGTGCATAGCAAGTGTTAGTTAAGCCATAGGTGAGGGATTCAGTCCCATTTTCCTTTCAGAGTGGCTCTTTATGTGCTTTAATGTGAGCGGGAGAATGAGTGTTACCAGATCTGGGCAAATGCACCCATCAGTTTCTGGAAGGCATCACAGCACGGGCTGTTGTTTGGGAAGTAATGAACCAGCGCCCTTTGGCTTTAGCTGTACCTCAGCAGAACCCTTAGAGATGGCGCTGGTTGGCTGCATCTGGATTCTTGACTGCACAGGCTGATTTGGTTTGGGGTTTTTTTAATCTCAAAACCCAGGATGGGTCCCCCTGGGTTTTGAGATTAATTATTTTGAGATTATTCCTTCATATTTTGAGATTATTCCTTTATATTCCTCAGATATAAAGGAATAGAAAAGAGCTGACAGCTTTTTAAAGGCATTTTTCTTACAACACAAGAGCTCTCTGTTCCCATGTGTCAGGCAGGAAAGGCAGTAGAGTAACAGGACCGAGTAAGGACCTCCTGGTAGAACTGAAGTATAAGAAGGAAATGTGTCCTGGGAAGAATCTAGGGATGTTGCCAGCATGTGTAGAGGTGGGATCAGGAAAGCTAAGGCTCAGGTGGAGTTTGGAATTAGTCAAGGAATTCGAAGGACAGTACGAAGGGCTTCTGCAGTGACATTGGTCAGAAAAGGAAGAATTAAGAAAATATACCCACCCACCCCAGATAAATAAAACAGGAAATTTAGTGACAACCAACATGGAGAAGGCTGGGGAGTTTTCACTTGCCATTACTCTTCCCACATCGCTCAAGTCCCTGAACGTCCAGGCAGGGACTGGGCAAACCAAGCCCCTCCCATTTAGGAGGAGGTTGGGTTTGACACCACCTGAGGAACCTGAGCCTACACAAGTCCATGGGATCTCAAGAAAGGTGTACAGGTGCAGTTGCTAGGACACTCTCCATGATATTTGAAAAGCCATGGCAGTCAAAGTCCTCAGTGACTGCAGAAAAAGGAACATCACATGTGTTTTTTTAAAAGGGTAATAAGGAGATTCTGTGACTTGGAGAGGCTTGTCTCGCAGAATTTGAACAAATATTTTCCATTTTAAATAATCAATGCATCCTAAAAGGAAGTTTGGATAGATTTTTCCTAGTCTTTGTCAATTCAAAACATGGGCTAGGGAATGGTGTTTTTCAAGAACTTGAGCCTACTCAGACAGATAAAATGGTGTCCATTTCACATACAAACACCTCAGCCCAGATCTTGGTGACCAGACCTTTAAAACTTGATTGGTGTTGGAATATTTGGGGTTTATACAGTCTAAAAGCTTCTTAGTGCACGTTATAAACAGATGAGTGTTCATGTGTGACCTGCATTGTTATATCTCCTTGTTTTAAAGCGTATTTATATCAGGCTGCATAAAGAGCTCTTTCTAGCTGAGCTCTAATAATGTGTGAAAGTGTTGTGACTGAGGAATAACTGAAAAGATTTCATTTTCTGGGTCTTTTATTACTGTAAAACATAAAGTGCAGCTTTGTGGTCTTCCTTATAGCCAATAGTCTGGATAGATGTTTACAGATATATATATATTAAAATACTTAACTTATCTACTTATAAATCATCATAAAGAGGTAGCAACTTTATGAAAGTAAAATCAATACAAATTGCATATGGCTCATGGGATAGATTTTATAAACTGGATGTTTTTGTAGTAGTAACATAAACATCTATGAATATTAAGCCACTTTTTTTGCAATTCAATTTTAATCTTTCAAATACAGAACAGGGACTATTTTCTCCTTACTATGTAGTTTCAATTCCCATTTTTGCTGATGGCGTTTATGATCATATATAGAGATATTAAAAAATAGAAGCACAAAATTTGATGAAGTGAGTTACTGAGCAGGCTGCATGTACATAAGTAAAAGATGCTTAAGTAAACTTAGAACTTTAAAAAATAGCCTCTTTAAATTCTTTTCAAAGTGAGGATTACGAAACTTTACTGGATTATAGCAAATTTAGCTGAGATGGTGACCCTGGTTGAGATTTAATTTGATTGTGTTTTTTGTATCTTTTGGGGCTTCATGAAATAGTCAATCCAGAAGCAGTGTAACAATAGAAATGATTTAGGAAGTTTTATTATAAAGTGCTTAATTCTAGTAAGACTTTTTCTTGTGGGATTTCTTCACTTTGTTACTAATTTTACAGTTTGCTGGTTGTGAGTGCCTGTAATCCAAACCACTCTGTCATTTGGGGAAGGAGTAGGGGTGGCCTGTAGTTTTGGGAGTTGCTTGCAACCAATATTTTAGAAAATGTTTAAAAAATAATTATGGTGAAATAATAGTGATTTTAATACCAGCAGAGAAAATAAATTTCAGGTGTTTGTTGGAAGACAAGTTTCAAGAGTGCAGTCTGTAGACAATTAATACTGCTGAAATGTGGACTGATTTCCCAGTACAGATGGTGAATACATTTGTTAAATTTGTTCTCACTTCTATGCCACTTTATTTACAGTATAACTTTATTCCTGCAAAATCCATATTCAAGCAAATTGGCTGGGATATCTGAAGGCCTTTCATTTGCTTGCAAAGTTTCTGCATTTTTTAAATTACCCAATGAATGCAGCTGCCCATTAATCATAGGGTGAAGAGCCAGTGCTCAGAGTGACAACAGGGCTATGTGTCTTAGTCAAGAATTTTACACCAGCTGAAATGGTTATAGTGAAATAATTTCAGAAGATGAAACACAGAGGGCCCTAATCTTATTAAAACATGTCAGTAAATAATAGTTTTTTGTTACTGGTTTAATTTCCAAAATTTCTGAGGTATTTAGTTAAACACTTAGAGGGACTAATTGTAAATGATATATACCCATTGTTACTTTGGTTAATAAAAATGGTAATACCTGTGCAAAACAGAACTGCTTTCAATGCCATAATGTAATTACATCTTGGAAAACAGCATAATAAGGCAAGAAGAAAACCCTAGGTATATCTAATTTCAGATTAAATTTCCTTTATATTGAGAAATACTGTCTGGGTGTGGGGGTTGCTTTTAAATTGGGCAGGAAAACTCTCTCTGTTTTACTGTACTATTCACTTTGATTAATTAATTCCAAGTGTAAAGTTGTACCAGGCTTTTCAGTTGAGAGAAAATATTGTAGTTTTCACAAACTGAAATGAGATTTTGAAGATGATTCTGGAACTCTTGTTACTTTTGAGCTTTTCCCTTGTACCTCTCTATAGTGATTATTCATGTCCTGGGTACATCAAAACAAAATTAGGGCAGAACCATCTAAAACTGTCCTTATCTATCCTGGAATATCCTGTGTCATAGTCAGATATTTTTGTACTTACAGTAAGGATGAGAAATTATATCAGAAACATTTTCATCTTTGAGATTCATGTTTGAATTTGAAGAAATGATAAGAGAGAGTCAGAAATAATCAGAACCCAATGGCCATATTTCTGAATTTACAACTTGTATTCCTTTTGCCTGTTTCTGTCTAATTTCATTAGAAACTGAGCTGATGTGATTCCACAGCCTGACCCCCTGGTTGTCCAATATGTTCACACACTGAAAATTTCATCTGGAATGTGTGCCTGCATGAAACCTTTTGTATGTCATTTATTTTCACTTTATAGACAGGCTTTTGCTATGCTAACATTGCTGCTGGAGAGCTGTGGGAATAGTAGTCATGTTTATTGATGTTATATGCCTGCATTTTTAGGCTGTTGTTGGTTTTTTTTTTTGGTGGTAAATATAAATAATGTGTCTCAGTGTGAGCACAGCACATTTTGTGCATTTAGTCACCTACGTACAGGGTGTTTGGACATGAGTGAAGAGCATTATTTAAAAGAATCTTCATTTTCTAACTGTTGTGGAAGTCAGAGAATAAAATAAAGCAAAGGAAAAATGCATTTAGTTAAATGTCGTTGCATTAAATGATGTGCTTAAGAGACACTAGCTCAGATCTCTACAGAAGTGTCTTGTGTTTGTTTTTCCTTGCAGGATGAAAATGTAGCACTCAGGAAACACGGATAATTCAACTATCAAGTAAGATAGAAAATAGTAGCAAATGAAACAAGCTCCTCCTTTAAAGTCCCAAGACAAAGTCATTATCCTTCGGGATAGATCCTAAAAAGTTCAATTCCTCTATAAAAGTAGGGAAAAGGGAGTGATTTCAGAATTGTTTAGTAACCTAATGGTTTTCTAGGCTCTGGATAATAAGTCTGTATGAGGAAAGGTTTGTTTTCCAAACCAGAAGTTTTCTTCCCCTTCAGTGTCCCAGGAAGGGCTGTTGGGCTCCGTTCTGTGGCGCGGGGGCTAAGGGGGATGGAATGGCAGGAGATGACGCTAAACATAAATGTCTATCCTGGAGCCTCAGGATTGCTGGATGTCCTAGTCTGTCTGTGTCCCAAAGCTGTGACCCGTTAGGTGTTGGGTCACTCAGAGAGGTGAGACAGAGCTTGTGGTGATCAAAGAGAATGGCTCTCCAGAGTCCTGCCCACACTTTGCTGCGTGACTGCGGTGGCTGCGTGTGTTCCCACAACACCTCCCTAGAAACAGATGCTGGTTCCCGTGGATCTGAGGCTGCAATTATCCAGCTGCCCATGTGGCAGGACAGCCACAGAGGCTGCAGGGTGATACAGCTGGTGGTGTGTGTCCTGGCTGATAATCACCGGAGATTGAGAGCTTTGATCTGTCTGGTAGCCCTCAGCTCAAGAGTTTCATGTTGCCTCCCAACATGAACAACTTTGTGGCTTTGAAGTGTTTAAGCTTTGAGTGATTTCTCAGGTGCCTCGTTTGCAGTCAGAAAATCAGTCTGATTTTCAAGCCTAAGTTTATATGCTTTCTATTAATGTGGCCATCAGTAACAATATTTGTCATTTGATTAAGGATATTTCAGATGAAACATTCTGACTCATCCACCTAATATTCTTCTGAAACTCTGCTGCAGTGATCATTACAATCATTGAGAGATTTCTCTTTATCATAACCAGCAGGTAACAGCTGCTTTGAGCTGCAAGAGAGTTGTTCAGTCTTTAATTTTGGATTTTCTAATATTTTTCTAAGTTATTGCTACATTAAAAAAAGTTCTCTGAACCTCAGCTTCTACATGAATGAATATAAACCATGTTTCTGCGCTGCCAGAAATGTCTTAAAAGTATAAATATAATTGTAGTTTTGATATCACTGCAGCTACAACAAAGTGTGTGACATAATCTTGACCGTAAAAATGAGTGACCCAATCAAAGTACGACCCACTCCTTTTGGGTCTTGTGGCCAATCAGGGTTTCACGAGTGATTGTAACAAAACAAAAGCATCTTGTCTGTCTCCTTTCATTTGCACGAGACTAAGTATTGAGAAAGTGGTGTCCTCACTTTGCTCCTTGTGGCCAGCAAATTGTGCTTCTGTAAATTGTGTCTTTCTGTGATATCCTTCTATTTACCTTCACAGCAGCCCCATTGTGAAAGTGCATCAGGCATTCAGAAAACAGGAGCATACTTCTTATGTTCACAGTTTTAACAGTTACAAACCTATCCCACAATTTGCAAGTGCAGAGTGATCACACCTTAATGTGGTCCTTAAGGGAACAGCCAATGTGTTTACAGTAAAATATCTATATATGGCAGTTTAGGTAATTAGGTTTTACACAAGTTGATGTGGCTGTTCAGTGTCTTCAGTGGAAATTAATTTCTCGTAGTTATATAGCAATGGGAATGAAATGAATGTATAACTTTTTCTTTTAACATCAAAGGTCGTCTGTTTGCACCAAATTGTGTTTTTCATGTGTACAGACTACTAAATTCACCATTACATATCTGCTTGTATAGTGGAGTTACCACTGGTATAAATTTAGGCAGGGGATGAATTTAAAATTAAAAAAAAAAAAAAAAAAAAAAAAAAAGGAAGGTGGCAGAGATATAACCAAGAAAGCCCTAATTTTGGACTGATATAATAGAAGCTAATTTTGGACTTGAAGTTCTACTGGTTTTATGTGACCTGGAGAACATGCTTCTCCTTGAGGAACTGATGTTTACATTCAGTTTTCGACCTGAGAGATGAGATCTGTGGAAGGTTGTGGTCATATCGATGCACTTCAGTTGCACGTGGTGGGTTTTATTCTCCACTCCTCAGTGCTGTGATCCACTGCTCAGCCTCTCAGGTTTCCTTTCTGGTGCTCTTTGGCTTGTGTAGCTTTAACAGACAACAGCAAACTGTAGCACCATTATATGAGTGTTTTTTGCAATCGATGCAATTTTTTCCCCTGAAAATATGGAATATTAGAACATAGGGATTTGCACTGTAAAAGCATGCTTTTTAACATCTGATTTTCAATACTCTCTGATGAATTTGTACCTGTATTTTGAATACTCCTCGAAACGTTGGCCCCTACCTGAGTGTTTTAACTCTGAATATTGTGTTCTACTGAAGCAGCAGGCACGTGGATTTCAAATTTCAGTTTTTCTTCATCTCTCGTGGGTTTGAGCACATCCAGTCCTTGGTCTGCAGGGTATTGAAGGGACAAGACTGCCCCTCTTCTGCACACAGAAAGGACTTTGCACTAGGATTGGTGTGTGCTGTCACATGCAGAAAAGCCAACCTGAACTGGTGGTGTTGTGAGCAGTTGTGACAAAACAAGTTCTGAGTCGATTGTTTGAGTGCTCTTACATAAAACAACAGCCTAAGCCAAAGACGGAAGCAAAGGCAAACAAATGAAGTGGAAGCTTTATTTTTGAATACTGAAAATATTCAGTTACTTTAATTTTTTAATGAGAAAGGGTGTTCTGAGAATACTCAAAACTCTGTAAGGTATGAGAACAACCTACCCCTTCATGTCTTTTTACATCAAATACTAATATAGGCACATTTCAGCCTCCTGGTATGGGTGTTACTCAGGTATGATTGTTTCAAGTATTTCTGGTTTTATTTGAGGCATATATCAATTAATGCTAATCTATTTTATCTACCTCTGGTTAGGTATTCTGTAAAAAATAATCAGATTTTGTGCTAATCCAGTCACTCATTATAGTAGGTATATTAACAATTTAATTCTAAAGTGGTATTATTTTAGTTTTGGTTTTTCGATTATTTTGTTTCTTTGTTGTGATAGAGCTGACCCATAGAAATTAGATGATCTCTAATTCTATTTCCCCCTCCTTGGATAAATATAACGCAATTAAAAGTGTCTAGAAATGTGAGCTCACTAAGGATTCAACCATATATTTCATTTCACTGGTGTTGGTATCTCCGTAACACATTTTTCTTACAGTAAATAAAACTACCTCCTGAATAGTCATAAAGTACAAGAAAGAAGAAATAAATAAGCAGCACAGCACATAAATGTCGTGCAATCACTCCTTGCAAAAGATCATCTGACCACAGGGAAATCACCACTTGCTCCTGTGAAGAGCTCTGAGCTGACTAATGAGTCAGAGTGTCTGTGAGGTGACGGAAACTGCTTGAAAAAGTTACCTGCAAAGCTGTCTTCTTATGTATTTGTTTTCTCTAATAGTTTATTTAAAATTCAGCTGTGAATTATACTTCCACCGGATTTCACACAGCTCTCCCTGCCACGACACAAAGACAAATACTGTACCACACACCTTGCAAGTTAATTTTGCACAGGACCATTTCTACTTGAATAACAATTTCTGTGGGAGATTTACTATGCTACAAGAATAGCTTTATGTGAGATCTTGTGAATTTGGAATATTTATGTAAGATAAATTACTTTTAAATTGAATTTCGAGAATGCAATTGATTGTGTTTGCTGGGAAGAATAAGGAATTATCCACACAGTTATCTATAACTTAGATATACTGCTTCTGCACAAGTAGGAGAATAATTTGGGAATATTTCTGATAAAGGGCACTATATTTGACATTGCCTTAAATTACTTGAGAATCAGAAAAGCAATGTTTTGGTAAAGTATATTTCATTCTTCTATGAATAAGGTAAATGTTGAATTTTCAGTTTTTAAAAGGAGCAGTAACAAAAAGTTTCTACCTTCATCTCTGAAACTTTTGTTCTTAAAAATCTTTGCATACCTTTAAAAGACTTTTTAATTACAGGTTGTTGTTTTCTTTCATAGTCAGCGTAGATTGGAATTTGCTGTATTTCTTAGAACATTACTCCAATGTATGTTATTGACCAGATTTTTCCAATGGTAATGGAAAAAAGGGGTCATAAGACATGAAATTGGATAAATGATTTGATTTTATTCTGGCTTTCAACATGCTTAGCCATCAAAGCTTTTCTCCATCTGTCAACAGGGAAATGATTCTTGTAAATTCTTCAGTGGCAGACCTTAGTAAAGGTAAAATCCATCCAGGAGGACAAGAACATTGGAAAGTCTCTGAATTAGCTTTCCAATTTAGAGTGAAAATAGATTTTTTAATTAGCCATGGGTAACTTGTAACCTAACATGGTGTTACTCACTTGAAAAAATAATTTCGTTTTGATTGCAAAGGAATCGGCTTCTTTCTGAATGCTGGGTTAACAATTAATATCTTGCTTATGAAGCAGAAATTTACTTCTCCATCTAACGGGTGAAGTAAGAAACTCAAATACAACAAACAAGATTTTCTGAAAAAAAAGCAACACAGTTGGTTTTGATACGAAAAGAGGAATAGCAGGCATATGTCATGTGTCATTATAGGAGAGAACTGGCAACAGTATTATTCATTATGTGGCTTCAGAGTGCCCTAAATTGGAGTATAAGATTATTGGAAGTGGTTGATTTCCCCAGATTACTCCTTAATAGTGACTAAAGGGCCCACATTACTCATATTTGCAACGAAAATAGCGCCAAAAAACAGCAGTGGTTGACTGGAATGAAATGTGGAGCCCTCAGGGTTTTAGCTTGAGATGCAGCTTAATTGTGTGTCTCTTGCTTAATACAAATGTCCCCGAGTCTCTGAGGCTGGTGTGCTTTCAGCACTTGCAAATTGATCCAGCAGTTTCCAAAGTATTTACTGGGGATTTTTCCTTTGCTGCTTTCTAAACAAATTGTTATAATGGCTCCACAGGCCAAAGCAGGTTTCCCTCTTTCTGGCTGTTGATCGTTACCAGAGTCCTTCAGCTTCCTGATTATTTCCTTTATCTGCCTAAACTTCTGTAATGTCGTGGTTGGAAGAGGTTCAGGGCCTGATGTTATCACTGGAACTTTCCTTCTGCACTTGTAGGAAAAAAAGACATGGAAGAATGACCCAGTTGGGATTTGGGTGTGTTTGCTGTCCCACAGCCGGTGTGTTGGCTCTTGATAATGAAATAAAAGTGTGGTGAATTACTTTTAAACAAAAGCAATTCATACTTTCAAGCAGATTTATTAAAGTACTTTTAGAAAGACTTTAAACCGTGAAGTTCCTTATACTTTTAGGGACATATGTTAGTCCTACTTGGACAATGTTTTACTAAGATGGTTGTGAGGTATGCACAGAGCATTCTTGAAGAAAAACTAAATTAGAAATTACCTGGAGTTTGCAAACAATTGACCAAAAAATCACGTTATATTTCTTTCACAGTATTCAGAATTTCTCTGCCAGATTCTGTGAAATTAGGAAAAAATACTACATTAGTGTGAAAGAAAATTAGTTCGTTGTGTGAAGGTGCTGGACTGAAGTGCAGAGGATTGAGTTTTAATCCAGTGCTGTGTTGAATTCCTGGTGTGCCACACAAACCTTTTAACTGCTGTGCTTCTATTCCCCGGTGGTGAAAGGGAAACAAAAGTACTTTATTTTTGCTTAGTGAAAATGTCAGGTCTAAGTAGGCAAGACTAATTTTTACATAGAAAATACCTTGGGAAAGAACCAAATAATTCATCTTGTCCATCTACTTTAATAACCAACACCTGGAACTAAAGTATTTAAATGTTCTATTACAAATAGGGAGATGAGTAAAGGAAGAAATCCTGATTTCTACCTCTCCTGCAACGCATCATGAATTTCAATAAGGTATAAAAGAACCCCCAGATTCTGGAAATGGTGCTTCCAGCCTTTGAATTCAGAGGGATCACTTAAGACTTTGAGTTGACACGTTGAATCAGGGAATAACTAGGAATAACTGGTAAAATCTGTAAATAGTAATGCATGAAAAACAAGATCTTAAATATATTCAAAGTAACCTGAACTGCTCACCTTCTGAGTTTGACTGATCCCTGAGTAGTGCATCTCTTGGTTCTGATGTTGTGGCCATGTTCTTCAAAGGGAAAATTGCTGATGGGGATTTTTAATTGATACTTGTTCCTTTAGCTTAGAAGATTAAATAGCTGTCTTACACCGCTCAGCCAAATTTCCAAAGAACATTTAAAACTTCTGTGGATCAGAGCTTTTTTCCAATATTTTTTAGAGGCATTGCTCTCTGAATTCAGCCACTTACACAAATGAAATTTATGATGTATTAATTACAAATTTCTGTTTTTCAGAAATTACTTTTGCAATTCATGTTTCTGCAATGCAATAAAATATTAACTGTACAACAAGAACCATGGTACTGGAGAATTCCTGAAGTGTTATGAAATTAATACAATGGGTGAATATCAGTTAAAGGTGTCTGAGATGATGTGAGTGTTTTAGTGTATAGGGAGAAATTCAAGATGCAAAATGAAATTGCTCAAGTTCATTTTAAGATGAGAACATTTGGAAACAAAAATTTTCTAGAAGGAGAAAACCTGTATGAAAAGTTACAAATGACATTTGAAAATCAGAAGGAATAGTTAAGGCAAATGCACGTGAATGATGACGTGATAAGGGCTTTTTAATGATTATTATTTATATATTTTAAATTTTTGAGATCAGTTATTAGGTAATGAAAGCTCCATTCTATTATTCTGTGTAAAACCTCACTGAAGCAATCACATTCCTTCCACTTCCATGTAGCAAATATTAATTTTTTGTGAGGTTGTGTTTTCTTCCTCCTGTATACTTTAATATTGTTCTTCCACCCCTTGGGCAAAGAAAGGGCATCTTTGGTTATATCATGTTTTTCCGAAATCAAAAAATACTTGCACTGTATCAGGATTGCAGGTGAACAAGTGGGAAAACCTTGTTCTTCAGTAGGGGTTTGGCTCCACACAGGGCTTGGTGTGACAGACCTTGTGTGGGGCAGGTCCTGGCAATTGCTGTCCTGCTCTGGCCCTGCAGCCTAGAACTGCCTGCTTGAGATGGACTCCACTGGCCCCAAAATCTCTGGATCTGACTCCCTGCCTCCAGTCCTTGCTGTCACTGGCTCTGGGGAACTTTGCATTGCTCTCCATGTCCCAGGAATATTTGCTACTCTGCATTAAGACCTATTCCAAGTGTATACACAGAGCATCCATATCCAGCTCTCTTAATATGAAATACATTTCTCCATTGCATTTGCTTCAGTAAGGACAAGGGGCCTTGTTGCTTTTTATTCTCCCAAAGCATCAAAGCACAGACCCAGCTAGAAATAGGTGTGAGAAGAGCTCTGGTGTCTTGCTGCTGTCTTGTTCATATAGCAGTGTTGATGACAGCTGGCAAAATACTGAACAGGAATGGTTTGGGTTTTTTTCTCAGATCATCTGGAACTTCTGTTCTTATTTTAGGGCTTGTCTGTAGCATAGAAAACAATTTGAGTATCTTGTAATCATCTCCCTGCCATTCTGGGAGTGGCATCTGTTATTTGGCCTGCTCTGGTATCTGCCTTTTTTAATTTTTTCCACCTTTTCACCTGCCCTCCCTAAGGTATATTGGGACTGATTTAATGCTCTATGGACTGGATGTCAGACCACACCAGATCATTTGGTCCTTTCAGTCTTTGGTTTCTGGGAAAGCTATGAAGTGCAGTCTATATCTGACTGTGCTGTTGCTGTCACAAAAATCACTTACATGCTTTGTGCATCAATATTCCCACCTGAAAAACTTGGATATGATTTAACAGCCTCAGACTTCATATATTTTAAATATTTGGGAAATATTTGAAAGTTTTATCTAAATAAAATACTCATGTAAAGAAAACAAACTAGTTGAATGTGATCATCCACATATTAGAGGAAGATTGGAACTCAGTTCAGGTATGAATTGCTATTCAAATATTGCACATGTTTTGTTGAGTAATTACCTGCCATTAATCTGTACATTTCACAGTTGGTTGTCTCATCCTTGTAATATTCTTGTTACTTCTTTTCCTGGCCAAGAGATGTGGTGCTTTACCCATTAGAGTTTCTGCAAGCTTCATGCTGTTAACGTTCAGATCTATTAAATGCTGTGTCCCAAAGTGCAGAGCATGCCAGGGAATGCTAATTGAAATTCCTGTATTTATTTCTCTCGCAGAAAAAAGTATCAGTGTGGTATAATAGTGTGTCTCAGGGCTGGAGGTGGTGGAATTCACATCCACAATAGCAGCAATCCACTTTGTGCTGAAGATAATAGCAGAGAGGGCTTTGCTGGGAGCAATGACTTTCATGTCTGCTCTGTTGTGTGAAGCCAAAGCCTAAGGCACTTAGATAACACATATTAATAGGAACAAAACCTGCAATATTCTGGGAGTAAATATTCACCACTTCCATGTTAATCCAGAAACTGAGTGCTTTGATTGTTGGATATGAAACCAAAAGAAGTATCTGATTCTCTGTAGATGGAATATTTGGAAGTAGAAATGACTGCATCACACAGGCAAGCCAGCAGTGCAGTGTGCATGGAGCTGTGCAAGGGGAAGTCCTTCACCTTACCTGCACCTCTGAGAATTATTGGAAAACCTCAGTTGCATATGGACCTGGAAAGAATCTGTACTTTCCCTGTATTTTCCAGACAAAGACAGTTAATCTGCATTTCAGGTTCACAATAGGAGATTTCTGCTCAGGGTTTGCATAACATTTGCTTGCACAGAATTCTCACTGCTTGTTTATTCTGTTGGCTGAAAAATAAACCTTTTCAAAGAGCTAGAAACTTGCATTCTTTCCCTAACTAAAGTGTGTCCCTCTCATTGCTGGGTATGTTTATCAGCAACCACTGCAATGTAGGAATGAGCTGGGTTTGCCACACAAGCAGACATACCCTGGGAGAGCTTTGCTTTCCTGTCGCAGAGCTGTGCCACTGGACATTCAATGAGGTTGGAAATTAAATTCAGCATCATTTAATATCATTAACAACAGCTTATGGTAATAAAAACTTGTTGTGAGCATTACTCTTCCTGAGAAGTGCAGTGCACACTGATGTGCTCTTGCTCCCAGAATGTCACCAGAGCATGAAAATTCTGCTTTTTGTGTCAGGGCACAGAGCATGGGCCAGGGGAAAGGAGAACAGCTCAGGCTGCTCAAGCAGTTTTGCTCCAGCGCATAGATTCTGTGCCAAAGAATGAAATAATGTCCTGATGAGGTTTAGTTAAGCTCTAATAATGGTCTTAATGTAACCTCCTGTGGCTGCTGTATTGGTTTGGGTGTTTTATTATTTGTAGAACAGCTCAAATCTAATGCTCAAATCTAATAGCTTAAATATATGTGATATTACATAATCGAAGACACCATCTGAAGCAGTGTTTGCTTGCATGTGTCTGTGTTTGGTGTTGTGCCCACTGATAGTAACAAAGTATTTGCTTAAAGTTTTGGGAATATATTGTAGCAATGTGCAGTTTCTGTGTGCATGTAGTGCAGGTGCTCGTAAAATATGTGGGATTTTTTTAATAAATGCCTTGGATATATCTTGAATGAGGCTTTGCCTAGAAAATTGCAATCCCAAATGCTTCTCTGTTCTCTAGAAAATAATTTCGTTCATTTGAAAGAGAACGTTAAGTACTCCAAATGAAAGGATTTCAAATAATCATGTAAGATGCAATGAGAAATCTGATTAAAAAATATGGAAAACTTGAAAGTCAAATCTTGTTTGGTTGTCTACATTTTAGCATGAAAAGCAGAAGCTTGCAGTGTATATGTGCCTAGCTCTACTTTTGCCTGACTTCTCCTCCAGTGTCAAAACCTTAAAACCCTGCAATAATTTTATTCCATTTTTCTACTCAGTTCACTCTAAGACTAAAAGGATTTTAATTAGCCCCACTTCACAAGCTGCATGAGAGCATCAGCAGTGCCTGTTCATGAAATGAAAAAGTAAATGAACCAAAAAGATGCTCTGGTCTCAGGCACGTTTTATTGGGGTTGACATTGTTAACTTATTTAGCAGGAAAGAGGCACTCTCTTCAGTGCTTGAATTACTGGAGGTGTTCTGGGGTCTGTGTCATACAGAGGGTGCATTAGAACTTCATAAATAATATGTCTTTTCCTTTAAAGTTTCTATGAGGGGGTATTTTGGCTAGCACACAGATTGCATCTAAAACGTATTGTTTTCCTTCCTCTTCGTTTTCCTCATTCAGGCTGGAATAAGAGGCGCACTTTGGAGCAATGGTACCAGTGTGGCACTCACAACCCTCTGCACCATGGGGCAGTACTAATTTGTTCAGCTTCTTTCCAGCCTTTTCAGAGGGAACAATGGAGTTCTTGTAAAAATAATTCAAGTTTTCAACTATGAATAAAACTGGTTCAAATACATGTAAATATCCAGCTCTAGTGTGAAATTGGCATATGGCTGCTCTGTAGCAAATAGAAGAAGAACTGCTATCATTACAGCTCTGAAATATTTTGTACCAATCTATTAGGCCTCGTTTTGTAATTCACTAATTTGGTATTCAAATTCCATTTGATGTTGTTCCTGCAGCACCCCTACCTAAATTAACACTACTGACTTGTAACCTAACAGACCTATATTTCACCCACACTTTGATATGTCAGAAACTATTAAAAAATTGTCATTTATTATTTAACAAAACATTATTTTGTATTTTCACTGATCTGTAAGCAAAATTTTAAGGCAGTTAAAAAATTTAGAAAGTGGCAGTGGAGGTTAACATCAAGTCATCATTTCCCAGCACTTAAGAGATGCATAAATGTATGAAACCAAGCATACTTTTAAAATTTATTTTTAATTTATCTTTATCCTCGGTAAGTATTAAATGGCCTGTTTTACTTCCCAAGCAGGGTAAGAGAAGTGTCTGTATAGAACCCATGCCATGAATGTGGGCACACAGTGGCCTGAAAATAGGGCATAACATGGGACTAAATTTGAATTTGCTCTTTCCCATTTGCAGTATCATAACTGGCAAGCTGTTTCCCAGTCATTTTTAAGGAAATGGGTGGATCGTGTTAGAGCATGAGGAGACAAACTGAACTGGTCTGTCTGTCTGAGGGGTGGCAGGTTTGTCATCGATCGGGTGGTGAGTTTTAAACGCTGCCTCTAAATTGTTCCTCTGTGCTCTGTAATCCTGCTGGAGTCAGGAGTGTGATGTGAAAAGGAGCAGATGGTTCTGTCTCTGCCCCTCCCTTTGGGGTTTGTGTCCTGGCTCCTGGCTGTGCTGCAGGACACACGTGGAATAGGTGCATTTCTCTGCTGTCCTGCATTCCCACACTGGGAATGCAACCACCCCATTGGTGGTTGTTCAGCTGAGCAGAGTCTGGGGTCATTACGTGAAGCACAACTTGCCCACGTCTGGTTCTTTAATCCATTTTTTTATTAGCCTTTTTGTAGTTCTGGTGTGGTAAAATTCAGTGCACATTCACTGGTCAAAATTTAGAAAATGTGTTTTGCTTCCTTCTCCCTGACTCCCCTCCCTAAATCAGATGGGTATTATGTCACTTGTTCCCTCCGGGGCACAAGAGGTAACATTCCCTACTTGGTTCAACTGGATTTATCTTAGGAAGCTTAGCTGGAGTCTTTTTCCAAGACTGCAGTTATTAGTATTCATTTAGCTCATGCTTCCTCAGAAAGCAACATGGTAAGATGCCCCTCAAACTTTCTGGAGATTTTATTCCTATCAGATATTGTAATCTAATAATAAGCTAAGAAACTTGTAGCTGTGGCAAGACATTTCACACATACCCTTCCCAAGTAAAATATTGTGTGGGTGGTGTAATATTTTGTTGCAGTTCCTAAGTTTTGCCTTTTTAGAGCAGCAGGGGGGAAGTGTCAAAGAACTTTATTTCAAGCAATATTTGCTTTTATTGGAGCAGGCAACTAAACCAATTAATTTAGCTATTGAAAGGAGCTGTGATTTCATTTGTGGCAGTTTGTTCCCCCATGTCTAATTGTCTCCCAGTCCCTAAACAGATATGCTCTGCCTTCATGTGTGTAGGGTGACTGCAGTTGTTGACCCCTGCTTTAATCTCAGAGCTTCAGAGATCTCCTGGTATCTTAAGATAAGGAAAACTTTCACCTGAGACTAAAGGTTTGCAGCCCTCAACTTGATAGTCCACAATAACGCAACTACTTCCTCTCTCTCTTTTTTTTGTTTGTTTGTTTTTGGTTTTTTAATGCCACACAATTTATTGAAAAACAAGTTAGAAAATATGAGTCCAGGTTTTTGGTGTGGATACAAGGAAATATCAAGAATGGTTTGATGCATGTAAGTTCTGAATTGTTACAGTAAAGCAGAGACCCTGAGGTCAGATGGCAGAGTCTGAATGTTTTGCTGATTTGATTGCTAAGGTTCATATTAGTATCTCCTATCTCTGGATGTGTATTTTGGCTTGTTTGATTTCTGCAGTACCTTCTACAATTCTTGACAGCTCCTGGAGTGATTTGTGTTTGTATGATATGCTTAAACCCAGGGCTATGCAGGTAAACAGTTGATGACTTGAAGCAGGGCAGTAACATTTTTTGGTTTTTGTTATATGTTCAGTCAGCAGCTCCACAATGGTTTGTTTATGCTTTTAAATGTAGATAAAGGTGCAGCACAGAAATAATAGAACTTTGAATCTTGTGTCTGTAATTACTGGTGTTAAATACATCAGCTGAAGTTTAGGGGTCTGTTTTCTACCGCGTTCCTTCTTTTTGATGATTGAATCCTGGAGTCTGGAAATGGCAGTCTACTTGTTTTAAAGATGGTCTGAGCTTTGTGGTGCAGGTTATAAATTGCAGCTCTCTCATCTGCACATTATCACACTGTGCTCCCAGAATCCACCTTTGAACACTAGAAATAATGACATGCTCTCCCTAAGTCCTGGAAAGATCACTGACTCTATTCTGAATTTTGGGTATTCAAGAGGCCTGGGGAAAACAAACCAAAACAACAAAACATGTTTTAAGTGAATGAAAATGATTTGAAGTAAATAATGGGAGAGATGAAAACTGGGCTTGGAGGGTTTTCTATCCCCATTGTAGGCAGTTTTCCCATAATAAATAACCTGTCTTGGCAAAGGTTGAGGGCAGATGTGGGAGAGGCAGAGCTTGTTCACACACATTCATTCGTTTGCATCTCTTTTGATACTATCACAAGTATCTTTTAAAAAGAGTAAGGAACATGGATAGGAGACTGGCTCAAGTGTTTTAAAACTCTTTGCTGCCCCAAAGGGATGATATTCATTGCCATCATTAACCCCATTGGCTCAGTCACTGCACAGTGGCTGAAGCTGCACTTCTGGAACGCTCCATGAGTGGATGGAAGCGCTGCCCGACAGAGAGGCTGGAGTGGAAATGCCGCTGCTGCCTCTTGAACAGCTCTGGGCACAAAGAGCTGCCTTTTACTACGGGCAGAAAGACTGAGAGAAACTGCAATCGAACCAAAAAGGCTGGCTCAGAGTGCTGGAACAGCAGACCTTGTGGTGTTTGGACAATATTGGATTTGTCTTCTCTGCACCCTGTACCTACTTCAATTAGCTTTGGCTGTGTTTTTAATGAAGTTTTTCTTCTTGTTTAAATTGCTGGTATATGAAAACTTCCTTGACTTTTAAATCCACCAGAATAATCTCTCCAACTATCAAAGACATCCTCTATGCCTTGTTTTTAGACACATTAATTTAGTGTAGTATGGGTTGCTGTATTTTTATTACCTTTGTTTTGTTATTTATCATTTTCTCTTTAAAGAATGAAAATTCCATATACTCTTCTTATTTAGGAGCTCTTATTAAGAGAAAGGATCTTGCACGTGTAAGACTTTCAACTTTTGAAGAGCTCAATTTTAGTGTTATTCTGACACAGCATTTTTATATGTGTAGTTTGGTTCTGCCAATTGAGCAAAGTGAAGAAACCCAACTTTTTGGCTGGGACAATTGCTCCATTACCTTGAAACAGCACAAAAGCCCTAGATTAGGTATGGATTTAGAGATAGATACAATTTTTATGGCAAGTCATTTATGTACGTAAGGTATTGTTCAGAAAGTGAGTTTGAGATTACAAACTTTTTGGGGGCTCTATAGGGTTATTTTTCCCTTTTTCCCATCTTGCTTGGCAGTAACTCCCCGACGTTTGTGTAGGAAAATACCTTAATGTTTGTACACCAGTGTTTACGAGAGACACCCACAGATGTGTCCTGGGAGAAAACCAAACCACGGGGTGGTGATCCAGCACTCCCGTGCTGGTGTGCACAGCCAGGAACATTCCGCTCCGGTTTCCTGCTCCTTACAGCAGCAGTCACGTGCATTTTTCTGAAGCAGGGCTCAACAGACTCCGTCTGACATCTGATGCTAATGCTGCAGTCAGATCGATTGCTACCCTTTCTGTGGGTTTTTCACAAAAGCTTCTCTTTCTTGTTTGTTTGGGTTTCTGTTGTTTGTGTTGTTGTGTTTTTTTGTTTGTGTCTTTGGTTGTTTGGGGGAGTTGTTAGTTTTTTGTTTGTTTCGTTCTTTCATTCCCTTTCCAAATTAAACCCCAGAAAACCAAACCTGTTCTCGAGAAGAATTTCATGCTATTGGCAGTTAAAAACATCTTTAATTTCCTTACTTGATTTATTTTTCTTTTTTCAAATTGTGCCAATGTAGCCAGCTTAGTGTGAGTTCATATATTCTGGAGAAGTGCAAAGGACTAACTAATTGCAACATGATAAAGAGGCAGGAAGTTTCCTGATATTCATTAAAAGTCATTTCGAAATACAACTGCTTAGAATGTGTGATAAATGGGTTTTAATTTTGCATATTGCTAGCAAATAAAAAATTACAAAAGAATCACCCTTTTCAAAATTAAAGGCTTTCTGTTTTGTGTATTTAATTAGGATTTTTCCCCGTTTGGAACCCATTCTGTGCTGAGCAGTTTCTTTAAAACTGGTCCGAAATCCTAAAAATTCATTTGCCTTTAATAGATTGGAGGCTTTAGTTAGCAAAATCTAGCCTTTTCAGTCTAAACTAAAACTTTATTTTATATTGCACAGAATTATCAGTTGGCAAAGCACATGGTGTGGAGCAGTAGAGGTAAAGAGAACTTGCAAGCTCTGTCGGTGAACAGCCAAGGGGTGTTCTTTTCTTCAGTGTATTTCTTCTTAATGTCATGTCCAAAGACCTTGTGAAATGAAAATAACTGCTTCTCAGCAAAGAGAAAAAAGTTTTCTTCTTCACCAGAGGTAATGTCAAAAACTGAATTTGAAGGAGGGGTGTAAAATACCATGGTCTGATGTGGGAGTGAGAGAGGAACGTCGTGAATTTTTGGTAACAATTAGTGAAGGATGGGATATAGATGCAGTGAAAGTCAGCTTCAAAAATCATCTTCTCTTAAGGCATATTTACTTAGTATATTTATGAACTGTAAAAAAACCTTCTCAGTCTCTACCTAAACTGATTTAGAAGCTATCACAGTATTTTAGAAGATATTTGTAAATCAGGCATTGTAACAATTGCGGCTGCTGTAAGGATCTTGGATTGGACCTTTCAGCCCACAGGTGCACTCAGGGCAAGCAGTGATTATTGTCCAGTTATGTTGTGAAGGGAGAGAGGAACTTTGAGAGTACAAAGCTCTTGTAGATTCTAGGAAAATACATCCACAGCTGAAGAACGCAAGAATTCTGCTTGCCCCCAAACACTTTTGGCTGCAATCCCCTCTGTAGGAGAGGGAGATAAGATCCTCAGTTCCCAGATCTACACCCTCTGAGTTGTTGAATCAAGAGCTCTGCTTTCTTTTCTGTCAGTGATTTCCTGGTGTCATTGTGCAAGCCTTTCTTAATTTCTAGTCTAGAAGGATTTGCTGATTGCTGGTAATTCTTTGATCACTTCTTCAAACAGCTGATCATAATAATTATAATGCTCTTATTTAATGAGGCAGCACTCCTCTAAGGACTAAGCAAATATTATTTATGGCTCAAGTAATTCAGGTACAGAGAAGTTTAAATCACCATGTAGTACCCAAGGGAGGGCTGCACTATTTCTGTCTGGGATGTCTGAGAAGAAATACGAGCGCTTGCATCCTATAAGATTTGCTTAGTAGATCTGATGCTCCTCAAATTATGCAACTTCTTATGCATAAATATGAGGACATTGCATAGATCTTTGCTTTGATGGAACAGACAGCTCCTCCAAGATTTACTGCAAAGTATTTGTTCACATATTTTTCAGTACATAATCTTTAATACTTTTCATCTCAACTGTCCCTTCTGCCTCTATTTACAAAAAAACACACAAACTTTTAAAAAGTTTGTGTGCAGAGGCAATAGCTTTTACAAGGCCTTGGTTATACCTAATTTCTGCATATAACTCGTATTCATTAGGAATAGGAGCAAGAAAAAAAAAAACCCTTCCCAAATGATGGCCTCTTTACTAAAGTACTTCTGCCAGCATAAAGTCCTGAAAGTGGTACAGTTACATGAGTGAGGATTGTCCTTAACCAGAAATAGCTCATTTTGTTCAAAAAGTGGATTAAGCCCCACAGAAGGTTTGTGCTGTTGACCTGTTGTAACTTGGGGCAGACTGGCACTCCAGCAGCAAAGGGCAGGTTGCTCTTTCTTTGGTGATTTTCACACAAGAACGTTGGAATTAACCCCTTGTACAGCTTCAGGGTGTTGTTCCTCCCAAGCCTTAGCTCCCCTACGGCATTGCACAAGTGGAACTAAATTCAAACTAACTCTTGGAGTGGATAGGGGCATGAAAAAATGTGAATAGGACTGCTTTATATTTAGAATACCGAATAGCATTAGAGTGATATTAAGATTAGCCAAGTGACTCATCTGTTCACTTCACTTTTTGGTCCCTCAGACCCCCTATCTTTGAGGTTTCCTGAAGGGCCTCTGTAACGATGCTGGGAAGGCTTTGTCCAAGAGGCAGCAGGACATTGGATTAAGCATCTCCAGGGGCCTGTGTGCCAGCCAGGGGAAATGAAAACATTTGCAAGCAACTCTTCCCAAAACAAACCAGCTGATTGTGTTACCAAACTGCCCAGTGAGGTCAGCCCTGCTGTCCTCCCTGCCTGAAAACATCCCCATCCATGAAATTCTATTTGCCAGTTGTCAGTCCATGAGTCTCAACTGGTTCTTCCATACATCATTCATAAGGGCAAAGGTCTTTATAAGTCTGCACATCATCCCGAACTGTTCTCTGTCTCTCATAATGCTGCTCCTTCCCCTCCTGTCACACCATGGTGCTTTTCTTTGCACCTCTCAGCCCTCCCACAGTACTGCTCTTTTCCCTTGCATATTAACCTTATTTTCTTCTTTCCCTTATTGTATTTGAATTTCTTGGTACATAGAGAGGAACTTGATATCTTTCTGTCTTTGAATCAGAGACCAGCTGAATATGACAAGCATTTATAGCAGGGACTGATTGTGTTCATTTCAAATAGAAGTGACCTATGGGAAAAAGGATTTATTGAAAGGTAATGACATTTGCTGCTGGTTCAGAACTGAAGGGAGTTACAGGGTCACTCAGTTCAGTGGAAGGGGCAGAAGATTTAAAACGGATGGAGTAGATTAAGACCATCATGTTCAGATACCTATTTTTCCACTTGAAGCAAGGAAAATTCTAGTTAGAGGACTGGGAAAAAAACCCAAACAAAACCAACAAAGGTGCAGCCAGAAGGGTAGAATATGTAATATTATTTTTAAAACTGCTAAATGAAAACCAAATGGGGATGGTAAATCTTGCAAAAATTATTATTCAATATTTTCTAGCTACAGTAAATAAATCATTAACTTGCTTTCAATTTTAAGTGTATCAGAATAATACTGAAGATGATCAGCTGTAGAGAAAATGAACTTTCTTGGTTTCTTGACTGTGTGCACCATTTTATAAATGTATTTGCATGAAACAACATTCAGAATTAGAAGTATATTTTAGATTTCAGCTCCAGAGATGGTAATTTCCCCTTGAGAATTAAGGTGTATTTAGAATGGATAGATCTTACTGTTGAACATCTCTAGATGGAGAGCACTGAGGATGATGGAGTTATTTTTCTAATGTGGTTGCTTGATTTAATTTATTTTCAGAAGTGTTGAGCATGCCCCTACTGAAATTTCTGGGAATTGTTAATTCTGAAGTCTTAACTGCTTCCTTCCAAAACAGGGAGGTTTTAGGCTTTTATGCTTTTAATATAAGAATGAGCAGTCAGTGCCATTGACAAGGTGATGTTTATTCTTAATGGCAATAAACATTATTTTTGCTCTTTCTTTTGGGCAAAACACTTAACCATTTTCATTTGCAGTACTTTATTTCATACAGTAGCCTTGCTCCATCTAGATGTTAGTGTCCCATTTGTTCCAATAAAATGTATCCTAGTGGACAGAGCAGGTCTTTTGTCTTCCTGGAGAAGGAAACTCTAAGCTGAGATTCTCAGTAGGTACTAACAGCAGCAAGCATTGAGATAATTCAGGTAGGATTTTCAGAATAAATGGAACTCAGGTTCCTTCTAGAGCCAATAATGAGGTTTTTGGGTTTTTTTAAATCCAGAATTTCACCATATGTGGAGGAGTTTTGTGTTTGGGGGTTTTTAAAAATTTTTTGGGATACCTTTTGTTTACAGGTTCCTTCTCTTTTGAAATAAATCTTAATTATTTTTTCACCAAAGTCAAGCTATTCCTAACAAACTGCCAAAAATCTAGAGTGTAAAGATTGTGTTTGTAGAAGCAGTGTTTCAGCCACTGAAACAGTGGGGAATGACCTCTCTTTTTGTAGTGTTCTGTAATTTTCTAAATGAGGCTGCATGTGGTTATGACTTTATTAAATCAGTACAATCATAATCTGAATAATTTACTAGTATGAGATAATTATAAGGGCACTTTAAAAAAAATAATTTAGTTTTACCTCTGCTCAGAACTGCTTGAAGTCTTTAAAATAAATTTCATGGTTCAGTAATTTGAGAAATCATAAAAATTATTACAATTAAGGAAGTGGTTAATAATGTATATCTTGCGTGGCTGCATTATGGAAACCAAAGTAATTCCTGTTTTAATTGTAAAAATGTTAAATTTGAGTAGTGGCAGGCAAATTACTGATGTAGGGATTAATCATGGAGTCAGATAATGGCTCTTGAGGAGGAAACCTTTTGGTTTTATGTCTGCAGGGCGTTGGGGTGTCTGGGTGGGGCTGGAACAGCCGTGGGGGCTGCACTCACAGACAGCACCTCAGACAGCGGGGGCTTTGGCACTTCCGAAGAGGCTCCTGCCAACCTTTTCATGACCAGCAGGAACCCCCCAGGAGCACAAGGGCCGTGCAGTTCAGCACCAGGGCTGCCAAAGAGCTGCGGGAGTTGGTAGGGGCCGTTGTCCAGGCCAGCTCTGCAAAGCTGACCAGAAGCAAGGGCAGGCGAGCATCGTGTTATGCAAAATCCTACTTATTTCGAGGTGATTCAGGGCTCCACACCCGGTGTAGGGGAGTCACCTCAAGTGTAGAGTTTCCAATGGAACCAGGATATAACTCTGAGCCACCCAGTTAATGTGCTTGGAGCAGGCTCTGGACATTTATCTTTACAAGCTCTGCTGGCACGGTCATCATTGTCCACAGCACAGAACAAATTAAAAAAAACTATTTCAAAAAGACAGAGCTTCCCTTTGAATGATGAGCCATCCCTAGAGAGTAAGCTCGAGAAAATAACCATATAGTATTATTTAACCAAGGGAACAACAAGGGAGGAAGGCAGGAAAAGGAAGGCAGAAAATACAGTGAGACTGTGGAAAGAGTTAAGCCATTTTTCTATTTACATGGTTTATTTCACAAGTGTCTGACTCATTGGGCATAACCAGCACAGTTAAATTACAAAATTACTATTTGGTTCTTTTTTATTGACTACAATTCAAAGCTGCTTCAAGCCTTCCAAATTTAATCCCCCCAGCTCTTTGCCAAGAACATTACCTTTTATTTTCAGCATTAAACTGTGTAAGATACCCCTAAGGCTACATGTGAGCTCACCCTCCATGATAGGAGCTAACAGAGTGTATCAATTGTTCATGATTTCCTATTCTCCTGTAAATTGGGAGAGGCGGGAGAAGCACTGGAATGCGAATTTTGTGCTGTCAGCAGTTCTTCTGCAGGCTCCAGCTCAGGCAGTGCAGAGCAAGGTAATTAATTGTGGAGTGTCTTCAGCTCCTCACTCCGAGTTCCCGTTTAGCAGCCTGTCAAAACTGAACTAATAAGCACGTTGCATGTATTTTGATATGCTAACTTGAACTGTTGGGATACCCTTTCTCTCCCCACTCCCTGGTTCCAGTGAAGTTAAGAATCTGCTGTGAGACAGTGAAAGGGAGAAAAGGCCTTTTCTCGTGATGCACCCTCTCAGTGAAGTTTTGTGTGGCTTTGTCTCCTGGCAAATTCATTTGCTTAAAAGTAGAAGAGATCTTTATGAGCACATTTGTGAATTTGTCCTCATTATGCTCCACCTCCTATTCTCAGATGAGGTGTTTTCTTATTAGTTGATTGTGTTGCAGGTGTGAAATATTTATAACCATAATTGCTTAATTATATCATCTTTGTCAAAATTAATGCTGAACTTAAGAATTTTAACAGGTGCCTTCTCATGTATGTTTTTAAATTCAAACACTAAACCTATTTTTAATGGAATTATATTTTGAAATGCTACCACCAATGTTGAGAAGTCAGTGTTTAACAGCAAAGATAGTCAAATGACAATATTTCAAAATCTATTAATTTCTAAGAGAAACTGTAATTTTTAAAATACCTCCCCCTAGACTTATTCTATTATATTCACTAACTATAGACACTATTTTCCAATATGGCCTACAAGACAGTTAAAGACTTTCACTTTTCTAATGTTTTAAAAGATGATTTTCCTTTACATTTTGATGTTGTTTTGAGCTCTGGATGGAGATCAGGGTGAGAATATGGTTCTGAGGAAATCCAAGCATGAATGTGCTCCAGCAGTTACACACATCAGTGTTTTCCATCCCGTCAATGCTCTGTTTGGTCTCTGCAGATCTACACGGGGTGTGTGGGTGAGATGGCATTAACAGCAGTACAGGTTATTGAAAACTTCACGTTTGCTCATCAACTTTTTCAATTATAAATCTGATTGATTTGTTTCCTGAGCTGTTCATACTTGCATAAAGACAGTGTCGTGTGTGTAAGAAGTCAAAGTGCTGCAAAAACAGCAGAAATGTGTACAATGACAGTAGTTTGTGTGCAGATATGCAGGTATGTGTATATACGAGTTTCTGAGCTTATATCTCATCACTGCAACTGACGATTAATGAATTCTCTGAGGGTGGGGAGGCCCTGGCACAGGGTGCCCAGAGCAGCTGTGGCTGCCCCATCCCTGGAAGTGTCCAAGGCCAGGTTGGACAGGGCTTGGAGCACCCTGGGATAGTGGGAGGTGTCCCTGCCCATGGCAGGAATTGCCTGTGTTTGTTATTAAACTGACTCTAGTGTCCTTTTTTATTTCATTTTGGCCATATGTGTTTTAGGCGAGTTGTTTTGTTTTTTGGGGGGGATTTTTGTAGTGTTTTTTTTTTATTTTAAGCAGTCCTGTCATTGCTTCTCATCCTGACAGCAGCAGTTAACAAGTGGTGTTTGCTAACTTTGCAAGAGCTAATAAGTCTCTGTGAACCATCAAGGTGAAGGTAAACTGTGCACAAATAGCAAGGCATTTGCTGCCAGCAGAAGTTATTGTGTTTGCAGCTGGTGTAGTGTTTCCAGAGAGAATCATAAATAAGTAAAACTGTGTGCTCTACATCTGAGCAGTAATCATGGATTTCTTTGTAAATATTGAGATTCAAATTAGAGGTTGATACATGACAGTGTCTTCAGTACATCTCTTTGCTGGAGAACTGATAAAATGGCATTTGTTGTGATTATTAAATAAATAAATATATATATATAAATAAGGTTTATGTTCCTGGGATTGTATGACATTCTTTAAAAAAAAAAAAAAAATTTCAAAGCCTCACTGCCAGGAAAAGCTCCAGAAGTAAAGCAATGGGAGGGAAAGGAAATGAGATTATGTGATTCAGAGGCTGATCTCTGGAGATCTGAGCCTATTTTCTGGTTCTGATTGTAAGTCTTGTCTAAATTAGGGGATTGACATTTTTTTACCCAAATCAGTGGAAGGTTCAAATGTACAATTTGTTCCTATCAGAGAAGTGCACAGAGCAGTCCCCCCGTACCAGCCTGCCAGCCCAGTCTGAGGGAAGCTCTGCTTTCTCTGCACAGCCCTTCCAGAGAGATGGGTGACATTTTGAATATTACATTTCAGATTTCCAAAATGCATCATACAAATAACTTATATTGCCTTTCAAGACTTCAGTAGGTTTGAATTAAAGAAAGGTGAAACTTATTTACCGGAAGAGATATTTTGACACAATTTACTTAAAATTTTGAGGAATGCTACTTGATTGTTGGTTACACAGAAATGTAAACAACTAATTGAATTGTATAGGAGGTTGACGTGTTTTAACAATCTATGAATCTCCAGATTCTCTGATCTCCAGTTGCTAAGTCTTTTAGGAGTGAAACTCCAGCCCAACTGCTGTACCCAGTTGTCATGGGTAGTACTTGTCTTTCATTATTTAACAGATAACCCCGAACTGTAAATTTGTCCTTTTTAACCATGTTTCCTGCCATCACTTTGTTTAATCATTCTTTTCCAATTTTACTTGAATCGAAAGGAAAGACATAATGAGAATTTTGAGATTGACTCTTTGAGGAAAGAAATGCCGAGGAGGTTGTGTTTGGTGACTGACACTTGCAAACTGAACCAGTGCACAGCAGAAAACACACAGTTCTCAGGGAGACTTGTGCACTGCCAGCATTCCATGAGCTCCCAAACCTAAAACCGCTTTGTCTCTCAGTTTCATTAGAACCCAGCCCTTTTCTGAAATATTTATAAAAGAATAACTGGTCTCTGAAGTTTATTATTGAGCTGTTGGAGTTCTGCCACTGAGCATCCTCGCTGACTTGTTGCTGTGCTTGTTGCTCCTTGGCGTTGTGCGAGTTGTCAGCTGGGCTGAGGAAGCTGTGGTAGAGCAGTGACCACTGGGCACCAGGTGCTCTGGAGCTCGAGTCCCTGGTGTGAGTATTCACTCAGACCTTGATACGTGAAAAGCCAGTTAACGAAGAGAGCTCAGAAGGAAAGATCTGCACACAGACTCCCCTTGAGAGCTCTCTGGAGCCTAACAGAGTAATCAAGGGTAAACACTTGCCTGTCACTAACCTTATCAAAGGAAATATAAACTTTGTTAGACCCTTTAAAGTAAAGGAACATGAAGTGCAATTTGTACACTTTTACTTTCAGCAGCTTTTTAATTTTTTTTTGCATACTACAGCTGGTAGATAAGATTAGTGATCATTAGGATAAATGAATAGGAACTGATGACAGACTTTCTAAGTAGGCTAATTAGGTAAAGGCTAATAAATTTTAGGTATTAGAGTTTTCTTGGTGTATTTTGAAGTCTCCTCTTGCTTCAGAAGAATGATAGCTTGCCAGTGCCTGAAAGCTGGGAGATGGCCACTCTGTCTTGGTTCAGAGTGGAGGATGATCTGCACAAAAAGCAGGCAGATGGAGAAGAAATCTTACCTCTGGTCATGTGAACTCTGAGGAAATAATGTCCAGATACTTGGTGTTTAAGATGAAAATTGACAAGCTCACACTACTGAGGTTACCTCATGCTTCTCTGTGAATTTTGTTTATAAGAGTTTAATAATTATAAGGTCATTAGATACAGCACTGCCAAACCACAGCCTTGAAATCTGGGGATGGGTTGGGTTTTTTTAGACTTACTAAAGTATGTGGAAGAGAAATAGTAAGAAAAATAAAAAAAGATGAGGAAACAGTGCATGTCATAAGACATAAGATTAAGCCCAGAGGAAAAAGAAGGTCTAAGAAAATATCCTGTCTTAAATGCTGGCAGGGCAGAAAATGACTTGGAGAACAATGAAAGAAACTGTTTCTTTCTTTTTTTCAAGGAATAAGATTGCCTGCTGCCTTTTAAACATCAACAACAAAAAAGAAATAGTCTCCAAAGCAGGGACTCAGTTAGACTCTAGGTTTGCAAAAAGAAATTGTGTTAATATTAATTAATTACAGAGGTATAATTTAAAGTAAAAAATATTCATCTTGCTTGGCTTTTTTACTGCCATATGTGCTGCGATAATCTAAGCTTGTAACACACAAATATTCCAGAAGGGCATCACACTTCTATTTGAAAATATCTAAAGCAGATAATCCACCATTTTTTAAAGCTTAGTTCAATACTTAAAATGGACATCTAGTAATATGAACAATTATCTGGTTTACAGATTCTTTCTGTAGTCTATTTAATTGTGTAAGAGTGAGCCCATTAAGGGAAATAGCTCTGTACTAGTTTGTCTGAGAGTTGAGTTAAAGAAATGAAGTTACATCAGGGATCAAATCCAGCTTAAAAGAAAAAAACCAATCTTTACTACAATCAGTGATAGGCAAAAAGAAGAATCCAATTTGACTCTCAAATCCCAGGCTGAGCTCAAAGTTAAAGCAACTTTCAACTTGACAATGCGTTTGATAAAGAAATCTGTAAGGGAAAATAAATATGATGCCTCAGGTTATGAGGGGCATTGTTTTGATGTTACAGAATCGTTCTTTGAGTTGACCTAAGTTAGGAAATGATTCATTGTGAAATAATTTTGAGATATTTTCCCTCTTCCAATAAGGCACCCTACTTTAAGCACCTCCTCAAGTTAGCCCAGCCGGCAGCTTGTAGTCCAGAATGTAGAATTATGCTGTGGCATGGCTTGTGCGGGACACCGCGCAGCTTTAAGCCTGCATCCACATCCCCGCAAGAGAAACAAGACTCAACACGAGTTGCAGAGTTCCAGCTCGCTGCTGGAGTGCTGTCTGTGAGCGGCTCGAGCCCTTCGCGCCTCCAGGTGCTCCACAGCCGCACGTCGATTGTGTTCAGAGCTGGAGCCTGCCCGGGCTTATCCAGGCGGTGATGGGATCACAGCCGGCAGTTCCTTCTGCTGGCCTTGGCTGCCTGGGCTACTGACACGGCTGCTGTTTGCAGAGAAATCAGGTAAATGCTAGGCTTGCCTTTGTGGGCCGCGGTGCAGTTAAAAGTCACCTTTGTCACGAGAGCAGCTTCATTTCTCTGGTTGTGTTGTGATTATAGAGCAAAATTTCTTCACCTTTCTCTGTGTTTCTGTTGATTTATACCTTTCACTCTTGGCCTGAAATGTATAACTGAAGAAAATTATGCCGTTCAACCTATTTATTCCATCCTTGAATTTTCCAGTCCTTAAGCAAACTCCAGTTGTGCTACTTTGAGTGTTTCAGAGTATGTTGCAAGATTATAAACACATATATTTAATTTTACTCATGCAGAACTCCAGAACTGCATATCTTCACAGAGAGAACATTCTGATTTGTTAAAGTCTGAATTTAACCAGTATAATAAGTGTGAATATATATAATTTTATATCATCTTGGCAAGCAGTCGATAAAAATCATTTTTGACAGATTAGATTTATATACCCAGCACTTTATAATAAGAACATAAGCCTAATATGTTAATAAATAGATTTTTCATCTCCATAGTGTAAAAGTACTTGAAATTTTTGAATAAGTTATAGAAAATCAAGTTCCTCTAGTATTTCTGAGAAGAAAAACTTGCCCAGACAGATAGGTTCTGTTTGCAGTCAGATTTACCTGAGAAATCTTTGTAATCTTAGAACACAGTTTGGAATTTTCCATCCACAAATTGTACACATGGGTCAGAGCTATCATCACCCAACCCTTTTTAGATGATGAGAGTTGTATTAAAAATCGAACAAGAATGTTCATTCAATTTATTTTTTCTCTTATCAGAGTAAGTGGGGGAAAGATTAAAGTAAAAAAGGAATGTGTTAAGATGTCAATAAACTCAGACCTGTTGTTAGATCAAATCCCTGAATTCTTGCATCAAGATCCTGCAGGGCATTAACCATCATCAGGTGGGAGATCAGATTCACTTCCAATAACTGTACTCAGCTGAGTAAAACACTCTAATAAAGGCTCACCATAAAGCTTCATGAAAACATTTCTGGAAAAATAAATGGATGAAATGAC
Source organism: Atrichornis clamosus (assembly GCA_013400975.1). Lineage (NCBI taxonomy): Eukaryota > Metazoa > Chordata > Aves > Passeriformes > Menuridae > Atrichornis > Atrichornis clamosus. The sequence goes on along the minus strand of WBMZ01014013.1, from coordinate 331,728 downwards.
TAAGTCTGTTTTTAATGTTCCTTCACTAGGATTACATACTACTTAATCTCCTTTGAAATTATTTTTCTATCCATAGAAATAATTTTTTTTTCTTTTTTTTGTGTAGTCTCCCCATACATAAATGCCAGCTTCTAGCTCAGAGGCTCTGAAAACAGGTAAATAATATTCCTGGTAGTTCACATCTAGAAATTGTGTTTCCAGCTGTGAGCACAGCAGTAACCTCTGTTTTGTGAACGTGAGAAAACCTCTTATCACATCAAATCAGAACTTATCTCGCGCTAACAGATGGGGAAATCCCTGCCATACTTTTGTGTCAGGAATTCACTGGTGTATTATTATATGCTTAAAAACCTATCTTCAGATATTAGGGGGCAGGATTATTTTTGTTAGGGATTTCACAGAATATGAGGGGTTTTTTTGTGTTGGGATAGCTACTTTCAGTATGCTTTTATAGAGTAGTGGATTTGTGTACAGACAGAAAAGGTGTTTTTCCTCAGGAGTGTTAGAGCAAAATTGTCTAAGATTAGATTCTTTCAATTCTGCTTTTTTGTTGGTTTTTCTCTTGCTCACGTAAAAAAAAAGTCTTTTAGGAGTAAAAGATCAAACTCAAATGTTTGTCAAAGATCTTGAACTTTTTAGCAGGTCTCCTACATCATCTTAGATTGTTTGCAGTTAGGATCTGCATATTTCTCTCATCATTCTTAGTTCTATGACTCTCCAATTATATGCAAAATTAATATCCACACATAAGACAATTGAGTAAGTGTAATGGAATTTATTTAGGATGCAGGTACAGAATTTACTTTCAGATAATGGTGGGTTGACCTTTGCTGATAAAAAAGTTCATGAATCACGATAAAGACAGGGAGATCACTTATCAATTGCCAGGGGCTAAACAGACTCAACCTGGGAAAGATTAATTATGTTTATTGCCAATTAAAAATGGAGTTGGATGGTGAGAAACAAAGACAGAAATAAAAACACCTGACTGATCCCAGCACCTTTTTTTTCCCCTTCACTTCTTCATTCTCAGCTCCTACCTGATCCCCCAGCCCAGGGGGCACAGAGGGGAGTTGGAAATGGTGCTTTTTGTCCAATCTCTGCATTTAAGCAGTGAGTTTAAAAAATGAGGGGTTTCCTATTCAGCAGTGAGTTATTTGAGCTTAGAGACTCGAGATACTTTGAACCCTTGAGCGTTTACATGACTTCAGATTCTCTTTACATTTTTCAGTATAGAAATTTAGGTCCCTCAGAAAATGGGTGTGGGTGTAGTTGAGATCCAGTGTTCCCCCATAGCAGCGGAACAAGGAGGTATCAGCAGTGTGGTTGGAACCAGGATTCACTGTAAGGAAATGCTACCAAGGCCAGTTTTGACTTTCCTGGAAATATTTTTGAGATCAGCATGGAAATTCCTTCATAGGCAAATAATTTTACTTTTTTTTTTCTTTTTTTCTTAAAGAAAAAAAAGACCAAAATCTCTTCCAGTCTAATCCAAAGCATTCCTCCCCTCCTCCTTTTTTTCCAAACAGCAGTAAAGAAACTTGAATGAGGATAGACCAGCTGAAGAATACTTTTTACCATGTTAAGCTCTATGATTATAGTCCTCCTTCATCATCACTGATAAGAAAAATGTTTCTGGAACCTGAAGTCTGACTTGAGATGGCACTGATAAAGCATCCAACGTGATTTTGAATTTTTATTATTTCACCTGTTCAGGGTTTAATTTAAAGTCTATGACTATCTTAAGGTTTTTAAAAGACCTCTTTATCTGGGTATATTTTTAAACTCTCTGAAATGTAAGGCTCTTGATAGATGGTATGGTGAGGATGAATCGCTCCTGAATCATATACATCATGTACTACATCTTTTATGTAACTTGAAACAATGAATGTAATGTTGGCTGTGACAGGCACGTTTTTACTTCACATAGCAATAACAAGTCTCATAATGTAAAATTTTAGAAAGGAAGAAAAGGAAATTGTGTGAATATTATTATGGGAGTTTTTATACAGCACCATTTAATTATTTGGTTCAGTAATGTTAAATAATTATTTCAACGTGGAAAGCCCTCACAATCCTATCCCTTCAAAAACTAAATGGTTGCATTACCAGTAACTAATTTACAAGGCAATTTCAAAGTCTCATGATTCCTTGTCTGTCTGAGATTTACAGTTTCTAATAAAAGGCCCTGGCTAGGAGATATGAATTAACAACTCATTAAAAGGAGAGCACACATTTGGTGTCTTCATTTTCTGTCCTCGCCCTCAGTGCTGGGAAACAGCCCTGCCTGCCCCTTCCCTGGTCAGGGAGGCACTGATGTCATTCCAAAACACTTGTGTCACCTCCAGAGCCCTGCTTTGGAGGACAGCCTGCGGCAGGGGTGGCTTGGGCTGGTTCTTTCATGTCCTGAAACAGTTTATATTCCAAAACACTTGCCATGCAGACAAAACTCCGCTTTCTGTTTGATGTGTATCAAAGGGGCTGAGGACAAAATCTTTCTCATCCCTAAATATAAACTACTTCAGGATTTTTTTGATGTGAGGAAGACCATTTTCTTTTTTTTTTTTTTTTCCCTCCTCCAGAGACTGGTTCTGGCCTTGGGCTTATATGTGTTTTTCCTGAAGAGAATGAATACTCTTTTTGGAGACTCTAGCTCTATTTCTGGCCTCAGGTCTAGCTTTATTTACATCATTAGTGATTTCATCCTTTAGAAGAGATCTAAAGTCAAATTTCTGACTCCTTCAACAGGACTCTTTTTGTAACTTAAAAACTAGAAATAGTAACCCTCTTGTTTTTGTTCTGTTTCAATGTTCAAGTCCACCTCTGTAATTTTGTCTACACTTTTAAGCAGCCATTTAGTTATGTTGCTCTCAGCAAAACGGTGTTGACATTTAAGCCCTTCTGAACCCCCAGATTTTCTCCCTTTCTGTTCTTCACCAACAGGAAAAAAAAATACTAATACAAGTCTAGTTTGATCTTTTAATATGTTCAGTTCTCAATGATTCCAATTTTCTATTTCCCTTGCCTTGGGAGAGTATCTCCCATGCTAATACCTCAGAATGCAGAGCGGATGAAGACCTTTGTTGTGCATCCTTGTGTGGATTGAAAACTGCTGGGCCTGGAGGGTGGGGGGCGGTGGAAACGGCTTTGCAGAAAGGGCCCTGGGGGTCCTGATGGACACGGAGCTGGACACGAGTCAGCAACGCCCTTGGCACTCACACAGCCTGTGGGATCCTGGAGTGTGGTGGGAAACGTGCTGCCGGCAGGTCCAGGGAGAGGTGATCCTTCCCATCTGCTCAGCTTGGAGTGCTGTGTGCAGTCCTGCCATGTCTGAGAGTGGGAACACTGAAGGGGAGAAGTCATTGAAACAGAATATAACAGAGCCAGGACTTCTGTCCTGTAAAGATGCTCTCAGACTCTTGCCTAGTATGTGTGTACACGTGTGAACACACACTTGCCGAAGAGAAAAATCACATTTTACGTGTTTTAAAACACGTAGAATCAAACCCGTTTTTTCATTTAACACGTCATAACTAACTGGCAGTCAGTGAACTGTGCTTTGAGGAGCAGTGGCAGTGGCACAGCAGAGCTGCCAGAACACCAGGACTCGCAGAGCACTGATGAACACCCACATTCCCAAACACTGATGGCACATTCCCATCCCATCCAGGGATGGCACCTGAGCCCAGGCCGCAGGGAGGGTGTGAATCCTGCCCACAGGCTCACCAACACAGTTTCTCTGCATCTGAACTTCCACTTGCATCTGAACTACAGAGCAGCTGCATTAACTCAGCCCACTGTCTGTTGTGATTAATTTAAGAATACTTGCACAGCTACACAAATCAACTGAAAAAACACCCTGCTGGAGGGATAATGGGTTTTTTTGTTTGTTTGTTTCTTAAATAGCTCTTTGCTTTAGTTTTTACCATAGGCAAGTGAATTTCCTTGACTTTCAGAAGGAGGGATTTGTGAGTGGCAGTTTGTTCTTGCTACCAGTCCCTAAATTGTCATATTCATGTGAAGTTATCCAAAAATCTGGAACAAGAATGATAATTTAAAAAGTGTTAACTCTGCACATGCTAATAGAAGATGACTTTTACCTTTGTGCAAACTAACTGAACATCAAATATCTTTATTCCCTCAAAGTGACCAAAAGATGAATTTCAAACCCATAATGGCATTAAAATGCATCAAAAATGAAAAGAAGATAAGGATTCATCATAGGTCAGAAAACAAAAGTGCTTTTAAACTATCAAGAGCAAAGTATATGCTATTCTCATTTTTTTTCTACTTCAAGTTTCTGAAATATTTATTAAGGAATAATCTGCAGAATAATGAATATTGCTTTCTTATAGAAGTACAGAATGTATGCTATATTTCTGCTATAGCATCTTATTAAATATGGATGTTGTGAGTTTCTAGTCACTTTGGGGCCAGATACTGACTGCTGTGTCTTTTAACAAACACTGCTGGTTCAGTTAAGGTGAAAAACCCAAAGCTGTTAGTTTAGTGATGGCTTCTCAACACTTAAAAAAGATCTTTCTATGTTTTGATGGTTTGGTAATATTAGAAAGTTACATATCCAGTAGGGTGCATCTCACTGTCCAAATAAAAGATGGATTTAATTTTTGAAAATATTAAATGATTAAGCAGAAAGGTCTTGTGGTACTCTCAATAATTAAGCACATAATTTCTTAATATATAAACAATAAGACAGGAGAATGGCAAAAGAAAGTACCTAAGATGCGTTCAGATAGTGTTAAAGCAAAGTTACTGGGCATTACTAAATTTTGGCCACGAAATTGTAGGAGAAGCTACTTCAAACTCAGAGGAAAAAAGGGAAGACACAGCATCTTTAGAGGCTATCACCGCTCTGCTGCCTCAGTGCAGTGTCTGATCATTCCTGCTGGGATAGGGAGAACGTGTCCCAGTGATTTCTGGGAACCACAGTATTCCTGCAGACACGTCAGTGATGTCTGTCTCCCTGAAGTCACAGCTTCAGTTCTGCCTCCTCGTAGCAAAACGCAAAAAATAGATATTGCCTTCTCTTCATTACTTATCAGAATCACTGGGTCTGTGTTGACTGACATTTTGAAAAATCTAAAATAAATGTTAACTTTTATTTATGATTTAAGATTTTCATAGTGTTTTATTTTCTAAATGATAAACAACTAAAGGAAGTCACCAGCATATTTCCTGGTATTTTTAAATTAGCAGAACATGCTTATAGGAAACCTTATTAATGATGTAATTGATAGGAGTGGATGCAGTATTCCTCTAATACATCACTGGGGATTTGCTCTTGGTATTAAAGGTTCATTTCAGATGTGTGCCAAGGTATTTTTAACTGGATAATTTTGTATTACTAAATTGGGCAAACACATTTTGAATATCTTCTTAGACCCTGGTCGATTTTTTTTTTTAACCAAATGCAGCTGTCTGTTACTTTGGAAAATCTGAATTGATTGTCCTGGTTTATTTGCATATACTGTGGAAACAATGTAATTTAAGGCTGGTTATGTTAAATCAGAGTTGCTCTTGTGACAAATGCAGTTAGAGGGGGTACTTCTATCAGAGCAAAGCCTTCCCCCAGTGTTCTTATTCACGGCACTCTTCAAATTGCCTTCATAAATATCCAGCTGTAAGAACTCGAGCATCAAGGTGTGATCTATAGATAAGAGCAGCTTCTGGAAATGGCTTGTAGCTGGTATCTAAACTTTGCTATAAATAATCCTCTGAACTGTGTTTTCCCCCACAGTATTTACAGCACTAACTGGGAATTTCTGCATTTACCACCTCTTTTAAAGAGCTTTGCAGTCTCTCCTCCGTTTTTTTTATAAGCAGCACTCACAGAGGAAGAGAGAAGTTCAAATATAGCCCAAATCTTTAAAATAGTGTAAAAAAGTCTTGATTTCTAAAAAAAAAAAAAAAAATTCCTAGGGCTACCTAAAACACACTGTCAGAGTGGAAAGACCTTTAAGAATTAATAATCATTTATAGGGTGGGAAGTTTGCTAGTCAGTGTTAAAGCCTGGAACTGGAATGGTTCTCATGCATCATTGACCAGTTGAAGAGGCCAAAAGAAATAATCTGATTAACTGATTAACTTCTACATGGAAGTTTTACATGGAGGTTCTTGGAGCAAGCATTAACAATATTTTACTACATTTCAGAGGAAGGAAGGATAAACTTCCCTATAAAGAATTAGAACATATAGACAAATTCTGACTCTTGCTCACATTTCTTTGTTGTCTCCCATCACACTTGTTCAGTTCATTTTCCAGTAGCAAAGGTTCTTGGTAGTCTGTAAATTCCTTTAATGTTTGGAATACTCCAGTAGTACCTTCTTGATAGCATTCTGTCATTTCCACTAAAGTTGTGACTTTCTTCCAGCCCTGCTGTGCTGGTTTTTTATTCAGATTTTCCCTTCTCACCCAGAAATGTACAACGTTTGCATCACGGAGAGAGCAAGGCAGTAAGTTTGCGAGTGAATTTTTTTTTTTTGTGCATTTTGAATAATTTCGGTGTCATAGAAGTAAATCTGAATTTAGTTTGTCTTTTGCCATATGAAGCAAACCTGTGACATAAACTCAAGTAATTGTGCTGTGCAGTTTGGTTCTTGCTGTAGAACCTGAGCTCCAGCCCTCTCCCACCTGACCAGGGATTCCCAGGGTGTTTTGTGTTACCTGCACCTTTATATCAGTGGAGCCAGTGGCAAACAGAAATTTTGCTGCTGTTGCAGCCCAGTCATTGCAGAATCAGGAGGCAGAAACAGACTGGAGAAGATTTGACAGCAGGAAAATGAATAATAAAAAAGGCAGGTTATCTGCTTGTCTTTGGTATATGGCAGATCAAATGGGGATTATCCAATGGTATTTGCTGACCTTAGAAATTGTGAATTAGTTAAAAGCAAGATGTTACACGTGGATTCTACATTGTAATAAAGTGGGTATTCTAGAAGGGTGTGTCCTGGAAATGAATTTGGGTTTAATCCTTTTGCTTAGTTTACCTTGGGAACAGATTTTAAATGCACTGCCACCTTTTTTTTTGTTAAACTGATAGATTTTATCTTGAGCTACAGACCTGGATATAAGCAGTGCTCAATCAGGGAGCTTTTGAAATATTTGGGATGTCCTTATTTAAACCATTACATAAGTAATGTTTATATGTTGCATCAGAGTTTACCATTCTCAGAGATTCTGGACAGTTTATAGATCACAGTAGCTCCTCACATTGTCAGATTTTAGGTACAATGACAGGTCTTTATGCATCAAACCCATCCTCTGCATTATGTTCTCTATTTGGCTGTTGAGAAATGGGGGTAAAAGAAAGATTGAAGGCATTTTGAGGCACTCAATGATTTTGGTTGTTGGGCTGTTTTCTTCTTTTTTTTTTTTTTTTTTTATAAACACTAATAGGATGACAGGTTGCTTTGTGTTTAGCTTTAAGTTGTCATAAAGCCTTAAAATTAAAAAAAATGTCATGTTTGTTCTGAGAGACTATATATGCTTATTGAACTCCCTGGGTGCATCTTGGTTTTTATAATAGTTCTGTGTTCAGGTTTAAGATTATTTAGATTATTTTTTCAAATTATAAAAATCTAGTGCTTCCTAAAAAGTGTATATAAATCGAGACCACAAAATACTTTGTTACACAATGTTGCCAAGATTACAATTGCTTGATACAATGTCACTGAGGCGCTGATTTCTTGCGTATTGAATAAGGAAGAAATTTGCAGCTAGAGAACAGTTTTTGAAGCAGAGTTCTTAAGTTAGTGATGGATTATTTCATTATTGAGGATGCCACTCGTTGACTAAAGATGCTTTCTGTGTGTTGAAAAGAATGGTTCATTTTCTTCATAACGTGACACCAGTTAAAGTGCAACACCGTGAGGCGTCAGGGAGAGGTGGAGAGCTGTAACCTGAGTGCAGCACTTCTGGAAAAGCAAATTTTAGTGCCTGCTTTTGTTTGCTACTTGTCAAAGATTGTTGCTTCTGTGGCTTGCTTGTTCCAGCAGGCAGGAGTGGCTTGGTTTGTAGCAGTCCCAGTCTCTGCTAGATCTGGAATATGCCACAGAAGGAATTTGGCTGCAGACGTGGGCTGGGATAGTGATGAGGGAAGTGATGCACCTCACATTTCGTTCTGAGGAGGCTCCCAGACTGGTTAGGGGTTCGTTCATCACTCACAGCCGTTGCTGCCTTAAGAATTAAACTGGATTAAATTTAGCACAGATTGGCCATTCGTGTCTCACTGGCCTGGTTAGTTTGACGTTGTGTCCAGGTGGGAAGTTTGCAGATCAATACAGTGAAATCACACCCGAACTGATACCTGTGCTATTGATTGTACAGAGAGACAGAAATGGATGAGTGAGGTGTTCCGCTTTTCTGCCTGTTGCTTCCCTTCCTGCAGGAAACAGGGGCTGTGCTGATCCAGGAAGCTGAGATACTCAGCTCAAATTTTAGACAAGTACTACACACCAGCTGTTTTAATGTTGGTTTGCCATTTGCGTGCACACACACAGAGATACATCTTTAAAATTCTATTGTTGTACTGTGAAAAAATGCATAAAGTTGATCTTAGAATGTCATGTACAATACGAGGCAGACATCAGCTGTAATAGATTTTGACATCTTTTGGCACGGTTACAGGAAATCCAAATTATATATGGGAATCAATCTATCTTTTTTTGGTGGTTTTGATAGAATCAAATTCAGCTGTGTAATGTTACTTCATTAGGCTTCCTTTTCTGTTTTCAAATATCAGTTACTTTCAAATTTCGCTTCAATTTCTCTTCCTTATGAAACAATTTGGTCTCCATACAGTTTCCATTTCTGTCACTTATCCCCAGTGTAAAGTATAGGGAATATCTAAGTGCTTCTTTTCTCCTTGTAAACAAGTGCATTTTCTCCTGGTAAATGACTATTTGATACAAGCAAATTACTTATTTGTGTTATCCTAATTATTACAGCAGGAAATAGGGATGAATACCTGGGAGAAAGAGACAAGTTGCGTGTTACCTTCCCCCCCAGGTCACTCTGTTCAGGCCACAAGCAGCTCCTTTGTCTTTGCCCTGCACTGGCTCTTGCTGGTGACTGCCTTAGGATGGTTCACATCTGTAAAGGTGCAGGGTTGGGTTCTGACTTGAGTAGAATTTATAACACACAGAATGGCAGCGTGGATGTTATGTTCTAGAGAGGAGAAAGAGCCAAACATGACACTGATGCCTAAAGCTTCACTTTTTGGCTCCAATGCTTTTCACCTTCTTGGAAGGATCACAGGGGAGCCTCTCAAACGAGTGAAAGATGATTCAGCCAACCCTGTGAGCAGTGCCATGGAGCAGCAGAGGGCTCACAGACTTGTTCCAGTTACGTATTCAAAGGTTTTAGTGCTTCTTTTAAAGTTATCTCAGCTCACATGTGGAGGAAGGGCGTCAAGTGATTTCCATAGATCTGATTCCACTGATCAGAGCTGAGCTTTGGGTGTTTGCCACAGATGTCTCTTACCCCTGCCCATTCCAAGTGCTAAAGAGCAGATGTAACAAGTGAGATTGATCATTTTGATAAGGTGGGGGGAAAAAAAATGTAAAAAATACAAAGAAACAGAAGAAGAAGAACAAAAAGTTTTCAGTTAAAAAAAATTGCTTGGAGACTTCAGTAATACTTTCAGGTGGATTTTAGCTTTGAAAAATATTTAAAGGTTTGCAAAGGTTAGTTTGAGAAGGCTCAGAACAACTGAGCAGAACTATGAGTAATTGCATGTGTTCTGTATGAGATCAGCAGTCTTTTCTTTCCCTCATGATTCAGCCACTGTTAGTGACCTCGGAGCTAAAAACCTGCAAAGATACTGCCTAAGCTGTGGTGTTGCACTGCTGGTTTTGGCCTTAAGGTGGAGAGTGCAGGATGTCTGTAAGAGCTGGGAGGGTTATTGACCACTTTTGCAGAAGCAAAGCCACTGTTTAGAATGAGGAATTTTCTAAATATTATCAAGTCTTGAGAGAGAAAGGAAAAATGGTGCCTATAGCTTCCTGTACTATGAAAATGTGGAGTGGGAGAAGGGGAAGAAAAAGGTATTAAAGTCTGGATTTTCCATAAAATGATGCTGAGTATTCAGGAGAAAAAACTTTAGTGAATATTGGAGTGAGTAGAAAGAATTTCCTGTAGAAGACATAGTGTCATGATTTTTTAAAGTACTTACTGAGATGGGTAATGTGCCAGGGTGACAAGAGTGCAGAAGACAACAGATTAAATCCTGTTATGGCCTATTGCTGTTTTACAGTGATATCCTAAAATCAAACATGAGCTTGGATTTCCCTGCGATTTATACAGCTTGTTATCTTGGGAACAGTGAAAAAGATCATGTGTAAGTAGCCAACTATTAGATAGTGACCATTTATTTAGAAGAAAAATGCAGAGTATAAGGAGAGTAACTTTGCAAAGTGGCTGCTTGTGCCACCTAAAGTACTGAATGTTGCCATTTAGTTTATGTGGAATTATAAAGACAACTTTGGCCAAGTTCCTGGTGTTACAAATTGGTGTTTCTGTAATTCAACAAAGTGATAGCAATTTTAGCATATAGCAAATTGGTTGGAGATCTTACTCCTTTGTCTTCATGGTGCTCTCTTATCCTTACATTAATAATCTTTATAGCACAGTTATTACTCAGCTCTTTTTCCCTTGCTAAAGTAAAACAAAAGCAGTCTCTCTATTTGATGGATTCTGCAGAGTGAGTGTAGAGTGAATCTTCTCCATAAAAGTGCTGTTGGGTAGACAGCATTCTGAAATGAAGTTCTCTGCCCAAATTAATATGGCCTGTATAAAAGTACAAGTCTCTCAGATGTTGTTTAGCTGATGAAGGTTAATCTGTTCAAGTCCTGGTTTTGCAGTCCTAAGGTTCCCTCTGTGTTTGGATGGCCTGTTGAGACTACTAATAAAAAGACATTTGCAAAACATTGCACACATAGATGCATCCATAAAATTAACTCTAGTGATACCAGACAGGAAGGACTAAGAGAAAACAGGCTATTTCCAAGTCAAACAAACTTCCAAAGAATCACTTTGCATTGACGGATTTTTATTGTTTTGACTTGGATCGGATTCCTGTTGCGCTAAGACTGAATTCTTTGGATGTTCTGTTACCACTTCCACCATGGATACGTTGGGATATAAAGATCCACCCTGATGTGCAGGGAACCTCCCAGCATCAGGTCACTGTGCCAGGCAGAACTTTCTGGCACTCATTATCCTGGGGACAGTTGATACTGTCAGCAGCCCCAGTCTGACTGGTTTTCTTCTGTAATGCTGTGTTTCTTGTAATTTATTGGAAAAGAAGTAAAATTTGCTTTTTTAGAAATCTTAGTCAGGTATTTAAGTATCAGCGATGCAGCTTTGTAATATTTTTCATTTTAAATGGAAATCATAAGATACAGTATGGTTGTTTTAATTGTGATTAGTGATTTTTAGCATCCTGCCCCATTTTGTCTCGTCTGTCTGCAGGCCGTGGTACTTTTACCTTTCTCCTGAGAAAAGACTACTAAACTCATCTCATTAGCTCACTGGATTGGGGAAAGCAACTGAAAAAGCAACAGGAAAACAAACAAAAAAATAACCCCCCAAAAGCTCAAACCCGGGCAAACCAGCTCATCTTTTCTGCTGGTCAAAAAGCACACTGTAGGTACTGCTGGGAAACTCTGAGCTGAATTATAAGAGCACTTATTCTGATTCCAGGTTGGGTTTGAACATAAGCAAATTAGAGTTGTTAATTTTGTGAGAAGTTCCATCTAGATTAGGTTTTACCTTGAACTCCCACTATCATATTCCCTAGGACAACAGAACAATAATTTGTTGTATAAACAATAACAGTAGGGACTTGGTCTCTCTGGATACCCCCATCTGGCAGAGGAAATCTGGTTGTTAGCATATCAAAAGGCTTGGTGAATTTCTTCAGTTTATACAGACTTAAATTAATAAAACTTTGTAAAACTTTCTACTATTTCTAATTTTTTTAAACTAAAATTAGAAATCCTATAACATTTAAGAGGCCGTGTTATTTTTACTTTTAAATATTGAGAGGAAAATCTGTAGCCTCCTTTTCTTTATGTACAGAAGTTTTAATTTCTTAAAAACAAAATGCCCAACTCATCCATTCTCGTCACTACTTTCCTTATGAAGGTAAGTACCCACTGGAGACAGGATGTTGCTTTCCTGCTGCAGCCAAAAACAGTCTCAGGATCCCTCATGGTCGTTTTTTCTTTCTTTGCATAACAAAACCATTTCTGCAAAATTATCCGTTGTTTTGAAACACCAACAAATAACACTGTGTTCAGCATATTAAAATCCCTGGTAATGTTCTGACACTCTAGCTGTTTTCAGGTTTATTATTATTTTGTGCTATTGAAGTTTTCATAAAAAACATTGGCTTGGGGGAAGGTGTTTGTCCTTTTGGTGACACTTTTGCTCAGTGTTACCTGGAAAATGAAAGGAAAATGAGTCTTGGGAAGCAGTGGGTTAAACTGACATGTATTTATTCTACTGTTATTTCTCTTGCTTCTTTTTCTCCTATCCTCTGGTTGATTTAAGTCTCCATTTTCTTGTATTCATTGCAAAAGGATAAAACACACAAAAAACATTTTTGGTTGCTATTATATATGGGAAGAAGAGACAAAGTTTTAAATAAAAATGACTTGGCAAATATTTTCTTTTCTTTGAAGTATCTGAGAGGGTTTTGTACAAGCACTTGTGTCTCAACAGAAGGTAAATATGCAAAAGTAGAATAACAAAAAGATTTACTGGCTGAAACAATTCCCACTGTTGTGTGGTACATAAGAATTAAATATTTATACCTGCTCACTGGGATAATAAAACTCTATTCAATTATGTTGCAGACACTACCAAATGATTGTTGAGGCCTCTAATAATGCTGCAAATGGTAAAATATATAGTATAAACAATACATGAGAAAACATTATGGGCAAATATTCTCTAGTCTATAGAGTTTGCTTGTTTGTTACAATAATTATTGAGACAGATGACAAAGACATCAGCAGCCTGTGGTGCCAGAAATGTGAATTTCAAAGGTGTTCTGTTGCTGAAGAGCCCAGAAGCTGCAATGACTTGGGGTTGCACAGTGAAGAATGGTTGTCCCTCATGCCTTGCAAACTCCTGGAAATGCAACAAGAGCTGCCTTTTTCTTCAGCCAGGTTAATGTAACCAAAAAATCTCACTTACCCCTTTCTTCCTAAGTAAAAGTCATTTGTCCTTTCGCAGTGGAACTCTGCAACACGGGTGCATTTGTCAGACTCCCTGCCAGTTAGACAAGCATGCCACGGGGGGCTGAGCTTGCTGGGGCCCATTTGGGGCTCTCTTGTGGGGACGGCTGTGTTTCCCTGAGGTAATTAGCACCAGCCTGTGTCCAGACAAGTGAGAAATCTCCTCCACCTCGGCTCAGAACTGGCTCTGCACCTTTGGCAGAACCTGCCTCCCGCCCCAAACACAAAGCAGCAGCATCTTTTGTTCACTGTCTCTCCTTGTAGGTTTACAGTTCCTCTTAGGCTTGTTCGCTGCAGGCATATCTTTGTCAGAAATTCTTCCCTTTATTTCTCCTGGGACTGTTCTGTGTGACTCTGTCAGCCCAGGAGCTCGAGCTGTGTGGTGACAATTTTGTAATTAGCTACTCCTAGCACTAACTTTGCTTTCAGATGGGAGAGCATTCCTAACCCTTGTTTTCTCCCCTCGTGCCATATTTCTCTCTCTTATCTCTAAGAAGGTGGCGTGCACTTCTTTGCAAGCAGTTGTAACCATTAGTAATCAAAACTCAACAGAGCAGAGCATTGTCAGAAATCCCACTGCTTCCAAACTGTTGCTGTAAACGAATCCATTCCTATGTGAGTATGATAATTTTAAAAGCATTATCAGAACTGGAATTATTTTCTCATTTCCTCTCAGTAAATGGATCCATTGATCCTTAATAACTTCACAGTTATTCTGCTAATTGTCATGTTTCTAATAACAAGTTTAAAAATATGCCATCAGATTGTTAGGTGTGTGCATGCATCACCATGACTTGAGTGCATCGAACTATTTTTAAATAGCAGTAATGAATTTTGGCAAGTAGGGAAATGTTTTCATACTTCTGTTAGTCAACACCCCAAAGTAAATGGAGAAAATAGGAAAATATCAGCAGTGCCTATCGTCTGGGCGACACGCCAGTATTGATAACAAAATAATTAAAAGATAACAGTGTTTAAAAACAAACTGTAAGCCTGGCCAAAGTGAAAATCAAACCCAATCAGACTAGTTGTATGCATGGTATGCACAACATAAGCTTGTATAACGTTGCCTTTTATCCTTAGGAGCTCAGGAAGAGTCAGCACTCAAATACACATTACTTCTTGCAGGACCCTGATGATTCTTAATTTTCAATTAGTGTGTGGTAGAACTGTAGTATGTCTTCTTTTTTTAACTTTGTGTTAAATGAGAGTTAAATTAAGTAAAATTCCCCAAGTCAGGACTGTTTTGCCTGCAAGATGCACTCTTTTCAGGATGTCTGAGTAACAAACTGCCACAAAATTTTTAATGTTAGGTATTTTTTCCATAGAAAAGGCTCACTTCAAATCAGGGATTGAATGAGAGGAAGGTGTTTCAGGGAGAGAAAAGAGATATTTAACATGACACAAGAAAATAATTTGTCGTATATTCAACTTAGCATATATCTAGGAAGATTTTTATTGTAATACTTTGTTATTTTGCATTAACAATTTGAACATCTGGCTGGACCCTTGATTGCTTTGCCAGTTGCGTGACCCCGAGCCTGCTAATTGTGCTGGGTTTCTTTTGCTAATTGTTAAGGTGGAGGTTCCCCAGTCCCACCTGCAGAGTAGGTGTTGCAGGCAGCGGTAATTTAGGCTGGGGGAGCCGTTCTCGGGGTGGATGAGTAGGCACAGCTGCCCCTCTGCACTGCTGCCCCTCTGCACAGCTGCCCCTCTGCACAGCTGCCCCTCTGCACTGCTGCCCCTCTGCACTGCTGCACAGCTGCACAGCTGCACCTCTGCACTGCTGCCCTTGCAGCCAGCACAGCCAGCTCTGGGGATTCAGGGGTTTTTTACCCTGATGTGCTGAGGTGAGGAACCTTTTTCCACTCTCTGTAATGAACATGGGTGATGAAGATCAGGGTAAAATTAGCATCGTTTTCCCCCAAGTTTTTCACCAAAACTCAGACCCAGTTGCCACTACTGTAGGCAAGTAAGCACAGTATTTCCATACCAGGATATCACAGTCTATCCACAGCACAGTATATCCATATTTGGACCTGCTACATAGGAACAAAGATGCCATTTATCAGAATTAATTAATCCAGTTCTAGAAAAGAGGAATAAATGGATATGTATTCCCTGCTTTTTTACCTTTTTGCACATTACGTTTTCACCCCCGCAATAAGTAAATGAATGCTTGAAGCTCTCTGACAGATGTTTTCTTGTTTTACTCAGGTGGGATATTTATGATGCATTAGTCTCTTTTATGTCATTTTATGTTGGCAGCTACATTCTGAACTAATTAGCACACCAGAGAGATCTCCCAATAAGAGCACATGGGCAACCAGTGGTTAAGTGTTTGGAAGCACATTGCAGAGCCCATGGACTGAAATAGGAGGCTGCAGCATGTTTGCAGTCCCTACATGGGGCATAATTGCATTTCTGAAACACTGAGCTGTTAGAGCTCTGCAGCTCTTGTTTGTGCAGCTTGTTTGGAAACACCAAAACCCTCCTAAATTGTTGTGAATTACAATTTTGTAGAAGTTACCCTGTGGGGGCTGATTAATGTATATATTATGTTGTGTGTGTGCTTTGGCAAAATTGCCTGGAAGCATTTAGTGAGTGTGTGTGCACTTGCTGGGTGACTAAGATTCTGGCTTTTTCTTCAACACAGCTAAAATTTTTTGAATTACATTTTACAGGATGCTGGTGTAGAAGTAAGGATGCAACAAAACCAATTTCAAGTTCATGCTAGTAAATGGTTTTCTCCTAGAGCATTTTGTGTTACCTTATTGTACCAAGCATTAATCTCTAGCATTACAGCTGCAGAATTTGTCTCCCAAAAAGCATAAAGTTTGCTGTCTGACCACTCCTGTGGCAATCCTAACTCACACTTCACCTGACTGGTAGGGAAAGGTACCAGAAGCAAGGCTGAAATATTTTCTTTTAGCTTTCGCCAGAAAGATGTGTCAGTATGAGACAGAATGACTTGGTGAAACAGGCTGGAGCAGAATGGTTCAGGAGATAGCCAAGACAGAGGAGACCCAGAGTCCACAACTCATTTGGAGTCATTAACTTTAAAAACAGAAAAATCTCAGCAAAGGATCCCCCTTCTGCAGCTCTGACTGCATGTTTCCAGCCGTTTCTCCTGCCATGAGTCTTTTCAAGTGCCTCCCAAAATGTTTTCCCTCCTTCCCTAGTAGATGGTTCCTTTTCTGGGCACTCCTGAGCTGCTCCATGTGCAGCTCAGATGTGCAGAGGTTCTGGGCATTCATGCATAAATGACCCAGGCACACGTGTGTGCATTAATTAAACACTTCTGCAGGACCTAATAGGGTGCTCACATGTGAATTATTTGGGGACTCAGGCACGAATTGTTTGGACACTCCTGTGAATTAATCAGATGCTCATGCATCAATGTGGTAACCCACTCAATTTATCCCCAATACCCATGGCAGTCATTTCTTTAGTTGTACTGTATCTCATTCCTCTTATTTTCCCTCAGAACTGAATCACCTCCCAAATTGTGCCTGGGCAAGAAGAATGGGATTCTGGTTCTCTATATGCAGGTTTATATATAACAGGACTGGAGAAGAGACTGGGCTTTTTTCCTGCCAAAAGAAAGCTCAGTTTTGGATTTGTCAGGTTTTGTCCTACCTGACAGTGTCCTACAGGGCCTTTGTCTGTGAAATGTTCACCTGCCTGCCTTAATCCCACTGAGAAGTCAATTCTGTACCAGTGGCGCTCACTGCCAGAATGACTAAGGACAGTTCTGCTTCCATCCTTTTAAGGAATTTAGATTTTTGTTTGTCTTCAGGATTTCAAGTGAGCTGCGGCATCTGAAGTGAGAATGTGTGAAACAGGAAATGTGCAACAATATGTGAAATAAAAGCTTTTCTTTCATTTGTTTTTTTGTCAATGCATAATGGAGTTCTCAGAAGGCTTACTGGAAGAGTAGAGATATGGAATTACTGAAAAATAAAGTTAAATTTGAACGTAGAAATTTAAACGGCATCAGCATTCTGTCTATCTTGCTGTTGTCTTTTGACACAAAGCAATTGCTGTTTATAGATGAATATACATAGCAAAAGTAGCACAGTCTCTCTACAGGAAAAGTAACTGTGTCTTCTTGGAAATTCATTACTGATTTGGCGAGAGGATTTCTGCTTTTTCTAGGCTCTTTGATCCAAAGATTTATATGACTGTAACCTTGAATGCCATTAAAATAGAGCACAGCCATCACTTTGCCATGTTTGAATTAATTCTATTTAGAGATCGTTTTTTAATTAGATTAGAGAAATCTGACAGAACCTGAGCCAAATCACGGTGTATCTGAACTGCAACATAAAAGCAACATTAAGTTCAATACAGTTTTGTTGGTAGCACTTCATTGACTGTAAGAAGCACATGAGATGTTTGAACTTGAAGATTGAATTCAGTAGAAACTCTTCAGTAGAAACAGTCCTTTGTAATCTATGAAAGGTTTTAAAATCCATGAGGTAGTTTCTCCTTTTCCTCACTGAAATATGAGGAATTCTGCTCACTCTTCTGATCCTCTAGTTGAATAGGTCAAGAAACCTTTTTTTTGTGTGTGTGTGTGCACTTTTCAGCTATAAATCAGTGCCCTTTCATACTAGGCCTTTGATGCATACTCAGTAAAAGATGCAAGGGAACAAGTTTGTCTGTATTAATCGTGGTGAAAACAGAGAACACTTTCCACCCCAGCGATGAGACTTGTGTAACTAAAAGACAGCAGGAGCCTTCGCACTCTGCAGCTTCCAACACACTCCAGAGTCACTTAATACATCAGTGTCAACCTTGAACTGTTCTCTCCAGGGATAGCATAATTACCTTCATAAAGTGCAACTGGATGGTGTTTGTCTGAAGTGGTAACATTTCATCTCAGTTTTGCCAGAATTCTTTCTGTTCTCCTGCAGCCAGCTCTCCCAGCTGATAAATAATTTGTTTCCATCTGGACCTGTCCTGGTCAGGCCACTCTGGGTGTCCCTGCTTGAGCCACGGGGCTGGACCAGGTGACTTCCAGAGGTCCCTGCCAACCTCAAGCATTCTGTGACCGATAATGCAGCCCCTGTACATCCCACGGCTATAACGTGACTGCAGGCAGTACAGCGGGTCTGTGATAGTGCAGCTACACAAAACTAATATAGAAAGATACGGTTTACACCATTAGCAGAATGCACGTTAAGTGCTTGCGGGGTTTTTCAGAGTGTGCTGCTGATAACCCAGAGCGTGGCACTCCGCTGAAAGCAGAGCTGTTGGTCAGGGGCTGCTGGCACCTGGTGTATGACGTGGCCTGCTGAAGGAATAGAGGCACTGAATCTAAAACTGGACGCATTTGCTGTTTTGACAATTGAATGATGCTTTTTATCACACGGGTCCATTTAACACTGAGGTTATTCATTAGTGTAGACTTCACTTTCCTTCTCCATTTCCTGAATGATGGAGATAATGGGATTGATTCTAAAGTTATTTAAGTGTTGTTATAAGTTAGAGGTGTGTCAAGTGGAGTTAATGGTGTTGCATTCATGCAAGTGAAGTGAGAAACAGTAAATTGAGTATAGGAAAAAAATGCAGTTTGCTGGGAGAGCAAAGACTCTACAGGAGGATAAAGCTTGGTAGTGGGAATGTGAAATTAAAAAAATGTATCATATGGAAGGAAATAGCACATGAGGTAACTCCTGTGGTTTGTTCTTAGTATTCTCAGTATCTCCCACCTGGCTAAATTTCACTGTGCACTGTATATGACACCAGACTAAGAGGAGATGCACTAGTTCCAAAAATGTATTGTAAAATATTTTTATCATATATACAAGGGAAATCATAACAAACTATTTCAAAGCTATTCATCTCATTTCTTTATTACTTTTGCCAGTGTTTGTTCAAAATCCACAGGGATCTATCTTTTTGTAATTAGGTCTGTAAACTGTGAAACTGTTTTTTAAAATTACATAACTAAGAAAAATAAAACCAATCAAAATATAGTTTAAAAATATGTCTGCCCATCATTTTAATGTTTGCATTAAAAGCCAACCAGAATCAAGTCTGGTCAAGGATCAGTCAATAATAACCCCACTTCATGAAGATCACTGTTACTATCTTGTGATTCAGTATCTTACCAGTTTTCCAGCAGGTTTTCTCATCTTCCTCTCCAAGGCACGATGCTCTCCTTCATTATTTCTCCCTTCTGCTCTGCTTTTTATACACCTGCTAAGCCATTTCCCACTCTCACAATTAACAATTATCTGACTTCTCTAAAAATAGTAAGATGCACTCACAGTGTGCAAAATAATGTTTCAATTTGTTCTGCCAACTGGATGCATAAAAATAACTTATCTGGCCACTTCATTGCTGAGAAAACTTGAAGCAATTTATTCTTCTTTCAACATGCTGTGTGTTTCAGTTACAGTAAATCTTGTTTCATTTATCATTTCCAAATAAATGCATAATAAGCAATAGGCAGTCTTCGGTTACTTATAACTACCTATGAAATCAATACAGTGTAAATTTTTCCATTGCATTCTTTTTCCAGTTTCACTTAAATTTCAACTTAGCACATACAAAAGTGTTAATTCTTTGTGTATTTCGAGAATGATATTAATTTTTTTTCTATTACTTTGGAAAATGCAAGTACAGATGTTATATTATGAAATTACATAACCCCATATATACCTTACTAACACGAAAATTATTTGCCAGCTGAGAGTTTTAGACTCTCTGAAATTGTGCTTTCTTTTTTTTTTTTTAATATGAGCTGTACGATCAGTACTTGGTGGCCTGATCTCATCAGTTTTTATAATTTAACCTGTGATGTTTTGGTAGGAGTTGTCCAAGGAAGACTCCAGACATGAAGCACATGACATTCAATTTTGGTATCATTTTGTTTGCCTTACCCTGACTTTGGAGATGAAATTAGAGTCATATCCATTGATAGATTTTTCACAGGATCCCACCAGGATAATGGCATTCCTAAGATCCTTCTTTCCTATATTAACCTTTTGTGATTTTTGTGTTGTCTGTTATATTATTACATTTTGTACTTCAACATGGTATACTCTTTAAAATAGCTAATGGGATGTAATTATTAGAAACTCTTTTGCTAGCAATGCATTGTAATTACTGGAAGATTATCCAAATTACCTGCTTGGCACACATGAAGTGTAAGGCAAATATATCTAATAGTTTTATATTCACTTTCTAATGACCTTGTTTCGCCAGGTTTTTCCATTTTTAAAAAAAGAGAAAGGTACAGATTTTCAGGCAAATTGGTTTTCACGTTTGGGAATTTAGTGTGGGTGAGACAGTTTCTCTTTTACAGTATTTTTTAAAAAAATAAGTCATTCATCATTATGTATAGAAAAATATTAAATTATACTGCCAGATTGTGGATAAGTGTTCTGAGTAGAAATTTATAATAAAAAGAAAAAATACATAGCTTGTTACTTGTGAGAAGAAACATTTTTATGATGTTAGATTAAAAGAATAATGGTTTTGTGTTCCAAACAGTTTCATAAAGTGTTTTACTTACTTGCAAAACACGTTATATTTTGGGTTTTTTTACCGCAAGGCTTAAAAATCCAGCTGTGAGGGAGAATGACTGCAAGGTGTCAAAATAATACATTTTTTTCCTCAAAAGACAAAGTGCTACTTCAACTTATATTTAGAGGATCTTGTAGCCTGCTTGCATAACTAGTGCGTGAAAAAATGTGATAGCAGTTGGTTGTTTTTCTTTTTAACTATTCATTATTTATGAAGCGCAGAGAAAAATAGTTACAAATTCTTGTTTCAGGGGATTTCCTGTAGCTGTACTATTGTATTCAAAGGATTTATTCACATTGGTTTCATTCCAGTATGAAAAGTTCAGGCTCTTGTTGTCCTAACCTAGATTTCAAAAAACCCGTCTCTCCATATGCCTATACATATATCTAGAACTATATTGGTTGAAAAAAATCCCATTTGTTTAATAGCAGGTTATAATATGTACCAAATATTTGTTAACTTGGCAATATTTTCTTATTTCAGCTTCAGTGTTGCTTGAATTTGCAAGTGGGCATAATAATGTTTGAAAGAAAGTTTTTGGAGACACATTTCACATTCTATATTTTTCAGTCTTTTAAGAAGAAAAGAGTAATTCCTGTCCCTAGGGAAGAGTTAGGTGTGGGAGTCCCTGCTCCACAGTCTTGCAAAGTGCTGGAAAAGCATCATTCTGGCTCTGGGATTTCTCAGTAGAAGACACTGTACTGAGCCCCCAAGTTACTGTTGTTCCTTAGAAAGCACAAAATTCACACCTAGTCAAGTGGCTAAAATCTGCTACCCTAGTACTGTTCTTAGTGTTCAATGATTATTTATATAGTAAATGTCCTTTATGCCAGTCATAATATAAATTGCAAGGCACTTGGGAGTGCAGTGACTAAAACTTCTGCTACATTTCAGCTTAAAAAGAGTTCTATGACTTGGAATTCCAACTCCCATTTTTAGCCTTAAAAGTTATTTTGTAAGTAAGCAAGAATATTTAAAAAACTCTCCACAAAACTTTTTGGGAGAAAGTTAAGGGATTTTTTTAGAGATAGGAAGCCAGACACTTCCTGCTCAGGATGGATTCAAGAAAGCTAAGTACTTCTTTCAAAGACAGCCAAAATTAGTATGGAACTAGATATTTACCTAAAGGCAAAAGTAGGCCTTGTACTTAACTGAAATGCAGCCTACTACTATGTAATAATATGAATTATGTTGAAACTTTTAATTTGATGGTGACAACTGTCAGAAAGAAACATGCACGTAAAATTGGAAAATCCTAGGCTGGTATATAAAACTAGCATGAAGTTGGAAGGTTTAAGTCTTTCAAAAAAATTGGTGCTGTGTTGGAAGAATCATTTTTCTTTTTCCAAAGCCTTGTAGCAATATTGAAAATACAAAAGTCAAGATTTTTTCAATGACATTTCAATATGTTTTATGCTACATTAGCAGCAGACTTTGCAGTCTGTTTTGTATCCTGGGGCTAGTTGAAATTTCCTTCTTCTGCACCAGGAGAGGCATCTCCAGCAGAGTGATGCAGTTTGTCTTGCTCGCTTCTGCAGCCAGGCTTCTGGTGTGCAGGTGTCTTTCAAGGGATTTTGCTTGGTTTTGTTGGAAAAAACAAAGCAAGATTCTCACTTTGCTTCATTCCCCAAAATCCTAACGATATTTAGTGTTTGAAGATACAATCTCTGCATTAGACTGAAAATTATCCTGCTTACTTGAGAATTAATTAATCTGTTCTGATACTGTGTGTAGTCCTCAATGTTCCAACAAATGATGACAGGCTGATATGTTTTCCCATTCTATTTTGCTCTTTTTGGGCTGTCAGGAATATGATCACACACTTACATAATGAGACCCTGAGTCAGCTGGATCTTTTAAGTGGATTTAAATAGACCTCCTCTTTATAGAGCACTCCCCAAAGAAAGCTGAAAGGCTTTTTGCATATTTTAAATGACAGGTTATATTAGAATTAAAACTAGAATACTTAAGGGTTTTGAACAGAAGACTCGGAGCAAATAAGTAATAAATAAAAAGGATTTATGTGCAACCCGTGCCTGCTGTGTCTGTGGAGGCAGGTTCTTACCTACAGGTCTGATTTCAGCTGGTGGCTTTGGGAGTTGTAGCGAGCTCTGCCATGTCCCTCTTAGCCCCTGTGAGGTTCTCTGCTCTCAGAGTCCTTTCCGGCTGCTCCCTGCTCCATCCCTGTGTTTTTCCTGACTCTGAGCAGCCAGATCCCCACTGTCACCTTGTGCTAACCCGTGCTGAGGGTGGGACCTTCCACCCTAGTGAGCACTCCTGGTAATTCCCAAAGGAAGGGCCACCTTTTCCTTTTCTGCAGGGAATTTCCACCTCATCCTATGACTCATAAACATAAATTGTAAACAACAACATGCATTCTGTCACAACAGTTTGGTTTCTTTCCTTTTAAAGTCAAGACCTAGCCTGAAAAGCATGCCATATATCCCATGTTAAAATGAACACCATTCCAAGATCAGTGAGGGTTCACTGCCGTGAGTGTTCTCACAACGGTAGTCCTGAACCGCTGTGTTCATCTTACACAGTCATATTGATTTGACCATTAGATTTGACCAAGCTGTCTTTATTTTAAACTTTGCATAATAATTTGTGTTGAGACCTTGGCTGTTTGTTATTATTGTCATATGATACTGGAAGAACTGAATCCAGCTCATTGGGATATCCTGCTTTTTAATATCTGTGGCCTATCAGTATCACCTTAACCATGTGTAAGAAGTCAAAAAGATACCCTTCAAAGATCTTCACTTTGTTTTCTCAGATGATGTTTTGTGATGTGCTCTGGTGAGCCTGCCCTGTTTCCCTCATGGGACATTTTTTCCCAGGTGGATTAAATGTCCCACAATGCAGAGTTTGTATATCAGGTTTTTTAGGTACATTGCTTTCCTCTGGGGAGAGCTGTGTAACTCTCAGGTGATACCATGAAGTTGCTGTTGTAACCCACACCAGTGAGTGGATTACTTGAATGACAACACGAGGTGGACCTAAATGGAGCAAATATCAAACTTTGTATATCATTTCACCCACCACATCCCTAATGCTCATCACCTAAGCTAAACAGCTGTCACCTGGCAGTACTCTTACTTGAAATAAGGAGTTCCAAAAGAATGGTTCTTTTCTTCTGGGTGTTTTTTGTTTGTCTTGAATCCTTCGTTTCTCGCTGTACTGCAGGCGTTGGTATGGAATGAAGAAGAAACAATCCAGGTGTTCCTGTGGCTGCACAGGAGCTGGTGAATTGGTATTTCATGGAAACCTGGTTTACTTCTCTCTAATCATCTGCATCAAGATTGTGTTCTGGGGGGGATGACACCTTGATCTCAAAATGGTTGTGTGGGTTATTTGTTGCATGTCTTTACTACTCAAGAGAAATATCTGTGCTCTTGTGGAAACCATGGCAGAAAAAAGAATTTAATTTCTTTCCTCTGGTAGTAGGTTCCTCCTGCTTGGTTTCATTGCAGGGTTGTCTAAGGCCAAGTAACCTGTTTGTTCCTGATTTGGAATGAGGATATTTGAAAAAAAGAATACTTGTGAGGTAGATAACTCTTCTGCGTGCTCCACACTGCATTTTTCCCTTTGAACTAGGTTATTAGCCTGGCTGGTTTTGTGGGGGTATGTTCAAATTCCTAGAATAGGAATCTTCTGTGCAAATGCATGATCTGCCTCATATATTTCTTAGTTTTTATCCATTTGGCTCCTGGTGTTAATGATAATGATAATAATGATACAAATAATGTCTACAAATTACTTTTGTTTGTTTGTTTGTTTGTTTATTTGTCTCTGGGTAGTGTTAATTAAATTACCTTCTAATATTTTGAAAATTTTGCTCTCCACCGAACAGTTAAGGACATATTTTGTCATCATGAATTTCTACAGGGGCAGGAGCATAAAGAGACAATAGTAAAATTGCACGGCAGTTCCCAGCAAAGGACATCAAAGCATTGTTCAAACTTTAATGAACTAAATCAAGGTAAAATAAATGGTGAAATTAAGCAGTTTGGAAACCTAACCATTTTCAAGTTGCTAGAAAGCACTGGAAAAGGAGAAGGAATAATAACGCGTATTTTCTGTACAGCTTCAGCAGCACCAGCTACTCTAGTTTGTGAATTAACTTTATATTCAACATTTTGTCATGTACATTAGGTGTTATAATGCATGAAATGAATACACAGTCACATACCAGTAGCTGCAGTTCCCAGTAATGATCGACAATACTGCCTCTAGCTAGCTAACACTCTCCGCTATGAAATATTTTCTGCATGACCACATCCCATGGCAGCAGGCAGCAATGGAATTTATGAACTAGCTGGAGCTATCAGTGCTAGCGAGGAAGCAATAGAGAAAGATGTATGTTAAAAAAAAAAAGAGAGGAAAAAAAAATGTGGTGGGGGGAGAAGGCAAAAGATAAATAGCCAACCAGAAAAAGTTGTCAATATGTCACACAGACGTTTTGAACCAGCAGCTTAATGGCACTGCAAATTCATGTCTGGGTCCTATTTTTAAAATTCCCAGCTTTTCCTAAATATAGCTTCCAGTTGAGCGTGTTTCTTTTAGCTATAAATAACTCAAAAGTACTGACACAGAATGAAACTTTCAGCTTTATGTCAGGTTAGAACCATGATTTGTTTGCATGACTGGGAGTTAGGAATGTTCAGGTTCTTATCAGGTCATGTTTTTTTCTGAAGCCAAGACAATAAGTGTGATTCTCTTCGAGAAAGGGTCCTCAGCTTTTCTCTCAAGTTGCAGTGGCTTGACATGAGTTTTCTTTTTCCTCCTTTTCTGGCTATACAGCTATTTTTTAGCTATTCTCCCCACACAATGCTATGATACTCATGCACAATATGTAGAAGTGGATTGCAAATGAGGTTCCAGATATATATATATTAACTGAAGGCCACTAGGAAAAAACATAATAATTTTATTTTCCAGACCTCTGTACCTGTGTGACTATCATTGTGTTTGACTGTTATTCTTGAAAGCAAAAGAGTGAAATAATTTCAGAATTTCAATGGCATACACACTAGTGAGATGAAGAGAACACAGTCAAGAGATAGCAAGAATATAACCCATAATATTCTGGGGACCAACTGTACACTGTCTTTGTCTGTTAATCTTACTATATATTAGGTTATGCAAGGGATATTGGCAAAAAAATACAGAAAAGAGTTAGGAAAAAATAATAATATAGAAATTCCCATCTATCTTGTCTGCATTGCCCAAAGTATTACATGCAACAAAAATAACTTAGAAACAAATATCCAAGTTACAACACACTATGTCTATAACACAATTATATGACTGCATTTTATATGTGGCATTTTTGTGGAAAATTAGGAATAAACCTAGCATTTCTGTGCCAGAATTTAGAATTGGTGTTGAATGTCTCCAGCTCCCCTGCTCAAGCAGGGATATCCTGGAGTAGGCTACTCTTTATAGTCCAGCCTCTTCTGCATATTTCCAAGGCTGGAGATTTCACACCCTGTCTGGGCAGTCTGCTCCAGTGGTCAGGCCCCTCTGGATGTCAGCACGACCCTCTGGTCAGCCACGCCGCCCAGTTTGGTGTCACCAACACCCTTCCTGAGGGCCCTCTGTCCCCCTCACCCAGGCTGGTCAGCAGGAATGTGTTCATCACTGCACTCCACATGCAGGAACCTCCTGGGCTGCTTGTGCCTCACTACATTGTCCATCATTTTGCTTTATAGGCCCTTTCTTGCTTTTAAAGGGACGTTCTTGAGGAGACTTCATGTAAACCTTGTTTTACTGATTTTGTGTTCCCTTTGCTCATCAGCCCCTTCCATAACCCCTCCACAGAGCTGCTGGTAACTCTCCTTCTCCCCTCTTCCCAGTTTATAGTCTTTCTTCAGGCCAGCCACTCTCCTGGGCCCCCAAGAGCCTTCTTTGAGCAGCTTCTTTTGGGAGATTGCCGTGGCATGACCCTTAGAGTCCACAGAGGAAAACAGGTGGAATAATTGAAACAGGTTGGAGTGGCAAGCGTTGGCACCTGGCAGCCCAGGTGCTTTGATTTAAAGTGTGGTGGGAAGTGATTATCTCTCCTCAGCACTCCCTGTGCCTCTTAGTTTTTGTCTGCTCAAAACTGTGAAAAGAAGGAAACGGTGCAGAGGGTCCCTCCCGATGGTCAGGGATGCAGCCCAGGGCCTGGGAGGAGACCCCGAGGGAACAGGGCTTGTTCAGCTTGGAGAGCAGAAGTCTGGGGGAACCCAAGAGCAGCCCCTGAGTGCCTGTGAGGAGATAAGAAGACAGAGCCTGCTTCCCCACAGAGGTACCTGGCAAGAGGAGGGGAAATGCAAGTTAAAACAAGGTAGGTTCAAAGTGGACACGGAAAAGATTTTCCCCTGTGAAGAGGGAAGCTTTAGAACAGGTTGCTCGGGGAGGCAGCTGTGTGATCTCCACTGTTGGAGGTTTCCAAGGAGCATCTGGATCAAACCCTGGGCAACCATGGAGTGATGACTGTGCTTTAATCAGGAGTTTCTGCTTGGAATCTCTTGAGAGCCTTTCCAACCTGAGTTATTCTGTGCTGGTGTGATTCTCAAGACCAAAATGCAACCCATAGTTGAGCATTCCCACACACTGTATAGGGTAAACTGAAATACCTTCTTGCAACCATCCCTGAACATCCCTTCCTGGGCATGATTTGACTTAATAAATGTAGTGAAGTATTTACTGGGACTAAACTTTCACTCTGATACCTCATATGAGTTTCTACATGTGGCTTGAATTCTGCCTGTTAAATTTTTTGATAGAAAGTTAAAGGGTTCTAACATGGGGCTAAGTGAATGCCCAGAGCAGCTGAGGTGATTAAGGCACTCAGCCAGAGGTGTCAGGTTCACATTCAAATCCACCTGATTCAGTCTCTCTGATTGCTCTTTAACTTGTTATTTTGTTTACTTGAACTCTGCTCCAAAGCCTGTAATTGAAGAGTCAAAGGTATATGCAAAAAAACCTGTTAGACTGGAATGCAGATGCCATTTGTTATAAATAAAATATAGGCAAATATTAGTTTTAAATTATAGCCTTTTGTAAATGCCATAATTTCCTATGCTTATCCTTTTCCCATTGTTTTTTTAGAAAATGAGTAAAAGTAGCAGAGTTCAATGAAAACATATATTTGAATAATTAAATCTAACTAAGTTTCCAAAAGAATTCAGAATAGCAGTAAAGGATTAAAAATAAGTCTTGATTGATGTTCTGGCCCATTATATTGAGATGTGTGCCTTAGCTTTGGCTAAGTCAGCCAAGTCTTAGAAAAGAAATTTCAAGTGGGTCACGTCGTTGCTAAGTTATGTGAATTGGAGCTAACTTTGGCTTGTCTCATCTTAATGTGCTTGATCCAAACAGAGATAATTAAAAAAAAAACTTATCCTGAAGTTTCATGATATCATTTAATCTCACATCTATACTTGTCACATAAATACAATGCCTGTCTTATTTTTATTCAAATAGCAATCTATCAAAATTGCTTCTTGACAGGATTTTGACTACTACTTATAGTAATAACTAATAGTTCTTTTTTACTATTTCCCAGGGGGAAAAATAGTATGTATGTGTGTGGAGGAGGGTGAGGAGAATAGAAATACTGAAAATAATTTTCATTTTTACCCTGAAAGTGAATCAGGAATTTGAGGTGTCTGTGAATTTTCATATAAGGCAGCAGTCTGAAAAGACTGCTCTGGTTTGCTTTTATTCTGTGTTCCATTAAAGGAAGTTATAGGGACACTTTTCAAAATAACACCAAGCCTTTAATTGCTGTTAGTAATAAATCTTTTTGAAAAAGTTGAAATTGTTGATACACATTGCACTCAAAGGGCTTTTAATATATTTGTTCACTAGTGAAAATGGGTTGGAAAAAAAAAAACAGTTGAAAAGAATGATTGCAAACTAACAATAAATCAATCAAATGGTTCTGGTAATACGTCTCATATCCACAGTGTGTGATGCTTAGTTTATGATATCTTAAGATCTCAAAAGCTGATTTATTCTTCCAGTAATCAGTGTTCTGGTCCATTAGTTTTTATAACGTAGAGAGATGTCAGTGTTTTTTTCATGAATGATTTGTCTTTTAAAATTGCACATCTGTCAATCAAGACAAAACCAAGGACTTTTTAAAACTTAGTACCTTCACAGTAGGTTTATTTCCAAATACTGGTGTTGGTACATATTAGTACAATGTATTGGTACATTCAGTGAAATTCTTCATTGCATTTTTTAGTTTGAGATTTTTTGACTAAGCCTGGGCAAGTTTTTATTTCACTCTGGTAATTGTTTTACCATTCTCTATTTTAACAGAATGTGACAGTCAAATATTTACCACCCCTCTAAACCCATCTCAGCTCAGAATATATTTGTGTGAGGGGTAAGTTCTTAGATATTTGTAGTAGTTACCAACATACTAGAAATGTTTGTAAGAGGTTGTATCTGACTCTAAATACAAAAATCTTTGAAGCCAAGAGGAGTTTTGTCATTAACTTGGTTGAGTGCTTTAATCTGTTGTTTCTCAAATTAAAATTATTGATAATTCCCTTAATTTAGGTACACTAAAAAAAAAAAAACCACAAACAAACACAAACCAACCAAAAAAAAAAAAAAAACAAAAACCCCAAAAAAAGATGTAAAGAAAAAAGTAAAAAGCAAAGCACTTGAGTGTACCTTGAGGCTCTACCTACACAATTCAGGGAGGATGGGTTATGGCTTTATATTTTTATCAGTGCAAACATTATAATTTAAGTTTTATTAGCCTTTTGTGGGACTGTAAATTCTAACACTGAGAGCTTCTCCTAAAATTGCCTAGTTTCTTGGCAGCCAAATGTAAGCTCTGAGAGTGTGGGTATCCTATATGCTATTACAGCTTTTTTCACGTGGGAGTGCTAGGTAGCCCCTCTTAGAACGGGGCTGTGAGCAGGGTAAAGGTTGGGAGGTAATGTCAGTGCTCTGCAGGTCACTGGGAAGGGAAGGGAAGGGGGCGTTTGGGAACCGGAGGCTTGCTCTGAACGCTGGGTTTCTCATGACTCGCACTCAAAGCTCTGTCAGTGACTGAACCCAGTTCGTTCTCAAGCCACTGCCTGACTGCAGGAAGGTTGGAAGCTGAAAACGTGGCAGCGGTGTGCTTGAAGTTTCACTGATGATAACATGGTCACTGGATGAAAATGGGGCTCTAGTGGTACCTGATAGGAGGTGTTAATGTAATTTTTTCCTTAATTCTGGGTGCAACGTGTAGAGATTGTGTGCCTCTACACGGACATTGACCTCTTTTTGATTATTTGGTTTTTCTTTGGTGTTTCATAAACAGGGACAGACTCAAAGCACTGCTGTGCTGCTTCAATGCCTAGAGTGTGTAGAGAGAATTCTTCTTTATCTCGTTGATGAAAAGTTTATAGACTAGAAATCCATTCATATTTTAAAATGCAATTGTTGCTTTGGTTTCAGTTTGGCTGCTGGCTTGATATCAAACTGAAACTAGCAGTAAACCAGAAAAATAAGTTAGTAATTAGGTTCCAACTAGTGAAATATGATTGTGATTTCTTACTGTTGCATTCAGATTTCAAATTTGCTTGTTTGCTTTTTTGGGGATTACATTTTAGTAATTTGCTCCTAACACAGCAGAAAGGAGTCAGTAATGGTTTAGGTGGGAGGGTTTTCTTCTGGCAGGATTAAAAACAAAAAAGTGGAAAAGGGTAAAGTTAACTTAATATGGAAAGCTACAAAAGTAGTGCCACAGCATTTTTTCCAGTGAGCTTGGCACTCTTTGCTGAGTTTTGCACTATACAGCCATTAGCAGGCTGGTCAATGCATTGCTTTATGAGGCAATTATTTCAGCATACTCTATTCAAAATACACATTAGAACTTAACCTTCTGAATCCTGAAGTAGCATTTTTATCACCCAACATTAGAAAAGAGTTGGAGTCAGCAATTTCCCCTTTCTTTTTATGATCTGGTATCATTAATAAAGCATTGGGCTGGTAGCTTCTTACAATTCTCCATGATAATTTGTGACACAAAAGGTGCTGCTGTGATACAGTTGTCTGTTGACTTATTCAATAGCAGGGGAAACATAGAAATTGTGTAAAAATAAAAATGAGTAAGGGAGGGGAAAGAGCTCTTAAAACAAATGTACAACTGATACACAGCATATTAGGCCTGCTGCTGTTGGATATGCACAAGTAGAAATAGGAAGTTAATATGGAATTTCTAATTAGGGTCACATACTAATGAACTCCCTCTTCATGTTGGTTTTATGCCGCTTCAGAAATTTTTTATCATATGCTTAAAAATTTATGGCTAGAAACATTAATGAAAATGAGGCGTGAATTGGAAATTGTGCTATTATGGAGATGAGTATGGCCACGGCTAGGCTGATTTCTAAGGAGGGATCCTTTTATTGCCATTTTTTTTGAGGAATGAGAAATGATACAAGTAAAATTAATGACTAGACATATTCTTTGCCCTGGCTTGGCTGGCATTATTATATTTAAAGTTATGAAAGCTGGATTTAATAAAATTTTGAATTAATTATAAGGGGAATTTTAATCATAATTGGCAGTCTTCTCTAAGAAATAAAACTGTAAATCAGCAGGAGGGCAAAACTAATGCAGTGGAGTGCCTGTGCTTCCATACACCTATACATGGTGTGTATTTTAAATACCTTTGTGTGTAAGTACAGGCGTGCCCACATACACATAGGTAGAGAGAACATTTTTACGGTGACTGTTGATAAAGGCTATCTCCTTTCCTTGCTGTTAGGCGACACAATTGCTCTTAAGTTCTGTGGATGAATGTTTGGGTATAAATTTTCCAGAAATGGCATTTTTGTCTCTGATATCTTGTAAAAATCAATTGGGCTCGCTATTTAAAATGTCAAACCTCACAGCACTTCCTGCTGTATTGTTTCCTTCGGTCCCACTAAAATTATCATGCAATCTTATATAAAATATATTGAAAACATCTGGTAGTCTGTCTCATTGGAATTGCCTTTGGAAATAGTCTAGTAACTTTTGACAGCTTGGCTTTACAAGGATATTGATTTTGCTGTGGCTTTATCATGGAAAACTGATGAATGGTCAAAAGCTGAAAGTGATGTAAAACCTGGTTTATAGTTTTTATATGAATGTATGTAATAAAATAAAGTAGGTTTATAAAACGTAGGAAGGTATACCCCTGTGAAAACATTAGAGTTTAAAAAGAATTTTGCAGCATTTTTGTGTTGTGGATTACTTGGGCTGGGGACACCAGAACGTTTCCAGGCTTGCTAGAGATGGACAACAGAAGGAATGTACTTATTTAAAACAATACCATATGTTGTTAAGAATTCTGTGATATTTGTGAGAAGCTTGCAGAGAGTACTGCTTTTGGATTTTAAATGTTTCCTTTTGAAATAGGCTTTTAATTCTGTACAGAAACCAATATGGGAAAAAATATTGTTCCCTTAGTCCAATAACTAGGAAAAGTAGGCAGCAGAAACACAGCTAACTGCCAGGGCATGTAACATGGGAAACAGGAGCTGCAAACTGGGCAAGAAATACCTTTTTCGTAGAACTGAAGAACTGAATAGGAAGAATTAGAAACAACATTGGCCATCTCTATTGCACTGGCTGCAACAAAAGAAAGTAAGGAAAATATAGGAAACTAAATTGATTTCTTTCTGGAGGAAGTAATTACTTCACTGGTCAATTAAATATAAACACAATGAGAAGGTGTTGAAGTAGAAACGCTTGTGTCAGTCCTGCAGAACAGGGCATTCTGTGAGTAGAGAATCCCCTGAGGGCTGCAGGTACGTGTTCATCTGCAGTCCAGCTGGGTCCTGTCCTGCAAGGGGGGAGAGAGATGGTGAGGGGTTCTTTCTGGGTCTCAGTAAGAAAGGTCTGAATAGAAATGGCTTAATAAAAACAGAATAAAAAGAGGAATAGCAATA
This sequence comes from Atrichornis clamosus, assembly GCA_013400975.1. Lineage (NCBI taxonomy): Eukaryota > Metazoa > Chordata > Aves > Passeriformes > Menuridae > Atrichornis > Atrichornis clamosus. The sequence goes on along the minus strand of WBMZ01014013.1, from coordinate 298,990 downwards.
GGGAGTAAATCTAGCGTCCCTTCGCACGGTGAGAGCCCTGCGCTGGGGTAGTGTTGGGCGGATGCAGGGTGGGAGTTCCCAACGTGCTGTGCAGGCCCTGTGTGTGGAGGCAGCTTCCTCCTTTTGTGGCCACTTGAGCGGCTGTGTTGCTTTTCACAAAGCCCAGCGGCCCGAAGGGTGTCTGCACCAGGGGTTCCTGCTGCGCTCAGGGGAGAGGCCGCGCCAGGCAAGAGCTTCCCGGCGGGAGCTTCCTGGCGGGAGCTTCCCCGGGGCTCCCGGTGTCAGGGCTGGCGAGGCGGTGCTGCCGCTCGGGGACTGCCCAGCCCAGCCTCAGCGCAGGCTGCTCAGGTGAATCGTGCCATGGCTCCCCAGTGCCTCGCTGCACAGGGATCATTCCATCAGGATCGCCGTGTTGGGATCAGACGAGTGAAGGCAAACAGCCTCGGACCACTCTGAGCTGAGCCACTGCAAGAGAGGTGCAGTGAAATGAGAGCAATTACCAGGCTGTGGCTGAAGGTTCGGCCGGTGCTGACCAATTGCCAGTCCTGCAGAATCTATGTCCTGCCCCTTAAGATATGTCATCAGTGCAAACCCTTACAGGAAAAAAGAAAAGAAAAATGAAAATTAAAATTTGCACAGCTTGGATTAGTGAAATCTAAATTAAAACTGGCATCTCTGGATTTTTTATTAAAAAAAAAGCTTTTTTACAATTCTCTAAATTACCTTACACTGGGCAAAAAACAAAGTATATCAACTTCAGCTGGGATACCTTGAGCAGAGGTGTGGCTATCCCAGAGATCCTTGTCCAGGGTTGGATGCCATGATCAGGAAATGACAGCCCAGTAGAGAGAATTCACAGCAGCACAGATGAGCAGAGCTCATCCTGCAAAATATGATGTGAGGAAAAAGTGAACCAGACGTTACCTCCTTAGTTTCTCCAGTCACTCAATAGTTTTATAGTCTTTCCCTTTTCTCATGTCTTTGAGCAGAGCAATTATTTCCTGTTCAATACCCCCTTTCTTGAGAACTTTTAGTTGGCCATGCTGCCAATGCTGTGCATTTCCATTAAACGAGGTACAGCAAGTGAGTGACTTGTTGGAGGATGCCAGTGGAACTCAAGTCTCCAGAGTTTGACAAGTGGCGTTATCACTGAAACATTCTTTTTCCATGAGAATATAAAAGAAGACATAAACCATAAATAGCATTGGTATAATTGTCTTGCATTTTATAGCTTTGTGTGCATGTTACCTTTGCCTGGCTAGGAGTCCTGGCAATTGAATTGCTTCATCTTAAAAGCCCCGATTATGATAAAAAGAGAAAAAATAAACCTGCAAGGGTAAAAATATTTCGAATTTGACAGAGAAGTAAAAGGAAGCGTGAGGATTTATAGAAAAGTAACATGCCCAAGAAATTTGTGCCGTGGCTTTATTTATTACAAACCAAAAACATTGGATATTTGCCAAGCAGAAGGAGAATAGAAAAATGTATATCCTGAAACATTATGAAAGAGAAATATGAATATCGTAAAGGCTGGTGTGCAATACACTTGAAAATAATGAAATGCTCAAACGTTATCGCAACTTGTTTTTGAGAAGATGGTTAGGAAAGAAAAAATTCCCATTCAGTTTTTATTAATCATTTCATACTAGTTGTAATTAGAAATGTCATAATTCAATAACCAAACACATTTTATTAAGCATACTTGATCCTGACTTAGGAAGTACAGCAGCTCTATCACTACTAACTACATGATTTTTTAAAGAAAAAATAAGATGTTGCCTGATGTGGCTCATGAATTGAGTTTTATCTTGTATCCAGCTTTTGGGTGAATGTTTCTTCTCAGCATTTTAGACTTAAGGCTATATGAAACTTAAAAGCGTGTGATAACTGTGATGAACATGGTGAAGTGTGCTGGGTTTGAGCTTGTAATTGCCAGTGGGAAGTAGGGAATGTGGAAGAGGAGATCACAATGTGGCTGCCAGGGGAAGGAATGGTAATTTACCTTGGCAGAAATGGGCTAACGGAATCGAGATTGGGCATTGTCACTCTGAACTTTGAGAAGAATCTCACTCGACTGTCAACTTATTTCTCTGCCCTGTAATAGGAACCCCAATCCTTCTTTTAATTAATGCTGTTACAATATTACTGATTTTTCAAAAATACTTTTGTAACTGAACTTGATTTTTTACATTGCTTCTACCTTTCTATGCCCCATTAAGAAATTTTTGCTCATCATTTCAACACAAAACACTTTTAGACTTAAGGAATCTGAGCCACTTAGAAATGCTGCAATGAAAAGCTAAAGAAAGTTGATGTGAGAACATTACAGCACATCACTTGATGAGGTAACTTAATAGGATTGCTACTAGCAAGCTTACTCTTAATGGCTTTTACAAACTATGGTTTATTATATCAAACTGCTGCTATAAGAAGTAAGGAATTAAAGAGAATGAATTAGACATAAAGGGGGAAAGAAAAAACTCACAGAACTTATGGCCCGTCTGAGGTTTATTTTGCGTGTTTTAATTTTGTTAGGATAAATAATTGCAAAAATTTTAATTGTATATGTTTGTAACATAAAAGTATAATAAAAAAATTAGAGTGCGGCTTTGAAACAGTCATCAGCTGTAAATGCAGTCATTAGTCAACCCATCTCACTGCATAGCTGATGCTATTTGGCATTTTGTAAACTACAAAACTGTGCTGCAGCTTTGATGTTCTCTGAAGCAGAAATGGGCTGGGAGTGCAGCCTGCCCAGGTGAGGCTGCGCTTTGTGAGCGTCAGCAGCAAAACCAAGGTGTGCTTTGGTGTGGTCCAGACCCACTGCTCCTGCTGTTACACTCTGCAAAGAGGAATGGCCCTGCTCCTGCTCCCTTGATGGTGTTTTCCAGAGGCACAGAGATGGTGCAGTTGTGATGCTGCAGCACAAGTCAACAGGGCTGGGAACAAGGGAGAACTACCCTGAGACATCCTGGTGTTTTCTGTTAGTGTAAGTTCACTGTTCAGTGTAAGTTAATTTTTTTTCAGTTATTGTCTTAGCATTTGACAGGTCTGTGGGATGGAGAAATTGCCTTTTCCAGAGCAGAGCCAGGCTGGGGAGGAGGGGGAGGACTTAGGAGCTGTAAGGTAGCTTCAGTATCACCTGACACAGTCGTGGCTGTGGGGCCCACAGACTTTAAAGTGCGTTTTTTCCCCAAGTCGCCTGTAAAATTATGAAGGTATTTAGTGAGTTAGCCTGTTTTAAGTAGCTGTGATTTCCATTATCTGAAAACTGGTGGGTGAAAATGTCTTTGATTTTGTTTTGGTTTTTTAAATGAAAATACTTGAAATCAAAAGGATTTCTGACCTAAGATCGGTCATTTATTGTTGTACTCCTTTTTTATTACTTGACACATACATGACCACATAGATTTATACATATAAAATAGTCACATAAAACTACATAGAAAAAATGTGGAAACAGAGCAGCTTGTTGGCTGAAAAAATGTTGTGCTTGATTGGGACATACAAAGGACATTTTAAGTATATGCTGGGCTGTCTCACTACAAGCTTAAAGACACCACATACTGTGTTACTCGTTCTTTTATAATTCAAAGTCAAGTTACTAGAGTGCACCAATAGATTTTTTTAGGCTCATATTAAATAATGAATTTTCACAGTACGCGCCATAAAGTGAATTGGCAGGTTGTGTGAGTGATTGGACTGTAAATCTGAAATGAGACTCACTTCGTCACAGTTTCACTTCTTCCCACCAACTGTTCGGATGCCTCAGGTGCCAGAAAGGATTAGAAAACCCTGTGAGAAGGGATGGCAGTTCTGCTGAGGATGGGGAAAATGCAACACTATTTTTTCTGCTTTTAACTGAACACGGTGAGCACAGTATGAAGCTTTACATTTTACAGTCTTAGCCTGGGTCATAAGAAGATTCTATTACAATGCATCAGTTACCTTTATGTTTATAATCAGGGCTAATGCTATAAAGTTACATCCTGCAGGTGTTTAACCCTGTTTTCAAGCATTTCTTTTTGTTATACCTTAAGATATTAAACATAACCAAGTAGTATACAGTGACAGAAAAGAATTTAAGGTGGTGATATACCTTTAAAACTACTTTTTCTTGGCTCTCTGCTATTGGTACTATTTTACAATAATATAGCCATGTTTTAAAAAGTCCTCCCTTTGTTAGCCATAAAATGAGTTTATGTTCCCAAAGGCACTGTCGGGAAGGGCTGTCATTAGGTGGAAGTGCACAGCAGGAGGCAGCTGACAGTGGCTCGTAGAACCACGTAATCCTGGGACATAATGGTGTTGCTGTGCTTTGGTTAATAGCAGAAACTGCCACTGACTTTATCAGGGTTCCATTTTCCCCCCAAAGTTTAAGTTTTCTTAACAAAGTTTTGTTGCTCTGGATGAACTCGGCACAAGCCAGCCTTTGTCATACACCCAACATCAGCTCCAGGCAGAGATTCCCTGTGCTGGTGTTAATTTTCAAAGGTAAGGAAGAGCAGTTTTACTGGGAGTTGCTGGATTAGATATAGACTGTTTAGTCTGTGTGTCCTAGCCTGAATAAGACTGACAAAATGCCTAAACCTGGGAATGCAACATCTCGCTTTTCTGAGGAAGGTGTAGGTTTAGCATTAAAATAATGCAACATCAGACTCCCTTTCATGACAGACTTGTGATTCCACCACTGCCCACTGAGTTTTTCCTGGTGATTCTGGTGGTGTCCAGGTTAATCAGGCCCTGGCTGACAGGCTCTTGCCTCAGATTGGGCTCAAATGGCTTTGTGTGTCTGAGAACTGGACCTGAGCTGTCAGCCAAGGAAAATTACAGCTGCAGAATACACCCTGGCTTCTCCATAGCTGGGTCACTGTTCCATTTGGTTGGTGAACTCTTCCCTCATTAATAAATCTGGTGCACACTATGTGTGCTCATATACTTGCAGAGTTTCACTTCTCCTAAGCAAAGATAATGGAAAATGTTTGTCAATAAAGAGATTTGTTTAATGTATTGCTGCCTCTGGAAGGTAGAAGTTACTCAGCAGCTCGGGTGGGAGGCATGACAATAAAAATGAGTTTTCTATTATTTTTTCAGGTACAGATATTTTTCTTGAGAGAAAAAGTAAGGGTGCATTATGTATTCCATACATGTTCTACACATATTTATTTTATGTTCTGAAGTAACACTCTATGAAATGTTAAAGGCAAATACATCATGTCAGGGGCAAAAGCCCAAGAGATGAGGCTGTTAGCACACCAGATCCCCAGATCTGACCAGAAGTGAGGCTGAAGATTTATTCCAAGAGGCACATGCATGCACTCTATGTATATATATACACACAATCAGCCAGTGTGTATGTATATATATATATATATGTATGTATGTATATGTGTACAGTCAGCCACACAGATCCCAGGAAGATGCTCAGGGCACCCAAATGAACACAGCACGAGTGGCCTCATCCTGCTCCCCAGTCTGGATGGACAGTCTGCAGGCTTTATGAGTGATTGGACTGTAAATCTTTATGACACTTCACTGGTGAGAATATACACAAGTACAAGGTGGATCTCTCCAGCACCTGGACTCAGCCATGTGAACACATTAAGATCTAAGTGGGATTTGGATATTAGTGATCTCTGTCCATGACATGATCCTGAGTGAGGCGATTTTACTCTTTTGTGAGAAGCGTTAGAACTTACCCGGCAGTGCTGTCATCCCGCTTGGCTAATTACCAGACAAAGCACTGATTAAGCTTAAACTCAAACAAATAGATTTTGCATTGTCTGAAGTACATAGATCAAAAGTTAAAGCAGAGTTCTTTTGAACAAAAAACTAATCATGATTAAGAGCAACCTTTTTTCTCTTGTACCTTTCGATTGATTGTGGGCCTGCCTGGCGTGATGGATTAAAATCAGGAATTTAGAAGCTGACAAAACAATACATTACAGAAAGGATAAGAGTCAACAAAATGATACAAATGATGCTGACTGTAATATTTAAAGCTTTTTGAGTGTAACACCTTTCTACTTTTTTCCCCCCATCTTCCCAAAAATCTGAGAGTTGCAAGCAAATTAATTGATATCAGGTCTTCAGCTATGGAGAGTGGAACCTAAACCATTGCAGACATTTAAGAACAGGAAATACGAAAGGAAAAGAGAAAAGGTGCAAATGTCAGGAAAGGGTGCAGAAGAGACCAATCAGTGATGAGGTGTGGAATCCTGCATTGTTTTCTCTACGTTCAATAAGGGGTTACTAGACATCTCTTTGGCTGTACTGTAACCTTTCACTAGAACTTTAGGGACACCACTTACATCACTTACCCAGTGTTACATCACTTTCTAAAGGAATAAGGGCTGCTTGAGTTTACAAAGGTGCAAAGCTGCTGCTTCTGTTCATGAGGGAGACAAATGAAGTAGGACTGTCTGAGGGAATAGACGGGCATGAAATGGTCTGAACAACAATTTCATGAAATTGCTCTGGCAACAGTAATCTGAAAGGTTGTGAGTAGAGCCAAGGTGGAAGAAAACATTAATTGTAAAGTGGTGTGATGAAGTGTCACGTGAGAATTTAAGTTCTCCAGATGGATATGAAGTGCTAGATCTTAGAAATGTTACACAGCAAAGATCTGCAAATTTTTGCATGAGTTCAAGATGATGAATCTGTGGGAAGTCGAAAAACGAGGGCCTGGAAGCTGTTGGGCAATAGGAAAAACAAAGTTCTGCTTTGAACATGAAGCAATTGTTAGATATCCATGAGGAGATTTGGCAGGGACAAGTTAAGATTTAGCTCCAAATACCTACATGAGAGAGCTGACCCCATAAGTCATATGAAAGTGTCTTTGTAGGTGATAAATGGCCAAAGATAAGATGTGTAGGGAAAAGAGTGGGAAAGCAAAGACAGGGGCCTCTTAGAGCCCCTACAAAAAGCCAATGGCAGACAAGAAGCTGACAGAGATAATGAGAGAGGGCAATTACAACAGGAATTATTATCAGCTGCCTGGCTGGCAGTGCAGAAAGTGGTTTCCAGATTAAGTGAGCATGAGCATGAAGCACTAGCTTTGAGCCTTGGCTTGCAAAACATTCATTAGAAGGCTTTGTCAACCACATTTCCTTAAACAGACGGATTGCATGGGAGAACAGACTGGGAACTGTCACAGGGAAACTGCAGAATATGATTGTGAACTGTGCATTCAGCAGGTTTGAAGAAGTTATTGTGCACAGAAATGTTGTATTGTACTCAGAGAACCACAGAACCAGAGGGGAGCAGAGTGAGTGGTTATGGAGGAGTGTAAGGAAAGGAAACTGGTGTCGGAAAGTGGAAAGAGGGAATAATCTTACCTGATACAGCAGAGGCCTTAGGTATGCTAAGAAGGGGAAGGGCTTTTGTGAAATCACAAAAGAGAGGGAGCAGGGGTGATTTTAAGCAGGGCACCAGCCCCTGATTTACAAACCTGGTTGTGTCTCTGGGAACTGCTTTGCACTGCCAAGGCTACCAGAGTTCAGACTGCTCTGTGTGTCTGCCCTGCAGTGGGGACAGGGCCTGCATTAACAAGGATGAAAATTTCTACTTTATCTTTGTGGCAGAAAGCCAAGATTTCTCTAAACAAAAAAGGTTTGAGCAGTTTTCACCAAAAGGCAATGAATGGACAGTATATTCTTCACTTTTGTAATGAAATGCACTAATAGAATGAAAATACAGAGTAGCACAAAACCTGTTACCTTTAGCAGTCTGAAATGGAACTTTCTTAACTTCATGCTTTCTTGTTTTAAAGAGGAAGCTATTTATTTTCCTAATGAGGTGTTCTAGAGCAGTGTTGTTTTATATAATGCTAATCTTATTCTCCTAGTTTTCCTTCATTTGCTTTTTATAATACTTGTAAAACAGCTTTATCTGTAGGTGCTACCAAATCAGAGCCTTCAGGCTGTTCCAATCACACAGGATGTAATTCTTGTAAAGAGCCAAGTTCTTGTTGCACCTGAGTATAGCTGGAAAAGAAGGTAATTGAAATGAAATAAAATACGAGTTTGCAGAAAACTCTTGTATTTTTCAATACTTTTGCCATTTTTACCATTTGTCACTTCAGTATTTTACACTTTTTTTTTTATTATTCACTTATTTTCTAACTAACAATTCAATTTACTACCTACCTTCGTTTGAGGCAAATTTCTTTCTTCCCCTCTATGCTGCCCTACTGGAACAGTTATGCGTAATAATGACTTAAAATTGATAATTGATCAAAGTCTTTGATGTCTTACGACTACCTTTTCCCTTTTCGTATAGTTCTGGGGCAATTTTTAGGGAACAAAATCCTCATTTATATTGAGCAATGTTCATACCAGCAGTAACATATTAACATAAAAACAAATGGCAAAGTAAAATACTCGTAAAGGAGGTCTCTTAGAATTCATGTTATTCATGTGATTTTGGTTAGTTCCTTTTGCTCTTATATATATTTTTAGTGTAAAACACCTTCTTAAGCACCTTACACTTGCTATATGTAGCTCTTGCAGCAGGATGTGCAACTGCTAAATGTTTACTGGGGTCCAAGGGAAGGCTTGAGAATTTAATGGGAAACAAATCCATCAGGAAATAGTAAACAAACCCAAAATTGTACCAAGAAGTATTCAAAACCACAAACTGCTGAGATTGGGAGAGCACCCAGGGGAATGCTTATTCCTTCTTTGCCCTCCTACAAATGAGGAAATCTAAAATTAGGAGCCGTTCAGAGGGTAGACAAGTGAAAGCAGACGTTTCCTTCAAATGGAAGAGTTATCTCAGTCAGGCCTCCAGTAATTATGAAATGGCTACCTGAGGGGGAAAAAAAGCCAGATGGAATGAAGCTGTTGTCCTCAAAGTAATGTTAAAAAACTCAGACTAATTATTTTTGATCTGAAGGTACCTGCCTTTGTCATTTACCTGCCCAGCCTACAGTGACAGCTCTAGGAATTAGTGGTACCTAATTATCGCCATTAAGCAGGTGTACACAGTGTGGTTTTTCTTGTGTTGGATTTTTTTCTGTTTGCAAATCTTCATGACATCCAGAAGTAAAATGTAAAAAGGTAGACAACAATTAAGCATACCTAGAAAAACACCCAAAAAAAGATATTTGGAGTAATTATCTGTTTGCAGTACCAAGTCAGCGGTTTTTGTAAACTTTAAAAATAAGATTATAAAAGATGAAACAGGAAAGCTTACTTCAGCTTTTAAGAAAGATGTAAGCAATTTTAAACTGTTCTATTTCCCCAGGGAGAGTTTAGGAATATTTCTAATGAATTAAAGTATAATAAAAGTATTTGCCTGGATGATAACATATTTTTCCTAATAATTTCTTAATTTCTAGAGTGCTTAGTTGTAGCTCTCAGGGGTGTGAGGTTAAGGTAGTATGTTTCCGAGTTGAAAATATGCACTGTATTGCTTTTTTTCAGCAAGTTTTTTGAGGGGTGGTTTTGGTCTGGTTTTGTTTTGTTGTTGGGGTATTTTGCATAAGAGATATTTTTCTTTCCTTCTTTCCTACAAATTCTTGAGAAATCAGAAGGCTGCTGCTGGTATATTGATTTAGAGTGTGCAAGCTGTATCCATATCAGTAAAAACTTAGTCAAGCACTCCGAATGAGGAAATTAATCTACTCTGAGATAACTCTCCTTTAAATGGATTGTGAAAGAAATGCAAGTCCCCAAGTCCAAAATTTTTCAGGTTCTCTCAGAGAACAACAAATTGGTCCACAAAAAGAGAAGGATGATGCTTCCCCCTCATAAGGGGGAGGCCAGAGCAGTCCATTCACAAGTTTTAGTTTTTATTACTCTGAAGACTCTCATTTATCTGAATGTAATCCCTGCTCCTGCCTGATCTGATGGGACAGGAGGGGGCATTTCTGAGAGTACTGTCTGTGAAATTCTTTATTAGAGGTGAATGGGGAGGAGATAATGCCTTTCAAACAGTGCCCTCCCTAAAAAAAAAACCTAAATAAGAAATGGAGTTGGGATTATCGGTGGCTGCAGGCTGTGCTCTGAGCAAGTGCAGGCACAAGGTGAGTCAAGAGTGCAGCTGACTCTCTTAGGAGGTTGTGGAGTTGAAAGGTAAAAATCATCTGGTTAAACGTTTCCTGAAAAGGAAAAAGTACGGAGTCCAAAATGAATTTCTGGGAAATGGCTCTAAGTTGGTGAAATAGTCACCAGTATAAATGGCAGTGGTTCGGGCTTTCTTCTCCAATTAGAAAGATGAGACTCCCCTCAAGTTAACCTTGTAAGCTTGAAGGGCTATTGGTTATAGAATGAATGGTTATGTTTTCTCCATTTTTTTGGTGCTGAAACTGTAATTGATGTTACCAATTCCAACTAGAAAGTACCTTCAGTCAAAGAGAAAAAACGCTTTGTAAAGGAATGCAAATCTCTTGAAACACTTGCAGCGTTATTTATTTTTTCCTGGATTCGACTGAGCTTCTCTGCAGTAGAGAATGATAACCTCACTGTACCTTTAACTTTCTTTTCCCCCTCCAGTTCAAAAGATTCCTGTGTGCGCGTGACTGTTTTAACCATAATATATTACAGGTCTACTGTGAAGTAACTGTTTTTTTCCCACTTGAGTCAGATAATAAAGCAATTGATCTCACCCCAAAACAAACAAACCTAAAGTAGAAACGAAAAGGGAAAGAAAGGGTGTGGCCATTTCAATTCTGCAGCACATGAAACCAGGCAAGTACATTGGGAGCAGGATTCAGAAGTGTGAAGTAAATCTTTCGGAATTCCAATTAACAAACTCATCCAGCCAGGGCCACGGCGGAGCTTACCGAAACCTCCGTGCTGCTGAGTCTGCTTGTGCTTTCCCACAGCTTCATTCTCTCCTCCCTCCCTGCCTGCAGCTGCCCGGGTGTGCTCCTGCCTTCTCAGGGGCTGCACAAACTCCAACCACACCCCACGACAGTGGTTTTCCTCCTGCTGTCTCAGAAAATGAGCTCAAGTAGACAATGTAACATCATTTAAATTATACTTTGCTAATCCAAACGTTATAAATATATTTGTTATAAAATGAGAAAAAATACTTTCTAATTAGTTCACTGCTGTAAAAATTAAATACATGTAATAGTATACGGAATTTTTGTTTGTCTGATAGATTGTTTTTGCAGTTGCAGCAAAATAATCCAATTAAGCCTTAGAAGTTATTTTCTTACTTCCCAAGTTAGCCTACCACATTAGTAATCTGTGTGTGTACCAGTTTTAGTCATCGTTTCTGTACAAATACAATTTTAATTGCAAATGACATATTGTTTGGTGTACATATTGATAGCTTCCCAGGGTGTTACATGCTAGGGATTTATGAAGCATTTAATGTGGTTTCTTGTTGACACTTCTGAGTCCTCAGTTTCACAGTTACATGTTGGGGACTTGGTTTATATATTTGCTTATAAATATATAATGCAATAGTATATCCTTAAAAGTGAAACATAGGCCAATTTCAGAATTCTTTTTATATCCTCTTTCTACAAAAAAAAATAGATGGTTTCATCCTGTCACACCTCACCGAGGACAAAACCAAATCCCAGACAAATTGAACCATATTCAGTAAGAGGAGGATGTGCGAGTTAAAAGGCAGGATAGAAGACATAAGTGAAAGGTGTTACTTTGAAGTTCGTATCTGTCAGTGAGAACCCTCGTTAGTGTTTCTCTCCGATCCTAATTTCCCCCTCTGCAGCGAGGCACAAGGGGCATCTGAGCGTACGGAAAGCTGGAGTTTCATTGTTCAGCCTCTGCTCCAGCCTCCCTCCACCTCCTCACGGGGGGCTGGGCGGCGTTTGCGTGCATTCGGTGATGCATTCCGTGTTTCCCGATTCCATCCCGTTCCTGTGTGCCCGGCTGCGGAGCAGAGCTGCGGGCACACGCCGTGGGGTTGCCGTGAACCCGCCCGTGCCGGCTCCGAGCGCTCCGCGGCTGCCGCGGGCTGCGCGCTCCAGAGAGCGCCTGGGAACGCTGGCGGAGCAGCCCTGCCTGTTCCCAGCAAACCTCCGAGGGACTAAATTAATGTATCTCATATTGTATTGATTGTAGCCAATAAGTGCCTAAATGATTTGATGCGAGGCGGAGGGATTATGAAGGGAAGAGGGAAGAGGCAGCTTGAAAGAAATATGCGGTTTAATTACAGGATGAATTTCGCCAATCTGCCTCCCCCTAGGAATTTAACAAATAGGCGTAAGTGCACTTAGCTGTTCTTGACATCTGTTGAAATGATATCTGCCCGTGATGAGGGAATCATGGGAATTGGTCTAAGGGTATTGTCAGGATCAGTGAGCCACAGGAAACTGCTTTTCTGTCTGCGAAATTAGACGACAGGAAAGCCTACATTAGCAGTTTTAGGTCAAGCTGTAATGATTACAATTTCCATAACAGAATTCTGCTTTCTGATTTAATGACACTGGCTCTGTCTTTAGAAAGATGTTAAGTAAATATTTTAAATGGTGTTGAAACATAAGCAATGAAATATACATTTAAACTGGAATCAGAATCTGTTCCTGGTGTTGGTGGAAACTTGAGATATGACTTTCAAGAGAACTGTCCAGGTTTATACCTTTTTTATGATGTGCTATGACATGTTACAAAACTCAGGATCTCTTAGGTAAACAATGGAGATGGCATAAAACCCAGGGAACACAAAAGCTGGAGCTTCAGCTTAAATTCTCTAGGAAGACAAGCATGGTGAAGAGTGATGTTGTGTATTTGCTCATTTTGATTACATCTATAATTCAGCAGGAAGTATGTGTTGCTTAATGCTTTCTACTGCATTTTATGGTATTTACACTATACCTCTGCACAAGAGGACCTGGCAATACCTTTAGAGTCCTCAGAGACATAAGTTTCTTTGCATTGTTTGATAGCTGTGTTTTCTCGTGCTTGGAGCGTTTATGTGTATTACCTCATAAATTACTTGCCATTTCCTTTGAAAAAGTAATGAACATTTATTTGGGGAGGTGGAAACCGAAGGTGAGACTGTGTATCCTGTTATCTAAGCTGCCTGTGCTTCACTCCCTGCCCATGTGTGCGTTCTGAGTATGGCTTTTGCCTATGCAAGAACTAAAACCCCACAAGATTAGGCCCAGGGTGGGGGTTGTTACTGTTGTATATAATGACTTCAGAATTCCTTTTCTGTGACTTCCATTAAAATTTTGGAAAAAAATAAAAAACCCAAACCATAAAAAACAAATAACAATTTACGGCTATATGAAATGTTTCTTGTTAGGGGTTTTTTACAAAAATAGTAATTGAGGATGGAATTTCAGTTTGTATAACTATTCAGTGTTTTCCTGGAAATGACTTTGAATTCACATCCATCTAAATTCCTGATGCAATTCCCTATTTTACTGCAGAGACTGCAATGATGTTTAACTGGGTAAGCACATCCCAAAGACGGTGAATCACAGCAATGCTAAAAATTTAGTATTTTGGGTGGGATTTTTCCCTGCTATGTTCCTGAAAACATACATATAAATACATTTGTATAAGTGATCCACAAAAATACAGATAGCAGGAGAGAAAGACATACAGTTTTGCATTCATGCTATGTTTTTTTAAGTCTACCTGACCCCCAGTGATTTGAATGTCTGGGAGAGGAGACCTCTCCTTGTGCTCACAGAGAGTTTTATCACGTTTGGCTTCTCTGTGGAAGCAAACCTGAAGGGATCACTGCAATACCAATAGGCCAAAGGGTAGCCACCATTTCTTAAAAAAGGAATTAGTTAAGAAAAGCAGAAGATTCTGTTTGAAAGTCTGACGAGGCTCCAGTAGGCTGCACCAATGTCAAAACCAAACCATTTTAGTGTCCATTTTGCCCAGCACAGACTGAAGCATTTGGTGACAATAGAGACAAAAGAAAGCAGCTTGAAAATAAAAAAAAAAAAAAAGAAATAATTTTTTAAAAGCATGTTTTCCACTAATAGTGCACTTCTAGTTATAATTAAACTTTCAGTTTTGATCTTTTAGTTGCCAGATTTTCGATTGCTCTCCAATGTCCTGCAAAATATGGTGTGATGTAAAATAGAACCCAAGATACCTGAGTTATTAAAAATTATTTGCAAACTAATCATTGTGATTACTCCATTTTTAGGGTTGTCTTGATTTGGTATGTCATTGCTAACTCTCCTGACATGGAAAAGTTTCTGTGTTTAATTTAAATCTTCTGGTAATAGGATTAAGTAGCATGTCAATTTGTTTCCATTTGCAGCTATAAACACAATAGTCTTTTCAATGGAAATACAATAGTTGTGGGTTTTTTCCTTCTTAAGCACACAACATATTAAATTGTAATATATGCATTAATTATCAGGTGGGGTTTTTTTCTCTTTTACATGAATATGAGCTCCCTACCATAGTGTATCAGATCTCAAAGCAACTTCAAAACCTCTGTGATGTAATATGCACTTATCTAGGCTGAAATTCTGAGTTTGCTCAAATCTTGCACCCATAATTAGGCATCTAAATATAATGGCCTGATTCTTGGAAGATGTGAGCACTTTTAGGCACAGCGACTTGCTAAGATTTGCTGTGCTCTGCATTTCTTAAACCAGGCCATATATGTAGGTAGCCTAAATATAGATTCATGAACTGATTTAAGACTTAAATAGACTTCAGGTTATTGGGCGTGTTTCTTCGTTCATGTTATCCCTAAAGGAGGAAAACAGTGATTCCAGCAGTGATCCTTGTCTGACTGGCATCGATGGCAGAGCACCCACACCTCTGTGGGAAAGGATTGCTCCTTGGTTTTAAAAGCACTTTTGAAAGCTCTGTAACAGTTCAGTGTTGTATTGTGTTATCCCAGTTTAAGGCACGAGCTCTGTCTTTTATATTCCAAATTTGGTAGAAATGTAATGGAAAATTATTTAGGTAGAGCCCTTTCAGTGGAACTGAATTATGTCTGGATAATCTGAAATGCCTGCTCTCTCCAAAGCTAGGATGTTTAAGGAAACACATTACTTGCTTTGATTTTATATTTAACAGAGTATTTCCACCTGTCAGACAGTGTGTTTCTTTTTCTTCTCGTGTTGGTGGTATTTTCAGGGCTTACCAAAAAAAAAAAAAAAGGTTCAGGGGTTGTTTTGCTTTTTGAATTGGATAAAATTGTAATGATTGTAGTTATAAGTAGCTTTTATCCATAAATTTAGATTCCTCAAGACAAAGCCAGGTATTTAGAACTGTGGTATCACTGTCATAAAATCACAGTGTAATTGTCATTGCTAATACCTTGTAATTGTCACCAGTCCTGGCTTTGGCAATGAGATGAGAAAGAGCGATGAAAATAAGCAATTATTCTTCATTTAATGAGGGCACTGTGTGTAATGTGCAAACCAGTCCAGAAAGTCCAAACTCTAATTTGAATGTATTCATTATCATTCTTTACTCTTTGTCCAAGATTCAGTTCATTTTCTTATATTTAAATTTGGCATCTTCTTTTAATTGAGGCTTCTTATAATGGAGATCAGGCTGGGATGTAGATGAGTAGAAATGGAACTATAACAGTGAACCAACATTAACATTGCTCTTTCAATTTTCAGGTTGGTTTAGTTTGGTTTGGTTTTGGTGTGGTTTTTTTCTTTGGGTTTTTGTTTTTATTGCTTTGTTTTTTTCATACCCTCATTATTTTTATGGACATCAAAATATGCAGGCATTGATCTGGGTACCTTCTGTAGCAGGCAGAGAAAAGACACTTAATTAAAAAGAATGTTCAGAAGTACATTTTTGTACATTTGCGTACAGTCTGTGTTTTATTAGAAAATGACAGTATGACTGTGACTCATTCTCTGTAAATAAATTTTTCAAATATGGATAGCAATGCCTGTGACACAGGGTAACAGAAGAATGGTGTTAAGCAAATATTGTGGTTCCCTGTTTCTCCTAGTGTCCCATCATTTCATTCTCCCTCTCACGGTGAAGAGAGGTTTTCCTACACACTTCTCTACCCTCTGAAAGAAGAGTAAGGTTTCAAAAATGATTAGAGCTATCACAGTGTTAGAAAAATATTAACAATCAAGTCATTAATATATTTGCACATTTCATGAACATGCCATCGGTCTAAAAAAGGAATGAAAATTCATGCAGTCGTATGAAATCTCTGCAATTCCTTGGAAACTCAGTGTTTTCAAGTGCAAAATTCAGCTATCAGAGTGGTAGTTACTGAGCCAACCAAGAGCGTGGTTTATTTATTTTTTTAAAGAAAAGACTTTCCAGTGATGAATTTAGTTACCTTCTTGCCCCCTCTTTTTTTCATGCACCATGAGTAATTCATAAACACTTTGTGGTTTTGGCAGCAAGGTGGGAGCAGAAGTCTCAAAAAAACCCAAAAAAAAACAAAACAAAAAAACCACCAAGAAAATGTGTAGCCAGAATGACAAATCCTTAGGCAGAGCTATAAAACATACAGATCAGTAGCACAGAGCCATAAGAATATATTGACTGTGGCTCAAACTCATCAGAAGATTGATCAATCCAGCTGACTTGCATTAATTGTGAAATAGAAGGAACGCTGCGATCAATGATAGGCATGAAAGTGCAGCGGTAATGATGCCACATCCAGCTAATCCAATAATGGAGAACCTGATGGATAGCATATTGGAATTCCACTGTTCGGGCCCCTGTCACAATAAAGTATATCCTGCAATTATGGGGAAAAATCGAGCAGGCAGCAGTTGAGGCAGCCTAACCGGGCAGTGCCGCGGTCGTTTTCCTGATTAAACACCACGTTAAGTGGCACTCAAACACTGCAACTTGTCTGTGCTATAAAAGGTAACCCTTAAATTAATGTGAAACTGTGTATTTTAATCAAAGCAAACGATGAATATTAAGATGTGTGCAAGATCTCCTGTTAACTGTGGACATTTTAACAGTTGATAGCTGGTCTCCCGCTGGTGGCTGCGAGGAGAAAGGACCATATGCTGAATTGTGAGCCACCGGTGTCCTGTGCTACAAATCAGTTTGGTTTTATAAAGGCTTAAAGACCTGATGGGAAAAGTAATGCTTTTAACAGACCCTTGGAGAATTCCAATTTAGTTGACTTCTGTACATGTTTGTCTATGGTCACTAATTTCAGTCTGCTCAGTGTTACATGTTGATTGGAGGAAGAATAGGTTTTTAGGAATGTAAGTACAGTCAGCTGTGTGGCTAAAGTTGGTCCTCTACTTGTTATAAACCCAACCTGAATCCTCTCCAAAATATAGCATTTCCCACATTAGGGACTAAGTCTTTCCGTTCTTATTAAAGTATTTATTTTTCTACTATTACTTTAATACCAATACTTAATTTTTATCATGAAGTTTATCTCTACGAGCCTACTCATTGTACTTTTGACCCGACTTTGCTGTTGGCTTGACCTTTTGAGGCACAGCTTTGTGTGGAGGATGCCAGGAGGCTGCAGGGACCACGCAGGAGCCCCTGGGCAGTGGTTGCCTGAGGGATGTGCATCCTGCTCTCCTGCCTCTCCCTGGGGCCCTGGGTTCTTCCTGCTGTGCTTGGAAGGGGCCCCTCAGAGCAGCAGAGGAGCTGTGACTGTTTATTTCACCTTATCCCTTGTTAACAGTGTGTCTCAATGATTATTTTTCGGTGGGAGGGTAGATGATGGATATAGGAGCTGCTCCACGTCCAGGGGGTCCAAGGGCTCTTGTTCATGTGTGGGTTTGAGCTCACAGAGGGGGAGTGGATGGCTGCCTCACCGCTGAGGAAGCACCTAAACCCATCTGTAGATCGTTCTGCTTTGCCTTCTGGAAATCATTGCTTTAATTCCAATTCTGGATGGATATTTTAATGTTTCAACTATAGAAATTTACCGCTTTACGGATACAAACACTTGTGAGTGAATTGGACTGAGGTTTTGACACTACATAGATCTTGACACTCTTCAATAGAATGTGGCACCATTTCTACAAGCAAATGTAAAGGGTTTTTCAAGAACAAAGTAACTGCAACTCTTGCTGTGTTTTTCTTTCCTTTAAAGAAGTTGCTGTGGCAGAGAAGCTTGGGGACAATTATTTCACCAAATATCAAGCAAACGAAAATATTCCCATTCCTATGTGTTAAAGTGTGTTGGTAACAAGAGTTACGACAGATTAGGAGCTCTGCATGCCTTGCTGAAGCACCTTTGGTTCTGGAGCATCCAGCTGAGCAGGTGTGAGCAGGAATTGTCCAACCATCCCAGCTTAATGCCCTGGTGTAGAAAAGCCAACACTTTGAGGCTGCAGCTCACATCTTCTATTTCCCTCTTAGTGCAATGCAATTTTTTCAGTGTTGTGGGGAAATGATCAGTTTGTATGGGGCTTTTCTTCTTCCTCTCTAACATTGATTATGCTTGTGAGGAATAAAGTGACAAAACAGGATTCCTTCCATGGTTACAGTGGGAATGCAGGGATGAGATTGAGGAGATAACTTATCCTAAAGCTTCTAAGTATTCCAAAGTACTTGTTTGCAATATAAAAATGTAATTAAATACCAGATTAATAAATGATCAATAAGTCCAGAAATGGTTTTCAGGCTACTTAAGTGAGCTGACAGCAAAGACTCTATCCTTCTGTTTCTCTTCAAGTAGAAAATAGAATTCATGTTCTTCAGGCTTTTTTCCCTTCAAAAATACTGCAGTATAACCAAAAAAATAAGAAAAGGTGACCAAGTCGTGAATGCATTGCCACCATACTGGATTTTAATAGCATCTGTTTCTGGGAGAAATGGCATTGGTACAGAGTGTATTTTCTGAACCTATTTTTGATTGCATGAAGTGTTCACAGTTAGCTTTACACCTCCCATCATAAGAGTAATAATAAAAGAAAAGGAGAGTTCAGACTCTGTGATGGTAGCTAATTGCTGTGGAACAAACCCTTGCCTTCCCCGAGACTTTGTTCATTTCTTTTGGCCACTAGGGAATAATTTTAATACATGAAAACTGTATTCAAGTTATGTTCCAGCAGTAAATGAGATCTACTTACTTCTTTCCAGAACAATTAATTTCAAGCCAGCCTATGTTAAAGAAAGTACTGAGCAGTGTGTTTTATAATTGCTGGAGAGCTGTACATGCAATATTAGAATAGAAATATTGGGTTTCTTTTCAAGTTCTGAATAATCCCAGTAGACTTGCAAACTGCTATGAATAATTCTGTAAAATCTAAGTGAAAGAGTTCAGATATTTTCCCTCCTCTCTTTGAGATTACCGCAGTTATTTGAGGCAAATTGTCAAAACACCTCAATATTATGGGAAATGAAGACACTTTGTTAAGACTGAAGTGGTAATGGATAGCCTAAGGGCATCGGTCGAAACAAACTGACTGCAGTGATGCTTTATTTGATGCTTTTTTTCTCCCAAATAAGTTGTTAGATGTCACCAGTCATCTGTGAAGTTACAACACAGTATCTTCCTAAGAGAGGAACTTATGTAAATGCTGAACTTGGCTGCTGGAGTTTGACATCATTTAATAGGTGTGTGTATATCCTTGTAGGACGTTGCTGAACAGGGACGGGACCAGGAGGAATGCTTTCAAACTGTCAGAGGGCAGGGATAGATGGGAAGAAATTCTTGCCTGTGAGAGTGAGAAGGCCCTGGCACAGGTTTCCCAGAGAAGCTGTGGCTGCCCCTGGATCCCTGGAAGTGTCCAAGGCCAGGTTGGATGGGGCTTGGACCACTCTGGGACAGTGGAAGGTGTCCCTGCCATGGCAGGGGGTGGAACTGATGGGCTTTAAGGTCCCTTCAAATCCCAACCATTCTGTGATTCTGTGATTATTTGTGGTGCCTCCATGTGAAGTATCTTAAGGCCTGTGCCATACACCATGTTTTGGGTTTTGTGGTGGAGTTTTGGTTTTTGGACTTTTGGTATTTTTTTTTTTAATTTTCACATATAGCTAAAACTTAGTGCATAGCAAAAACGACTGGGCAGGTGAAGAATCATGCTTGGAAAATGCTTCTTCCATGGGAATGTGGTTGTTCCATGGAACTGCACTGGAAGGTGCTGCTGCCTCCGCTTGCCTTGCACAGTATTGCTGCCTTTGGTAATTTCTATGTTGTGCTCTTGAAATAAAGCTTGCAATGCAGATGGTGACCCTGGAAGGCTTACAGACTTGCAAGTGCTTGAAAAGGTGTTCGTGCTTTTCCCCAGGAAAAGAGAGGGGAATTTTAACCTCCTCCAAAGGATTGTTTCATCTGTAATTAGCAGAAGCAAGATCATACAAATACAGAAATCGGTGAGCTAATTGCAATAGTCTGGCAATGAGGGACTCTAGTGGGATCAATTAACATGATCTAGATTATTAAAGAGAAAGCAGAATGTTCCCTCTTTTTTTCCCCTCCTATGATTTGCCACATTTGTCTCTTAAATACAGACTCTTGCCAGCAAGAAAAGCAAGAGTTGGCTTTTTGTTTTATTTTTCTTTTAACATTTCCAGAGCAATAAAAGTCGTCATAATGATCTTCAGTTCTGCTGACAACCTGCTTGTTTCTTTTACAGTTGAGACCAAGTGGCAGGTACAGCTGGGTACCACTGGGAAGGGCTGTTGACTGGTGGTCCAACTTTTTTTGGTATTTAACAGCAGAATTGCTCTCATGTTGAAATAGGCTCCTATTCTTCAGCTCAGTACATTGCAGTATATATTTATGGGGTTTCTGCACTACTTAGCCCTATTGTGGGATGCCCTTAGACCCGAACATAGGAGGTTAAGGTATCTTTTTTCACTGGTATTGTGGATTGTAATGCTGTGTTACAACATATATATGCCTATATTTTACTGGTAGTCACAGGAGAAGAACAGCAGTGTTTTGAAATCTGTACAGTAAATACTGAGAAATCACGTCAAGCTTCTCAGCAGTAATACATTCATATTTGAAATGTTTTCTGTTCTTTTTTGTTTCCATCTAATTGAAGCCATGCACGTGGCATTTCTCAGCTGGCCCACCCAGATGTGGGCTCCTGGAGCATGGAAGTGAGCGGGCATGTCCAGCTCTGGATTTGTTTTCCATAGGGTGCATCAGCAGTGCAGAGAGCTCTAAATGCACTGGGAATGGACTGACTGCCTGTTAATGTGCAAGCTGAGAGTGCTCAGCAGGGCAGAAGAGACAAAGCTTCAAGCACTTAGTACTAGCTTAAATTTACTCCAGCTCCACTAGAACACAGTACTTGATATTCCTCATAAAATCAGTTTAGTTCTGCTTGGAAGTGACAGGATGCCAACAGTTCATTCAGGAAAATATTTACTACTTTTAGGAAGATTTAATCTGTGTTATCCTAGTCGAATGTGAAGTTTTCCAGCTTGGTAAGTGCTGACTTCCAAGGCTCAGCAGCAAGGGTAATTTCTAACCTGTCTGGCAATCACTATTCATGTGTTCCTCATTGCCTCTGAACAACGGAGGAAAAATGGGGTTTGAAACTTGGTTATTGAGCACTACAAGGAGTGAAAATGGACTGCAGTATTCTTTTTCATTTTTATAAAATAATTCCAGACATCAGAGAGAGATTTTATATAACCTGGTAATGAAGAATAGTTCTTCTCTTGTTCTCTGGGCCCCAGGCACTCCACATTTCTGAAGCTGGAACATGACATGTACAACAAAAATGTATGAAACCTTTAAGATTTTTTTTTCAATATCCAGATAGCTGGTGATTTTTTTTTTCCTCAGAAAGAAGCGATTATAGACATATTTCTTATATAATTAGTTTAGAACTATCAAAACCAAAAGTGACTTGTCCTCCTTCTCCACTCTCCCTGTGAAATGCCAAGTCTGTCTTATTTCTCATGGAGATGGATATTTAGATAATGATAGCAAAATAGCAAAGCTATTTAAAATGCAGACAAACTAATTCCTTGCTTTATTTTGTGTTTTGTTCAGTCCATTTTCTATTTTAATGCCTGCGGACTTGGATTTCCACCCATCTCCCACCCTCCATTTTGCTTATGCTGTGGACTTGCTTTGAGAAAAATATTTTCCTTTTTCTTCTCTCTAGCTTTGAGGGGTTTTGGTTTTGGGTTGTTTTTTTTTGTTTGGTTGGGTTTTTTTCCCCCCTAAAGACAGATGGTGGCAACACTGTTCTTTCTAAAGCAAAAAGAAAACAGCTGGCAAGGTGCAAGGCGAGGCTAGACCGGCTCTACAGGGCTGTTTCCAGCTTTTCGAAGTCTCCCTTGGTTTTCCAGAGGAATTGGTACATAAACAAAGCACACAGTTGTCTCCCCTCTAACTGTAACAGTAAAAATTAATTAAAAGTGAAAATCACAAATGCACTAAATTTATGGCACAGTACAGATGCACAACCTTTCCATCCTGGCTTCCATATTTAAACCCAGACTTGACGTAGGAAAAATTTGTTGCAGTCTAATAACTATAAAATACTAAGAGGAAATAAAATCGATGTTGGCCCAAGTCTTAGAATGCAAACCACACACACGCCCTGTAAGATATGGCCAAATACTGCTTGCTCAGGAGATTCAGCTCTAGGAATCAAGCAGCACTGAGAACCACTATAAAATATGCAGGAAATGAAAAAATCTGTTTAATAGATGCTCACAGAATGTTGTTTTCTTAAGATCAAGGTATTTTTAATTCCCTTCAGGTAAAAAGAATTGGCGTGATTGATTAATATCAGACCAGCACAGGTGGAAGTTGGTTGGTGGGTTTTTTTTTTTTCCTTCTTTGCAGTGTTATTATTCCCAAGTCTCCAGGCTGCTAAATGTACACATTTGAATTACAGTGTTTCAGGAATCAAATGAAAGGCTTTGGGAAAAAAAAATTAAGACATCTCCATGATGTATTTTAAGTCTGGCTTTATTTAGTAAAGAATGCAGTGCAGTCATTGCAATGAATTCTTGACCCTGACATGCATGGGCAGCATGCACGGGCTCTCTTGCCAGTCTGCACCTGAAACCTGTCACACGGGGGCACGGCTGCCAAGCTTAGGGTCTAGAAGGAGGTTTCCCATTTTTACAGGAGGGCTCTGTCTTCACCAGTAACCAGACTGAGGTACAGTGAGAGCTCAGACTGGGGCCAAGGAAAAAAATGACAAAAAATGGGGGAAAAGAATAGACAGTTTTATGGAAAATTCTGATGTTGCAGAACAGATTTTTTGTCTTGATTTAGAATGAAGATTTTTGTCTTTATTTAGAAGGAAAGTGATTTTTTTAATAACACTTCGAAAAATTGAGCTTTAAATAAAGAGCTTTCCCTTGTGGATGCTTTAGAGCCACAGAATCTCTGTGACTTGTGGCTTCAACTCTGTCACAGTCCATTGGCAAGGGACTGCAGGTTCTGGGAGCCAGGTGTCTGGATTGCATGGAAGGCTCAGCTCCCAAAAAACTTACCACAGCGGCACCTCAGTAGCTGAAGGAGGGGGCAAGGAGCTTACAGAATGCTGTCAGGGCATTATTGAGTGGAACACTCTGCTGAACTTTCCGTTTGCTGATCTGGCAAATCTAATGAACAAATGTCTCTATCACAGTGTTTACAATCAGCTTTAGATATGTAACAATACATTTTAAGTTGCCTGTTTGGTCAAAAATAAGATTTTTTTTTTTGTGTGTCTCTGAGCCGTTGTGAAGCTCTTGCTGCATGTCACCTGTGATCAGTTTGCCAGGTCTGCTTGGTGTTAGGGAACAGCAGCTCTTTCCCTCCTGTGTTGGACACTTGCTAGTTTTTTCCAGGCTTTCAGGACCATCTCTTGGCCTTCCTAAACTTTCAAAGTTCAGAGACCTTCCTGCCATGCAGCAGATACAAGACAAAGGCTGTGATTCATCCAGAGGTTCTTAGTTCCTGCAGGATTTATTTCTTTATGTAGTTATGGGCATTAGATAGCAGAAATGCCATGGGTTTGACTTTTTTGTGTCTGATGTGCAGTGTAGCTGAGCCCAGGTCAGAATTCTTAAGCAAAAGCATATTTTCACATTGGAAAATTGTTATTTGTAATGGTGTGTGCCTGTTTGAGGCATATCAGGAATTTTTATCTCAGTAATGAGACACCCCTGTCTCAGAATGTGCATACTGAGGTGCAAAAGGCCTGAATTCCAGTCCCTAGACACAATTAGGAATCAAAACAAGTGCTATGACATACTGAAAAACCAGACAAGTAACCTCATGCAGTGCAGCATTCCCTACCCTTTTAATTGCTGCTTATCCTGTCTCACTAAGTGAGGTAATTGATGTTTTACTCTCAAAATTGATCTCGGTGTTTCAGGTAGTTAGCAGACTAGAATGGCTTCTGCATCATGGCACTAAAAATCGTTTTATCTCATAAACTAATCCCAGGCTCAAAACTGTGCCACACCTGAAGGCTCTCTAGCTTAAAAGTAATGAGTTTGTTTGGATCTTGGGTCCACTGGACCGGATTGTGATTAATCTGAATAACCACACAGAACATCACAGCACTGTTCCTGCTCTTGTAAATACTCCTGTTCTCAGTTCTCCCCGAGGGCCACCTACATCAGAGCTTTGAGCAGCTCCAGATTACTTCTGCTGGTACTTTGTTTATTCCTGTGTGTGTGAGAGGAGTTGTTCAGTGTCACAGCAGACTTGGCTGAACAGGGGGTGGGTTTTGGTTTGAACAGCTTGACCCAACACCTATCTGGTAATCTACATACTCCTACAGTTGTGGAACTCAGCTCAGGGCTTTGGGTTCACTTTCCTTCTTTATATGTGTTAATATAGCAGTTCTGGGAGGAAAGGGAGGGACAAAAAGAAATGATATGTGGGTCAAAATATTTTTTGCAGTATTACATATTTATCTCGTTGCAGAATTTAGTATCAGAAGTTCTAGAAATTCAGGTGTAAAGGCAGCACAGAACTGTTACAAACACTGGAAATGAAATGAGTGAAAAACAGTGAGTAAATGACACCTTACTTGGGGCTACAACTGTGGAGTATTGAACACACAGGCTGGGCCACCACGCTGTGAGTGCTACCCCCATGCAAATGAGGGTGAAATGTTCCTTTTGAATTGTGTCTGTAGTTATTGATCATGTCTACTATGACGTGATGTTGAAATTAGTCATTAATGTTGTAATTTGGTTTACGCTATCCTGTAGTGCAAACATACAGACACAAATACAGGCAGAAGAGGTGCTTCCCTCTCTCTCCCCCTCCCTGTTGTATATAGAGCTGGAGATAAATGTGGGAAAACTTGTAGATGGAACTCTTTGTCCTTGATGACTTTCAGTCTGGGTAAGGTGTGGCAGAAAAGTGAAGACATGTAGAGCTATATGAAGAAGAAAAGAGGGTCTATTTGTTGTAAAGAGGGATGATATTTAGATCTTTCATGCTTATACAGTAAAAGATTTCTGTCTCTCTCCTCAAGGGACAGGGTTTCAGGTCACAGTTGACTTCACCTCAACATAGCTCGTCACAACATTTTTTAGAGATGTTGGGAGCAGCACTTTCATGCATGAGGTTCGCATGCAACGTGCCGTTGCAATTACTTCAAAAGGGATAGATATAATACAATTTTGAAGCTACAATTTCAAGCTTGTTATCGTGGAGGTCATTGAAGAACGTGACATTTAGTTTGCAAAATGAGCCTGGCTGTGCATTCAGGGGCACGCACATACACAAGTTTTAAATGTTTCCCTCTACTTTTCTATTTTTAGGACAGTAAGGCCATTGCTGTGGTCTCATTAAAAGGTGAAAGAAAATGTTTAACTTTGTCAGCTGCACCTGATTTTTGGCAATGATTGTTCATTTTCTTAACGGAAAAGTGAAAAAACATTTTAAATGAGACTTACTTGTTCAAGGTAACCTTACCACTTCTGAGTGAGAAGAATATAGTGCCCTAATGGATGCTGTTATATGACAATCTCTAAATGTCTTTCATTATTAAGTGTCAAGGTTTCTTTAGGAAAGCTTTAGAAATTCTTGGGAGAAATGTTTCATTGCAGCAAGCTGTAGCACTGCCACTAAAAATATATTGCTAATTAAAGTTTATTGACAGTCTTTGTAATGCGTTCCTGGAACAAGTCAAAGCACTGAGTAGTTATTGAATGCCAGGCACTGCATCTTCTGTAGTTGGTTAAGCTGTTTAGGAGAGGAGATTAAGGTACTCTGCCCTTCCTTCCCGGTGTAGTTATTGGCTGTGACTGCTGTGCAGAATAAAACACTTTCCTCTCAGGATACCAGTGCTGCAGAGCCCAAGAAACTTTGCCTTTGTCACGAGCTTTTGCACTTGTTAGCCATGGGCAAGTGGGGAGGTAAGTTAAGTGCTTCTCTGAAAGGTGCATCGCCCCAGGAAGGACGAGAATTTTGACTACTCATAAAACAATTCCTTCAAGGTTGAGCAAGGGCATGAGGTGTTACCTGAGCTCTGTGTGTTGAGTAGAGAAGGTGTAAGTCACACCTGTGCACTTGCTAATGTGGGGCAGTGCATCAGAGGTGGACTTGCACACCTGCAGTCACACCCAGCTCTGGTGCAGCGTTGCTGGGTGAGAGCAATTGCCTCTGTGGCTTTGGTTTCTGGAGCTGCATGGTCTGTGCTTGACTGATTTTGCTTGTGTTGCTTATTTAGTCATAGAATAGATGGGGTTGTAAGGGATCTTTAAAGGTCATCTAGTCCAAAATTGCATCCCTGATTCCTTACTAATATCATGACACCTGGAAAATTCTTACAAGTTATTGCATAATAATCCCTGGGTGTGAGCAGGAGAAGCATTTGCACTGTCTTGCCATGTCTCTGGAATACTCTGAGACACAGAGAATCTCTGAGCAATTTTGTAAGTGCAAGGAATAGGATTTATTCTTCAGTTGACTGCCAGAAGACTTTTACCCTTCTTTAAATCACTAAATCTAAGCTCTCATTTCAGTAGAGTTCCTTTGCAATTCTGTTGCTGTAAGCAAGGACAAAGCACTGCCTTTGGGGAGTCAGATTTACAGCCCAAAACAGAGCCAAAAGGGGATTTTTACATGGGGCACGAGTGAGTACCAACAGCTTTCCAAAGTGATTGGTTTGTGGCTCTGAGAGCCAAACATTCTGCCTGCTTGTACAACCTGCACTTCCACTGAGGACCATTATCTGAGTTGTAAAAAACTATGTAAAAAAGTTCCTTATGGCATGTTTGGTCCTAAAGCTCATTAAATGTCTGCCTGCTCTTTCTGCTGATGCGAGCTCCTTGCACGTCCTGAAATGGCCAGAGGGGTTGTGTGATGGAGAGAGGGGGATGGACCCTGATGCACAGCGAGGTCGGGCTCGTGCTGTGAGAGGAAGAACAGCCCTGGTGCAGGGGAGGATGGACTCAATTTTCTCTCTGGGACTAATTCATTCATTGGTTAAAATCCAAAGAAAACACTCTTCTGGTTTTGGGTGCATTTACCGGGCGTCACATGTAGGGTGTGAAGTTCTTTCCCTAAACTTCACGAAGTACAATTCCTCCGTGTCTTTGCCGTGCTTTAGGAAAAGAATCTCACCTGCCGAGTGCACAATTTGATAAATTAGTGCAGTAAAGGCAACCTCTGCTCTGCTCAAAAGGTTCATTGCAAAATAGCGTGGCAAAGGATACAATGCTTGTGTTTTGATTTGTGATTTGTGTGTGCAAGCACAGAACTCGGCATTGCGTTTCCAGTGCAAAACAGAAAGGGGTAATTTAAGACATTAATGACATTTAGATACCTATCATCCCATTGAAAATGTGTGTGAATACTAGTGATTAATTTTCATCTTGTATTTATGTCATTGAAATTGTCTCCTGAGAGCTAAAGTAGCACAAGTATGTTTCATAAGTAATGAAGTTATCCACCAAAATGTCCAGTTTTAGGTAGAGTGCTACATGAAAACAGACGGTCATTTTAATGCACTTCATGGTGTTCACCTCTTTTTTGCATTCCAGTTTTACTGACAAGGATATGTATATAAAGCACATGTCTGTATCTGTGTCTATAAAGAAACAAAATTCAAAACAAAGGAAAAAAAATAATATCAATATCTTGATTAACCAACTACATTAAACTATGGTGAGATGCTATTAATTTTCTCTCAGTTTAAAAAAATCATAGAATATAAATTGTTCATGTTAAATATTCTAAGGTTTTCTTATTTTATCTGCAGAATAATAAAATAAGTTTTGCAGATCAATGTACTGATCATTGATCTATTAACTGCAGAATGACCTTTTAGTATGTTTTGGATCATTTAATATCAATTAAACTATTTTATATATATAAATGTACCTATACACACACACAGAGCCTTTCAATTTATGACACCTTGAAGATTAATTGGAAAAGGAGTAACTCTGAGGAGCGGGACAAATGAAAACCTGGATATCTGTCAGCTCTTTGGCTTCTTGCTGACCTGGCAATATCTGGTTTCTCAGAGCAGTTCCTTCTGTAATGGCCTCTCCAGCCAATAACGTGGATCTGCCAGATAAAAGCTGTGTTTTGGGTTTTTTTGTAATTTGTCAAGCATCGGTGACTGAATGAACTTGACTTATTTTTATCAGCACACAAGCACAGCAAGTAGCCTTGCAGATGTTTGCTGATAACAGGCAGGCCGTGTCCATAGGAGCAATTTGTAACATAACTAGCTTTGGTAATTGTCTGGAAATCCATGCCTGTCTCCAGTGATATCCTCATTGTCAGTCTGGTGTTCTCTCCTCTTCCTTCAAGTGTCTTTCTGAGTCGTTACCTGCACTAGGAATAACTGGCACCTGACAGACTAGCACTAATTTTCTGTTCAAAATACAGGAAGCAATTCTATGGAAAATGGAAGTCTTACTTAAACCCTCTCTTAATTTTATTTTATATTTTTGGTCTATGGGTTTTAGTCATCTCTGTCCATGATCTTTACTTCAAAAAACTTATTATACAGAATATCAGATTTATTCCCTTATTTGTGCATTGCAGACCCTTAGAATTCAGCAGTACCTGATACTCAGATACTAATTAGTATCTCTAATTTCTTCATTCTATATTTACACTAGCTTCAGAGTTTATCACTTAATTGCTATTCATGCCATTATCTGCATTATTTCTTCTTTTCTCTGCATAGGGACTTTAAGGAAAGAAACTTAAAATCCTTTTCCCCAAAGGTAGAAAATTATACAAGAGTAAATTCTTGTAATAACGATATGCTTATGAAAGAAAAATGATTTATGCTGCAGTGAATAGGGTAATACATGTAATATGCCAGGCTTGGTGTGGGGCCAGTTTACATCCTAAGAGAAGATACTTTAATTCTATACTGGTTTCTGCTTTAACATCACAGTATTTTTAATTACATTTTTCATAGTGTCCATTTATTCTTTGTAGTGCATTGCCTTTGCCTTCTGGTTATTCCTTATAATATTTTCTGTGTTATGCAGGGCAATTAAATAAAATGCACTATGGCCAGTCCTTTATGTATAAAAGGAGTTTATATCTGAATGCTAGCTGTAGATCAAGTTTCTCATGGGATTGCTCCATGCAGAACATGCAGGCAGAATTTAATTTTGAGGCTTTCCCACCCACGTGCTTATCTAGAAGGGTACTTGCAAAAAAATATTTTCTTAGAGACCATTTTCCTAATTTATATTAAAGTCCACTGCAAAGTAGTTTCCAGTGCCTTAATGTCCACGGGTTAGTCACAGAGTGTGGATTCAAATTAAACATAATGCTGTCCTTGTCTTCCCTGTGCTTTTCACAAGGTCACAGCAGAGACCCACAGTTCCTAAACCGGTTTTGAAAAACAGGGAACTAACTAAGTGATGGGATATGAGCACGGGAAGAGCTGCAGTGCTGGCTGGTGTTGTGCCATCCTGCAGGGATTTTCCTTACAGGGGCGTTGGAAAAGGAAGAACTTCCAGGCTATGCTGCAGCACCACAAGTTTCCTTGGATACTCTCAGGAAGCCAAAAGCAGATATGGTGACATTTCTGTCTCTGTGATCTGCAGCATGCTTTGGGCATTCAGCTAGGGCTGTTGAAATAGAAGAACCGCACAATTAAAATGAAGAAAACTCCAAAGAAAACCAAAAATACCCTGTATTTGCCAGGTAACAATGTTCAACCAATACAGAAAATCTTGATGAAGAAAGGTATCTTATCCTGAAGGTAAGAAAAGGTGAAATTTGGGCTTTAGGGTTTCTCAGTTGGTTAAAGGAGCCATTTTGCAAAAGGCAATAATTGCTGACAAACCGTTTTAATGTAAAAAAAAAAAAAAAAAAATTTTCTGTTTTATTTTTTGAGATTTTCTACTTTTTCTTGTCTCAATAAAATTATCCTGTTTAGCATATTTTGCTAATTTGAGGGCAAAAAGAAAAGGAGAGTGGGAAAAGCCTATAAAACTATAGATTATTTTTTTATGGATGATGAGATGGTCCCCATTTGCATTTACAGCTTTACAAGGATTGTAGCACTAGGCTCTTTTTCTTTTTTTGATGGAAATGCTTAATCTGAGCTCAATGGGCCATAATAATTGCCTGTTTCTTCCAGTAGAAATAAACCCACTTGTATGTGACACTTGAAACCTTAACTCTGCTTAGTATTACACACAGAATTGGAGACACTTCTTCACCCAAATATATTTATGACAGCAGCACCAGTCGATATACAATACCCAGCCAAGGGTGTTGGAGAATAAATCAGTCCCTCCAGCCACTGCTGTAGCACAGTAACTGATGGTGGTAATAAAAACCCCAGGAAATTAAAATTCTGTGCATGCTGACACGCACACCTAGCCGAGAGAAACCCGAAGCTCTCTGTTCTGGAAACATTTGCATATGCATAGGCATTCTGTACCCCTTTGTATTAGAAACACAATGGAACACAAAGCCCATCGGGTTTGAGCACACTGTCACCTCGTTAGACTTTTGTCAACATTTGGGGTCTTTCCGGAGACCTGTAGGTGATAGTGTAGGCAGCTTGTAGAGGAAGAGGAGGGCTGATGGTCCCAGTTACTCCTTGAGGGAAAAATACTGGTTTTGAAAAGCCCCTAGATGTTGCTGTAAGCGACTACCAAACGTTCTGTAAAAGCACACTTCCAGTTCAAAGTATCCCGTGTGTTTATGCAGTTAGTGGTATTTTTAATGAGTCATCTTTGAGCATTTGGGGCCCTAATTTGTGGCATTGTGAGCTCTTGGGGTGGTTGCTGGTTTTTTATTTGTGTTTTGGGTTGTCACATGTAGTACTTAGAAACAATTTTGGATTAATACACACCATTACTTATGCATTTGTGTAGAAGCCCTGTAGGGCAACGAGATAATGAACACTAACATGTAATAAAAAGATGCAAGGCAAGTGACTGTTTCCATATGAAATACAGCAGTGCGTGGTGTGTATCCTTGTGCAGCACAGCCTTTTTGTGCAACGTGGTGAGGCAAAACCCCAAGTTTTTAATTTTTGACAGAAGACTTTTACACTCAGACGCGTGTCTAATGAGAGAGAGCGCTGACAGATGGATTTTGCAGATAGTATGAAACGGTATGGGCTGTCTCAAAGCATCCAGTGAAACACAACTGGTGCAACTGGCAGGATAATCTACAATTTCAGCTGTTTAACCTGTGTATGAATGAGGAGAATCACCTCGATCAGATGATAGCAATCACCAGCTGGAAGGTAGGGTCTGGTGAGAGCACTGTGGCTACTCAGTGCCAAGCCTTTCTCATGTCTCTCAAGCTCCAGTCTGTATGCAGACACTGACTGTAAACTACCCTTTCCTAATGGAAACAGGCATTTGTTACAGGTCTGGCCGTCATAACTGCATTGTCCTTGTTGAGGTGGAAAAAGGCAGCAGTGCCAGGGGCCTTTCCTGGAACTGCTGTCAGAGGAGGCGTCTGGAGCAGCACAGAAAATCGTGGCTAAGTTATGCTGCTGTCACTGCTCACTGGAAACAGGATGGCTTTAGATGCACTTGTGTCAGAACACAGGCTGTCCGTTTACTGCAGATGTTTAGTTATGGTAGAATATCTGGAATATAAAAGACATTAGATGTTCACCTGTTACTTTTCAACCTCTGGGACTGCGCTTCATTTTAAATGGCCTCAATCCTGAAAATATTTTGAATTTGAAAATGTAGAACAAATACTTGGAAATGTTGTACTGCAACAAAATGTTTGGGTTTTGGTTTTTTTTTTTTTTTTTTACATTTTAAGCAGACACTTTCTGTAAATAACCTTATTACCATCCTATTATTCTCTTTGCCACATCACATAAACCCATTTTTTAAAATAACACTTAAAAAAACCTGACAGCAAAAAAACCCACTTCCCAGGTGGACTGTTGGTATTCCTTAGTTCCTGGAGTAGTGCTGCTGCTCTCTGTCTGTCCATTCATGCATAGATGGGTCCTGTTGTCTCTTTGGTTCTCAGTTTGTTCAGAGCTGGGGGTTGTGTGTCCTTATGAAGAGTGGGTAACTGATAAATGCATTTAGATCTTCAGTCTCCCACCTGTTACTGTTACTTAACAACACAGACTTCCCCATTCTAGTCATGAACTCACTAGGGAATGACACCAGCAGGCTGCACAGTATTTCCAAAGGGCCTCTTTTTGGTTTAAAATGATGAAACCTGACAGCAAGGGTGTCTTCTAAGTCTTACTGCCTTATAAGGAGGCCTGAAATATCGTTCAAGTTCTTTGAAATTTTTTCCTTGATGAAATCCTTTCAAGGGGATCAATCTTTTAGGCATCCTTCCGCTAAACTCATAGCGTGTGAGAGCTTGACGCAGTGACACTCAACATACTGACCAGGTTCTTTGTGCGGCCTGAAACTAAAATTAAAAACCAGTTAATTGCGTGTGGTTCAATCTAGAGACACAACAAAGTAAATTTAGGATTGAGAAGCAATGTATTTAAAATTGCAGGATATGCACAAGGTTTGCTTCTAGGGTCTCTTGATCATTAATTAAATATGTTATGGCTTTCAGTTTTTCTCATTTATCTGTACAGGTTTACATATTGTGAATGCATTATTTATGTTTTCCCTTAAGTGCTCAGTACTGCCAGGATGTTTCTCTTAATCTGGCACAGATAGCAAAAAAGACAAAATGAGAGAGCAGATTTGGCACTGGTTAAACACACAGAAAGCTGCTTGTGTCCAAATGAGCCCTTCCCAGATGTATTTTAATAAACTTGAACTTATAAAAAGAGGGCCAGACGGACAGATGGCATCCACGTTTATACTATGAAAAATACCTTTTTTCATTAAGTTTGGTTGGTTTGTTTGTTTGTTTTTTCTTTTTAATCTTACCCTGATACTGTCTTGTCACTAAGCCTTGCTGCTTTTGTTCTGGAAAGCTCCTGGTAAGAAGGGCGATGAGGGAGGTGTCTAGGTGGATGCTCACTCTGAGGGAAGCCAGCCCTCACATGGATTTTATTGTTGTAGCTAAAACAAAGTTTGGAATCAGCCATTTGCTGAACTTTGAAGCGAGGGAATTGCCACCATTGGTGTGTCCAGCACACTGCCCCTGCTGTCTTTCTCTGTTGCTTTCAGTAAACAGAGTGTCTTGGAGGTGGTGGTAGATTGAATCAAAATATACTTTAAAATAGTGTTCTCACGTTCATATGAGAGCTGTTTGTTTTAAAATAAATGGATGTTTCTCTGTTTGTTTCACTGCCAGACGTGGAGGTGCAGTTGGATATTAAGATGCAGTTACCCTCTTATTCACTCTTTGCCTGTTATATTTTCCCACTGTTCATAAACACTTTTTTCCATCTTAAAGAACATTTCCTGCTCTGGTGTCTGAGAGGTGAGGTATTTGTCAGCTTCATGTTCCAAGAATTGGAACACAGAATTAACTATCTGCTTAAATAGTCAATAACTATACCCTTGTTCCACTCTACAATTATTTGATACACTTTTTTTTTGTTTTCTTACAAATCTCACCTTTCTTCCATTCCAAAACTCCCCCCTCCATCCCACCACCACCACATTTCTCCAAACACCCAGTGTTAGTGGATGACTTGGTTGCATGTTTGTATTATTTGTGTAGGTGTGATGGTCTGATGGGAGTCACACTGGAGGTCTGCAAGTCCCACATACCGTCTTTATGCAAGCCTATGGAAGAGGGAAACAAAGCAAGCTCCTCCAGAGTTTCCTTCCAGCCTGCAGGAGCTTTGTCTGGCAGTGGTGGTGTCTGTGGATAGTCTTTGATTTTTACTATTTGCATGCTGTATAAAGAATCATATTTTTACTTTGTTTTGGACTGACCACCTACTATTTTTATTTGTTACTATCTAGTCTGGGGATATTCCATCTGTTTCATCTCCATGTCACTTGATTTCTTAGACATCTACTCCCAGCATTCTCAGTTCCAGACTGAAATATTCTGGTCCTCCTACTCGTTCCTGTCTAGATGTATTTCCTTTTCTTTAACCACCTTTGTCACCTGTCTGAGGACAGGAGGCCTGTAAATCTATGCTGCCAATGTGAGGTCAGAGGCAAAAGTGTCATCCCCCTGGGAGCAGGACAACCCCTCCTTTTGTAGGGTGATGTTAAAGGTGCAACTGGAAGATATCTTCCACTATATCTAAATAGAAGTAAAATAGTAAATATAAAGTTCAGACAGTCTTTCCAAAAGTCTCTTCACAGTCATCTCAAAGGAAGGAACCTAAACTAATAAACACCACAGGATGGTTTGCAGGTGCTATGGAATAATGGCAATATCTTCCTAGTTTACCTAACGATGCCATCAGCCTGACCAGACCACGGTGGGTGGAATGGAAAGAATCATGAATCTCTCCTTTATGTATTTCATCACAGAGTTTGATTTAGGTCAGGTGTGACCATCAGAGGATAAAACACCTGACAGGTGAGATGTAAGAATTGTGTTATGGCTGCTCAGGGCGAAACAACCAAGTAGTAGCATTGTTATGTTTATAGGAATCCTGCAGCCTGTCAAAGCCTGGGTACCTTTAGATGGTTATGATTTTAAACTTGTTTTAATGCATGTAGGACCATTGTCAGAAACAACTAATACTGTTTTTTCTCTGAAAATTGGAGTTAAAATCTCTAATGTGGAGGCTTACACAGAAAACCTATGTAGTAAAAAAACCCTGAACACAATAGCCCAAACTCGCTTCCAACTTGGACTAGATGATCATTGTAGGTCCCTTCCAACTGAAATATTCTGTTATATTTATTTTTAATCAAGGTGAAGAGGTTCATGTGGAATTCAGCTCTGAAATTAACTCTTGAGACTTATGCAAGAACACTTAAAATGCAGACTAATATAACCTTAAAGTGACTCATAAATGGTGTAAAGTCATGAACTTTGAAAAGTGCAATCATTAGTCTGCAAGTGACAGTCACTTTAGCTGTACTTAATTTGGCTCCTTAGGGGATTTGTAATTAGACCTATGCTGAATTCCTTTACTTTTTATTCCCTGCTAGGGAACTTCAAAGAGCATTTGTTTCTGTTAGGTTTGTATTTTCACACAGGGACTCTGTTGTAAAGCTTCTGCTGGTGGAAGGTTTAGTTTGTAGCACAATTTTTGGGTTCCTTCTGTGTTGAAAAATGAGCAGTTCTATTTTGTTTGTAGTAACCCAACTTTGAGAAGTTCCCATTTTCATTATCACTACAGAGTAAAAATATCTTATACAAATGGGTATTGGTTTGTGTTTTAACTAAGTACAAAGCAGTGATAAGAGCATTCTGAACCTTTGAGGATACCCTTAGCAAACATTGCATCTAATTTCATGTTTTATGGATTGTTTGCCATCTACATTAATGACAGAAATGACAGTGATTACACTTTCAAGGCTAAATATACTCCCTGATGATTCTAAAATTATTCTAAAATTACTTTATTTTAAGAAACAAAACAAAAGCCAACCAGACATAAAATCCCTCTCTCCACCCGGGCAAATCAACATGAGTGCCTTCCTGAGCAAGGCTTTGAAAGTTTGGTTCCAGAGGTCCTGGTGCATGATTGAGTGAGAAATCAGGGAGCTGGAAAGCAGACTGGGACCTGGGTGTTTCCAGAGCTCTTCCTGGAGGAGCCTCTTCCTTTTGGCAGAGTGGGGACTTCACAGACTGTGCTGCTACTGCCCCACATCTGCCATCCCAGAGAGTGAGGTCTTGCTCAGCCAGCAGCTCTCATGCTCTGAACAGAGTTTCTTCTCAATCTGGCAGAACAGAAAGCCAGCATTTTTGGGAAAAAAAAAAAAAAAAAAAGCTGTGGAATCAAATCATCTTGAGAATCACTTTTACACCAGATTAGAAGTGGAAGTTTTCATAGGAATGTGTTTTATCACTTATTTGAAGCTTCTGTATCTTTATTCCTGAGGTGTGCTGTGAATATATCATGGTATCTAAGCAGAGGGGTATTCAGAAACACAACAGACTTGTGATAGAACAGAAAAGGAGGAAAGCTTCTTCCTGATTGAACTGCCAGTGAGGTGTTTAATATCTACAAAAGTATTCTTTTCGACTTCAAATTTGTTGTGGTTTCTGGTGTTAATTTCCTTTTGACCTTTGTATATTTACAAGTGGAAAAAATACTTTTTTTGCAGTAATCCATAATACGATATTGTGTTTAGATACACGACTGCATTTCCAATATTTATATGTGTAAGATAGGTAGACTTGGCAGCTTTTTTGTGGCAAGAATGTTGTGCTTTCAAAGTTATTTTGGCCTTTTTTTTCTTTCTTCCTCTTGTAGAGTTCAAAACAACAGATGAGTTGTGAAAGAGAACAGCTAAGGGTAAGTGCAATGATATGCAAAATGTTGTTTCTTTAAAACATATGCAGAATCTAGTTTGTGCTATTGACAGATGGATTACTTAATTTAAGAGGAACATATTTAGTTCATTTGTTGCTTGTTGGTAAATACTGTACATATCTCAGGATAAAACAGCTAAAATAGACCCAGGTTTTTCTCCCATAATGTAGTGAGATTTGGCAGCAAATGCCTCTTTCTGGGACTTCCTGACACTCAGTGAGCTCTTCCCATGCACCATGTGAAGGTTCAGCAGTGCTACAGGTTCCTGTGCTTCCCACGCTTCCTCCACTATGAGATTGTTTCCAACAAGAAGACATTATCCTTTGGATTTTTATAGCCTGTGGACTTTCAGAAAGGAATCGGTGCTAGGAGTGTGAGGGAGCTGGTTGTTTCAGTGTGTGTATTGCTTGTGCACAGTCTGTAAATGAGATGGGGTTCCTGAACCCAGGCTGCTGACCTTTGTTTTCCCCTTTCCTGTATTAAAGTGACTGTGTTAAACAGCTCTTAGTCTCTGCTCCCTTTAAATGCTACACATCTCTGAAGATGATTTTCCATCACAATATTTCCTCATTGATTCTAGTATTTGTTTGGAAAAGTATAAGTGCTCTCATTAACTAAAAAACCCCAAAAAACAACCCCCCCACAAAAAAACCAAAGAAAAGCTTTTTGGTCATCCAAATGTTGCTTAAAAGACCTACATTTATTGAGACCCAAGTAGAGAGGGAGAGGCAGGCCTGAGGGAAGGGTAAGTTTCTATACAAACAGAAATATTATTGGAAACAGAAAAAGCAGCATTTTTTGTTTGCTCTTTACATCAGCAGTGCCTGCCTGACTTGCAAGTACAAAGAATATCCTCGTCTTCAAGTGCTTTGTGCAGTGTTCTTGTCCATTCAGCCATTCATTAGATGAACTTCATCAACATACCTAGATGCTTCAGCTGGTCTTCACCACACTTGTAATGGGATTTTTGGTAAACAAGTTATGCAAGAACGATGCATCACATACTGTCCTCAATTCTTTTCTTGCTGACATGTGGCTGCACTGCATTGTGCTTGAGCTGGAGTGACAAAGCTCTGTTTTATCAGCAGTCATGTCTCAACAGAGCAGCTGTCAAAGCTAAAATATTGCAATAGTACCTGAAGGACAAGCTTTTCAAGAGGTACCACTGCCTTGAGAACAAAGAAAGTTTCCATTTCTTTTTATTGTTTTTATTTCTCCCTTGAATGAAGGAAAACATTGTTTTTAAATACAATGTGAGGAGGCCGCCAGCTCTTTCTTCCAGTAAATATGTGTGATTTTTCAAAGCAGGGGATAAAATGTGATGCAGTAAAACTTTCCTGTGTCTTTCCAGTCCAGTAGCACACACTTGTGTCTAACAATGAGCCGAGTGCTTAGGATGCCTTTGTGTCGTATCACAACGTGACAACTGAAGACAAAACCACGTCTGTAACCTACTAAATGTAGGTGCATCTGCTCCCACCACTGCTGTGCCGTTCCTGTTACACAAAATACAGTTACCAGTGTGAACTCTGTTCCTGTGCCAGGGATCTACTGCAGTTTGCACAGCTTATCTGCTGTGACTAAAGGTCACAGTGAAATTTAAATTTACTGTGTGGACGGAGTGCACCCTCAACACTCTGAGGGTGTCACTGGACCATTGTGTCACTTTTAGGTTGGCTCCCTAACTGAGCAGAGCTGTTACAGAAATGCATAACTGGCTGAATTAGATTTTTGCATGCCTGCAGTATTTTCTTTTGGGATTTGTGGCCTACCTTGAACACTTGGATGTGAGGCAGTCTCTTCACAAAAAAATGTTGTTTCATCCCAGCTGAAAGAATTGAAATAGAATGAGAAAGCAGGATTAAAACAACAAAATGCCAATTTATGTTTGTGCTTGTTAAACTGAGTTAAGACCAAATTATTGTTAGATCATCTAATAATACAACAAAAAAGGCATAATATCTCCCACTTCCAGGATGACCATGTGTCTGCCACTCTCCTTTATTGATTCCCAGGTCATTTCTTAGTCTAAGTGTTGTAAAGAAGTTTCAAAAGAAAGGCTTGTTAAAAGCATAATGGTGTAAATAAATAATTAGTCATTGCATGGCTAAAGAAGGAAATATCCATGTCTGACTATAATAATTTATTCAGATATTTCTCACCTCTTATTAGTTTCACTGCCTTTTAAATTCTAAATACAAAGCAGAGTGTCACTGTTCTGGAATAAGGCATTTAGAGCAATGAAACTCATACATATTAGAGCCTCTGGCCATTATACATTATATTTACAATGAATGACAATCCTGACAATTAAGGAAGCCTGTGTATTTTAACTCTTTTCTACTCCAGATTTGAAATTCACAGCAACCACAAGTGTGCAACTTCTTCACCTGCCAACCTGGTGCAGTCCCCAGCTAGACATGAATGTCTATACCTGAATTATTTAAATGAGAAATCATACAGAAAGCTATGGGAATTTTATCTCTAGCAAGGCTGGTTGGGGCTTTTTTAATTTCATTTGGAAACATGACATAAGGTGACTTTGGTGTATATCCATCTGATTTTAAGAAAAAACCAAAACATTAATGCCATTTTTTGAGTTTTACTTTCTCTTGGCAGTGATTTCCATTACAAGGTTCTGCCTTCAGTATTAGTTATTGTCATGTTTATTTCTTTTTGCTTTCTAATTTGGTGTCATTTAAATAGAGTTGTACTAAAAAAACCTAGTGTATTTTTAAAGGCAAATTGACTCATCAGAATTGCTCCCTCCACCTTCTTCCACCCACTGTGCTTCATAAGTATTTCCTTTAAAGAAAATAACGATGCTATTTAGTCCCCTCTCATGGTGCTTTGTGTTATCCAGTCCTGGTTTATAAATCTTTGCTTGGACAGTCACACCCTCTCCTCTTCTCTGACTCTCTCCTGCTGCCACTTGCTGTTGATGAGTCTCTGTGTGTAATTGTCATTCTGATGCATTATAAATGACCTGTAAAGACACAGAACTCACAGCTTGAGCAAAATAATTTAAAAACACTCTTCTGCTTATATTTAAGTCTGAAAACCAGTCTTTGAACCATGAATGATCCAGGTTATTTAAGGCCGTGAAGAAAATTAGGATACAAGTCCTAGGTAGAAATCAGCTATAGAACAAAAAACTATAAAAATGGGCAGTGGCAGCCTCAGAAGCCTGCCTGCTGTTTCCACTGAACCTCCCTTGCTGTTTTGACTTGAACCTGGGCTGTTGGTTTTTTTTTAATCATAGCCTAAGGACATTACTTAAATGTACAGGCTAACTTTAAGCTTACCAAGCTTTACGCAACCTTCAACTCATAATTTATTATTTTTCATTATTAATTCAGTGTAATTGTTGAAAATGAACTCCTGTATCTGTGCTGGCATGAGTGGTGCTCTATAAGCTAATGCTTTTGGTCCTTATGCAGCAACACTTGGTGAGCTCTCCAAGGTGGGCAGAGAGCAATTTCAAACTCTAATGCTAGGAGGGTTTATAAATGTTCCTGTGAATACCAATGAGGTCTAATGGTAAATGGTGTGATTAGCTTCCTTGATCTGAAATTTTAAGTGACCTAGTTGTTGCTCTAATTAACAGCTTCTTTCACATGTGCTTATTATCAAGATGCATTATATGCAGCCAGAGTTCCTTCTCTGGTCTGAAATATGGGCAGGGCACACTCTTATTATCATCTTGTATTTGATATCAACTTTTATATTTTTATAATACTCTGATTTTCAAGGAGACAAAAAGAAGTTTTATATTCAATATTGTTCTATTTGGTGGTAAATGAAATAAAGTGCAACATGCAGCCAAAAAAATATCAAAGTTATGCCAGGTAGAGAGAAACCAGAAGCAAATGCATTTATGTCCAACATAATTTTTAAGCAACACTAATCCTGCAGTATTTAGCTTTATTTGTGTCTTTGTTCAGAGCATTAATTTACCAGGTTTGTCATGTGCTCAGCTGTATAGATGAGGAAGCTATTTAAAAGAAAATGTTTGAAGCTGATCGTTGTGGTATTAGCTTTCTCCAGTGATCTAAGAACAATCCACTGACATT
Source organism: Atrichornis clamosus (assembly GCA_013400975.1). Lineage (NCBI taxonomy): Eukaryota > Metazoa > Chordata > Aves > Passeriformes > Menuridae > Atrichornis > Atrichornis clamosus. Next base: position 258,316 of record WBMZ01014013.1, on the reverse strand, counting down.
TTCTGTGTACAGTGTTCCTCTGATGCACCGAGGAGGTAAATTGTGATTCAGTGACAGACACTAATTTTTTAATCAGTTTGATCTGAGTGAAAACAAACAAACAAACAACTGGAGAGAGGAAGAGAATCAGAGTGGAAGTGATTTGTTAAGTAGATGCTCCCCTCGAGGGTGCTCTGAAATTACTTACTGGGGTGATAGCAGGGCAGAACGTGTGTGGTGGATGGCCAAAATCCTCTGCTTTCACTTTACCTCTTCCCACACTGGATGGGAGGCAAAGAAATGTGTATAAACTGGTTTTGTGAGTCAGTGATGTCTTGTTACCAGAAAGCAACCCCGTCATTCATACCATTTCTGCAGGACTGGGCAGCTGGTTCTGGCCATTAATGAAAATGTCACTGTTTGCCTTTCCTTCTGAAAATCCCTTGGTCTGCCTTTGCAAACAGCGTGCGTACGTTTTGCCTGGAAGAACAATCTGGAAGTACCTGGTATTATACATCCTCCTCTTAAAGGAAAAGTGGTTAAAAGAGGGAAAGCTCAGATAACTAGTAGCGTTGGATCAAGCCAGTGTGTTTACTACTCATCCTTTCCTTAGGAATTCACGTGTGTGTGCTGCATTTGATGTGGCAGACAAGTGGCTCAAAGTGATCCTTCTTTAGTTCCTGTAGTTATTCGTGCAGTGAGCTGTGTGTGTCATCATCTGTGTAGGTGTAGTGTGAAGATACAGGTAGGTGAGATCAATAAGAAGGCATATTTTTGCTTCCTGGTCTGTATTGCACATTGACATGGCATGAAATTGGAGTATTCTCACTCACTGTCTTACCAAACATATTCCCAGTGGTTCCATAAAGAGTAATTCACATCACAGTTTACGGAAAAAATATTGGAATTAAGATCTAAAAAAAAGAATAAAAGCATTGTCAGTGTTCCACCAAACTTCTGGGAAGAAGGGTTAATTGTAGGGATGTGATTTAAATTTTCACTTAGCTTGGAATGAATATGTGCTAAAAAAAAAAAAAAGGCAACTAGAGAAATGTAAAATTTAACTGCAATCCTGCTTGGCAGTTCTGGCAAACTTTAGGAGCCTTCCCAAGAATAGTAACTCCTAATGCTGACCTCCAATTTGCTGTTGAGTATTATGGTGACTAAGAGCAGTGGAGAGGTAATGAAAATGGTTGTGGCTCATGTTTCAAGTGCCATGGCCTCTCACCACAAGGGTTCTGTTCTCTTCAAATGTTAACTGCTAATAAGGCCCTTGGATCAGGGGAAGAAAGAGTGTTTGCACCACTTGGTTGAATAGTGGTGCCACTCACTTCAGGTTTCTTTAAATTCTTTCAGGAATAGTTAAGAGGCCTTTGGGTATTGTCCTGACTCTGCTCTTGATGGAATGACATTGAGAAAACTTTCCATTCCTTTCCTGATGTTGTTTTGGCATCTCTCTCTGAGAACAGCAGGCAGAGGCTTTTCTACTGCTCAAGTGCCACTTTCTTTTGAGTTTGACTTTGATTTTTGCACAGTCAAGTATTTTCTCTGTATGGTGCTTCATAATTGCTGAACCTGAAGGATTGCTGTAATATTTGGTGAGGCTGAAGCAATGTTTTCACTAAGCACCAGTCCAGTTAGGGTGTCAGGTTCCATTTAGAGTTGCAGCACACTCTGTGGCACTCAGCAGCTACTCAGTGGGTATTTAAACTCATATCTGCATACAGACAAGCAGAGACAGGGAACTGGTTCATGAAATAGTTCATTAAGTGCAATGAAGGTTTAGGAAGTGGTAAACTTGTGAAGGAAATAGTTTTAAACAGCATTAGGGCTGCTGAACCAGTACCCAACATTAACTCAGCATCCTGGTGCTCTCTTCCTCCTGCTGCACAAACATTAGGAACACACGTCCTGGATCCACCCTGTATTTGGGAACAGCTTCTGCACTCACCACAGCGACTTTTGGTCCAGACTTTCTGCAGTGACTGCACGCAGCTCCTGCTGCAGATCGCTCGCTGTGATCAGGGATGCTGTCCTAGAAAAGAAGAAAGGTTTTCTTGCTTAGTTTGTGTTTGTTGAGAGGGAGCTCTTTTTTTCACATGGCTTTTGTAGTTTCTCTTTGATCGTCTGGAAACCAGACCTTTGAGTGCACAGCTTTAACAGTGTTTATACTATCCTGACTTATTATTTCAACCTCTGCTGCTGCTTAGGCAATTTGACTAGCAAAGATCATAGTCTCTGTAGTGTCACACCTAATTCAAGCAGCAAACACTATCTAGTTTACAGTGCTACTTGGAGGGATTTGTGGTTTTCATTTGGTTTTTCTGGGTTTGGGGTTTTTTTTTTCCTTAGTTGGTTTGGTTTTTCGCTGGTTTTGGGTTGGTGTTGGTTTTTTCCCAGGGTGTTTCCACAAGGTTTTTTTTCTGCCTTGGGTGGGGGTTGTGTGATTTTGGATGGGAAATGCTGTTGGCTTGAACTGTTTACTTTTCTTTTTCATGTGGGTGAAAAAAGTGAAAAACCAGAAAAGTCTTTTCAGTTGCAGGGAGTTGGGCTGGATTTTTAACACGCTCTTTATCCTTTCTGTGGTGGATTTTTATTCTCATTTAGTCATATACAAAAGAAGAGAATGAACTATGAGATTTTTAAAGGGAACAAGGCAGGCATTGAAAATACTGTAATAACTGAAAAAAAACCCCAAACCAATTTACATGAACAGTCCAGACTGTGTAGTGTTATAAGAACATATCGTCACTGGGCCACATTGACTTCTTGAACTAGAATTTTTTCACGTGGAGAGAATGAAGGAATATTGATTTTAATATGGATATCATGTTCTTGTGTTGATGGTAATAGTCTTTCCATGTTCTGTAAAATCTTTCTAAGCCTTACTTGTTTATACTGGTCAGGTTTACTACCCTACAAAAACATTTAATTATGCTTTTTTAAATACCTGCCAAATTTTTTCAAAGCAGCAAAATCACAAGCAAAAATAAGTTGATCCTAAACAAAAGGACAAATGCATGCATCAATATTAATATGTATATATATGCAAACATGTATTGTATATATAAATACAGTTTAAGGTTCCAGTCCTACAGACTTGCAGTTGACATGCACATACACCACACTTGAGAGTGAAATCTTGGCTTCAGGATTTTACAAGTGTATGTTTGTTTTTAGTTTCTTGAAATGTTTAATAGTAAGAATAATCGAGTTGTAACTCTGTTCTGTTCTGTTCTGCTCTGCAGCAAAATCCCAACTTGTTCTGAAAGCCAAATCTGTGTGTTCAACAGGAATGGTTTTCTTGGTACAAAATCCCAAAAACCTAAGTGTAATCCCCAGGAAGCAGGATAGAGAAATTAAAAGAAGCTGCACCACACAAACAAAATCCATGTTTTATCAAGCTGACTGTAGGTTTGTGCCATCTTGAAATTTTGGGCTCTAGCAGGGAGCATTTCCTTCTGTTGGAAGACAAGTGAAGTACAGAATTTTAAAAATACCTTTGGATCGACTAATTTTTCTTCTTTAACCCTTTAAGCCAGAGTTTCCCAATTTTCCCTGTGTTTGCAGAAGGTGTTGGCACAGTGAGAGGAGCAAACCTGCATCCCTGCTTTACAGGTGACTGTTGGATGCTTTCCTGAGGAGTCCTGAGGAAGGGCAGTGGGATGCAGGGCACCCTCAGCAGGCTTGCCCATGGCACTGAGCTGTGTGTGGGGTCGCACTGGGAGGGCAGGGATGCCATCCACGGGCACCTGGACAGGCTGGAGAGGTGGAGCCAGGTGAACCTCATGAAGTTCAACAAAGCCCGAGTGCAAGGTCCTGCCCCTTGATTGAGGCAGTCCCCACTATCAGTAGATACTGGTTGACAAATTGATTGAGAGATGGAAGAAAGACTAAGCTGTATTTTTGTATTTGTAGCACGGTATCTGGAGGATCCATTTTATAAGCCAGGCAGTTGAGAAAGGTAAAAATGCTTTGCTGATTTGTTAGCATCTTTGTTGTTTCTCACCCCTGGGAGAAGCTGACCTTGTTTCAGGAATGTTTTTTCCTCCACATCTGTGTGCTGTTGTGTATTTTGAAGCTTTGATCACCTCTGTTATCTTTAAAGCTAGTGTGGCTTAGACAGGGAGAGGGAGATATAAAAACCAGAGTACATCAGATCACAGGCATTTTCTGTGCTCCACTAATACCAGACGTTTAAGCCCTTAATGTGAAGGAGTGGCTACAGATGTATCCCAAGTATGTAATCAAATGCCACGTAGACTGTTATTCCATAGGTAATGGGCAAAAACACAGATGCACTCCGTGCTCACAAGCTCCATTTACAGCGTTTCTCTTTCACGCAGTCGTTGCCTCTGCCTTTGGGTTCTTAAGATCTCTTTGAGTACAACACTGAAAGTAAAAAAGTGGTGTTCATCTCAAGGTCACTTTGCTACTTGAGAGCAGCTGCCCTCCAAAGAGCACATAATGAATGGTTTTATTACCTTTTGGTTGGTTTTCCCTACGTGCTATAGATTACTTCATATGCTATCAGCTCATTTCTCCTTTTTTTTTTTTTTTTTTTCATTCTCTGAACTACTGCTTTCTACAACTGTTTTCATCATTGTTAAAAATCATTTATATAGCACCATAAATTACAGGCACTTTACAAGCACAGAGTAAGAACCTGCCTTTGCCCCAAATACTTTATGGTTCAGATACATCCTTGATATCAAGTGTACCTTTTTTTACTTAACACAGTGCCTGAGAATTTTAAGGTAGATCGCATTAATCTCCTGGTTTATTCCCACAATTTTTCATGATCAAATGATGGTGAGTCAATTTATTTGATGTAGATAACTAATCATTTGTTTGCTACTTACCATAAAGGTATTGTAAACATTCTGCTTACCAGTAATTCCAGGCACAGAGTTTTGTGCACATACATTTGCATCTAAAACCTTCAGGCACTGGGAAAAAAAAATCCAGAGTTTTGCTAATTTATCTTCCCCCTTGTTCTTCCTTTTTTCTTGACACTCTAACTGGTATTTCCCATTTGTTAAAATGAAATCTCCTAGGAATTTTTACACTATGTTGCCACAGTGCCCAAGTAAAAATCAGGCAGCATGTTCTGTAAAAGTGCCTTTAAAAAGGTAGTTTATTTTTTGAGTTTTGGCTCACTTGCTAGGCTCCCAAATTATACCTATCTTATACCTTGTCTACACTCCTGCTTCCACTAAAGCACACATTTAAAATCTGATTGTAATTAACATTTGATTTGAAATTAGGAAAAATATTTTCTTATATTTGCCTGAAAAGTAATAATCCAAAATACAGTAAAGGGTTGTTACTGTAGTTATTTAATATTCTCTTTTGCCTTTAAACAGAGATTAGAAAACAAACAGCTGTAAATCTGGAAAAAAACCCATGAATTCACTTAATAATTTATCCTAAGCCTTTGAAATGTGCAGATCCTGGGTTTTGGTTGCTTTCCCATCATATGCTCAGCTGGAAATGTGGAGTCCAGTGTAGGATTGTGGGGGTTTCTTTCAGTTGTGATAATCTTGTATCCAAAGTATTTATTTTACAGGAAGAGGCAGCAAAATATTTTGAATATTCATCAGTGTTAAAAATATAACAAAACTATTGTCAATTCATACGTATCCAAATTTTAGAATTTTTTTCACGTGTTGCCATCAGAACAGAGCAGTCATGGTGTGCCAGCAGTGCCATGCAGTTCTTCCTGGTTTGAAAACAGCACACAATGCTTATGGTACTGTTGTCAGATGTAATGGCTGCAGAAAAAATGTGTCCATTTTCTATTCAGTACATTAAAACAATACTCCTGTCTGAGCCAAAATTAAAAAAAAAAGTGTTTTTTTTCATTCATTTCTTATTTTGAAAACTTGTTAGGGACTCCAAAATAAAACATAATGGTGGTAGGGTTACATTCAACTCTCGGAAAGACTTTTATCATTTTTAGAGGGCTTTGTGGCTTATACCAAACATGTAAGGATATGAAAAACATTGGCTTTTACCTAGAAAGGGTTGAATCAGGGAAGAAAAGTCATTTTTCAAATTGATTAATGAAAATATATTTCCATGTTTTATTCAGAATCATTCAGGCTTTATTTTGAAAGCATTGGAAAACCCTGAAGTTATTAAAAATAGCAAGAAGTTAGTAAGTGTGCAACTGTAATCATACCACAGTTAGTGCGATGATATAATGTAGACGAAACTCCGTTGAAACGGAGATTTTTGACAATATTACAGAAAATAGCAGAAGCAGGTTGATATTGCAGTGTGTTTCTGAACTAAAGCCCACTCAAACACTTGCCCCTGTTCCTGCCCCGCTGATTTGGCCCTGTTGCTGGCACTGCAGCAGGCACTGGTGCGCCCCCGGTGCGTTCTGAGGAGCGCTCAGCCTGCTCCCTGCTGCGGCTCCTGCTGCAGGCACCGGGAGTGCACCTCCCTTGGCCAGGTGGAGGAGAGGATGTCAGCAGCACTGGGATTTGTAACATAGCAATAGCCTGAAAAGGTCTGTCTTAGGCTAAGATTGATCTTGAGCTTATGTTTAATGAGGTGTTAGTGCTCCCTGACTTGTGAGTTTGGATTTCCATAATCACAGAGGAGTTTAATTCAGAGCAGGGAGTGAACGTGGAGACTCTCTCAGGGTACAGAAAGCACCCGAGTTCAGTGCTCAGAGGAAAACACAAAATATCACCTCGGAGAGGCCAGATGGGCTTTATGCAACCTGATCCTGCAGTCCAGAGTCTCCCTGCCTGTAAAGAATTGCATTAACGAGCTCTGCTCATGGAGAACTCGCTTGTTTGAAGTGCAGGTCATAATGGAAAGCAAGCCCTGCCGGTTACCCCTTTGCTCTGAATGTAATGTGTACTTAGGAGACAGTAACTGAATAGAAGCAGGATGCCCAGTTCTAAATGTTCTTTGCTGGTTTTTCATACTGGCACATTACATCTGATGTTTTGAAAAAAACCCAAAACCTCAAAGTGTCTTTTGAAATGCTTTCATCTTGTTTGTTTGTCAGTTTGCAAAGGTGCTGTGGTTTAGCAAGGTCTTGCTCAGTGAAAAGCAGGAAGAGCCTGTGACGCCTGTGATCGGCATTTTGCCCTTTGCTGCGTGCGGAGCCCAGCCGAGGCTCCCGCAGTCCCGCAGAGAAGGGGCAGCGATACTGTTACCCAGGGCTGTGCTCGCGGAAGCTGCTCCTTTCTCCCAAAGCTTCTGGAAAACAAAAGCAGCAGATGTTCAGTCTGCTGCCACTTGCTGATGCTCTCTTTTAGTCTCACTCAAAGTACCAACAAGCTTTTGTCATGGGAAGTGCTTCAGAACTGTGCAGCAGTCTTGGGCCGCGTCAGAATGTTGCCACCACGTTGGTGATTTGTCTCTGATGAAAGGTGGGACAGTAAAGTGAGGAACGGCCACTCCTTGTGATGCTACTGGAGAATTTCCCTTCTGGGGGGCGGGGGGTGGGGAAGAGAAATCCCAGTTTTCACACATACGAAAGTATTATCAGTCTATACTACCAGAAAAATCTACATTTTGATTTGAGAGTGAGGTTATATTCCAGAATGTCACTGTCTTTGGAATAGTGTGTAATTAGTTTTGGGTTTAGTGTCAGCACCTGTGCATTTGCTGTTGGAAATAGTTAACTTTGCATTTTGTTGCTGGGAAAGAAGTATCCAACTGATGTGAACCATGAACCCCTTAGGAAAAGAGAAAATACATAGATTCAGAGCATCTCAGAATACCAATTAAATATTTAGTGTACAGACTGGATCCCTCCTAATGGAGAGTGTCTGAGGTAAACACAGCATCTCTAATGTACAATCAATTTAATAACTGAAAGAATAGGCAGCTCATGGAAGGGGAGACAATGCAGTGAGTGTTTTGATTTCAGACAAAAGAGTTGTGTGGTAAGTGAACTTTGTAATTGTGAGAATGAATAGTCAGGGAATCCAGCTTCACTTTACTGAAAGAATTTCTGATGGTGCTGGAAGGCAGTGGGGGAATCTGAAGTAATCACAGGTTGGTTTGACTTTTACCTAGTTTATTGGCCTGTTAGTGGCTGTGTATAGAATCAAAGCGCTGACATGCTTTGTAATGCTTGAAACTATTCCAAATTTTACCTTTTGCAGCAAGCTGCATACTCTCAAAATTTTTTTAAGAGCAGGGGAAAAAAAAAAAACACATTCCTACTGTGGGGATGTTGGAAGGGGTATAGTGATGTAGATATCATGTGCTAGCACCGGGTGGGAAGCAGTGCCCAAGCTCTTGTCCCCAGTGTGTTCCTTGGAGCACTGTTGTCCTCATTCACCTGCAGAGGGGATGTGCAGCTACTTAACTGCAAGAACTTTACGGTTGTGGGTTGCACTTCACTTTCCTCTAGAAATACCTGTTCTTCAAAAGCAACCATGTCCTGTTCAAAGAAATCCTAGAAATGAGTCTTTGTACTTGAGGATTTCAGTGTGGACAAGAACAGACCGTGGATGGCTGCATTCCGATCCATGCACTGGTACCTCCTGCTCCAAGACACCAGGAAGACATTCCCTCTGCCAGGCTCCCAGCAGGCACTCTCCATCTCATTTTGTCTCCTGACATTCCCTGGGTTCCCTCACAGAGTGTGGACTGATGGACAGAAGTTTCCCAATATGTTTCAAGTGCTCTCAAAATAATTTGAGGTCACCTCTGAAAATCAGAACCATTTGGGCCACACGTGTCCATTTAGCACAATGCATGCTTTAGGAAAACGCTGATGCAGCCTTACCTGTTGTCTCACTACTTATTTGCCATTAATACACAAATGTCAGGTTTCAGTAAATGTCAAGGGTTTCTGGAAAAACATCGTTTGAGACCTATTAAAGGAGAATGTTCAGTGAGTCTCATGGTAGAAGCCGAAAAAAAACCAAACAAAAGGGTTATAGAGAGTATCTGCAGACATCAAGATGGTGGAGAGGGTCCTACAAGTCACAAAATGAAAGGCAGGCAAAGATGCCCAAAGTGTTTTTGTGGTCTGGAAGGCAGCCAAAGAGGCATTGATTTATTAAAGAGCAGCATCACAGCTTCCTTTTCTCGATGTGATGGTGCCATTAGAGCTCCTCAAACAGTCTCTGATTTCCTTCAGAATGAGGAGTAGGAGAAGATTCTGAAGACAGTTGTTATTTGCAGACTGATACCACTGCCAGACCATCACTTTGGGTACCTGACTGGGGAATTCAGTGTGTGAATTGTATGCCAGTGATTGCACATGAGTTCTCTGATTATTAAACACAGCCCCTACTTGTGCAAAAAGTGCCCCAGCAGTTGAATATGTGGGGTTTTACACTCTGCAGTTGTGATGTGCTATACAAAAAACAGCTGTAATGAGACAGCAATTGTGAGTTGTCTCAAAAACGACATCCTCAGCTGCCTTGTTAATGGAGTTAACTCAGGGCTGCTCTGGTAATAGGCTGGGAGTGATTAGCACCTGTAGCATCACCTTTTTGTCTGGTTTTGTAGGTATGTGAATGCTCTCTTGTAACTCCTTTTCCCCATTTTCGCTCTGCATAGCCAGTATTTCAGGTTTGTAGTTTTGCATTCCAGGCACACACCTCACCCCTACGGTGCCTCCCCGAAATCCTGGTCCCTTGTCTACTTCGTTGTCACTTGTCATGCCTGGAGATGGGCAATACCTGCCTTCAGCAGGACACTGCTGCAGAGGCCTTTCTGATGTGGTGAGCAAAACTCTGGACATCCTGGGCAGCCTGATGGCAAGGCTGGTTCTGATGCTGTTCCTGGGATTTCAGGGGGCAGAGGAGCAGATTTTCCAGCTTTTTTCTCGCAGGGCTGTTGTAGCGGTGGTGCTGCCGTCAGCAGAGGTGCTCTGGCAGGAGAAGTGTGCTCAGCACACGCTGTAGATGTGCCTGTCCCTCACCAAACCAAAACAGTGGTATAACCAACCCTCAGTTACAAGGCTGTTTTCACCTTGTTGAAAAACAAGTGTGGCGAGGAGACAGAGCATGAATTAGTTTTGTCAGATATATAGTCAGAAATAGCAGCGGATAGGTTTGCTGTGATAAGTTCTGTATGATGGCTTTGCTGAAAGGTAGGCTGTTCCATGATTTACTGAACTATTAGAAGTGGTAAAACTGATCCATTTGTTATCATCCAGTGCATAAAGACTTCAGGATTTAGGGAGCCTGCACTAAATAACAAAGCAATTTATATACTCATAAACTGAAAATTACAGGGAAGAAGTCCTTAAGTCATTGGTAATAGGAACCTTTTATCATATTAGTGATGATTATCAAATGTTAACCCCTACTCCCCTTTTCCAAACAAAATCTTACCTTAGAATAGTGGCATTTACTTAAAGAAGTCATAGAGATAACTTTGTATTGATTTATTGTGCAAGGGTGGCAAGTTTTATTTATTTATCTGAGTGCCATCCCTCCCCCCAGCCCATCAGGTCCCCACGTCAGCTGATGTGAAGTGATTGATGCTTCTGCCAGCAGCAGCATGTGGCTCATGTTTCCTGAGGAATGGCATTAGCTGGCTCTACTGCTGGGTAGAAAATCTTTAACCAAAGCAAATGTGAGTGTAGTATCTTGCAAAGAGAACCTTTCTGTGTTTCAATAAACAGATAATAGTTAGCAATAGTTGGTTTCAGATTAGCCTCTTCTGAGGGGAATATAATTATGTGTCCTACTGTGAAGATGGAAATGCCCTCTGCCAGGTTTTAAAAATGCATTATAAGATTGCAAGTTGTCTTTGTGTTCTCTTAAATCAAAGATTTTATGGGCAGCGGAAAGAAGATGTTGACTAAAGCTAAGCAAACATTTGCCTGGAGGTAATTTTACTGATGACATTAGTTTCTTTTTTCTGCATGAGAGTTTCCTGAGATACTTAATTCATGCAATTTTATTCAACCAATCTATGTTCTCAAGGAACAGATGAATTGAGAGCCACTTGTTGCGGGAGCTCAATGTTTGATATCCAGCTTGCTTTGTTCAAGTGTGAATGATTACATGCTGAAGCAGATTTGTTTCTTTTTGTGATCTGTATAAGCAGAGTATCTAAAGTCAAGGAGAAATTTGCAAACTCACCTGCGCATTATCCAGAAGAAAACTGGAGAGCTGTACTAACTCTTCAGGAAATTTAGTTAAAATGGTGTTTTCTAATAGCCAGGATATTCTGATCCCACTGCCCTTGTGTTAATTCTCTGGTATTTTTCTTTCACAGACCTTATTCTAAGTAAAGTCCATTTCATCCCACAGTGACACCCTCACTGATCAGACCAAAGTTGGAGTCCAGTCATGACAGCTTAAAACCAGGAGAGAGAGTATGGGATGTTTTCCTGTGGCTGCCGGGGTTTTCTTTGGCAGAACTGTTGGCTGAGTCCATTCTCACCAAAAAGAGTGAGGAAGCTGCAGCAATATAGCACCTGCCACTGAAATTGTGGCTAAGGGATTGAGCTGTTACCAATTGAACAATGATCACTAAGAATTTGGCTTAATTATAGTCTCTTAGTTTTCCTAAGAGCCTTATCAGGATAGAATGTGGGAATGTTGGGAGAAATAAGCTGCCCACTTTGTTCCAGGCAATCACAAATGAAACGTGTGTACCAGGCAAAGGGTCAAGCCCCTCATGTTTTTTCCCATCACCTTGCTGTGCTAAGAAAAGGGAAAGCAAGTTTCATATTCCTGGTCCTATGGGAAGTGATCATCTGAGTACATCCCATGCAGGTGTCGTGGAATCTGGGATCCGAGGAAGCTCCCATCCATCTCCATCCTGCCTGTCACTCCTTGGATTGCACACTGAGCACAATTCATCAAACAGCCAGCAATCCGGACTGGGCATTTTCAATTGTCTAATGACCGAGTTGTTGGCTGGTTGCTCCTGAGGCTTTCCTGGGACAATATTCTGCCCTCCTTGTACAGCAGATGAACACAGAAACTAATTTCTTGCATCAAAAGTGACAGAAGGGCCAAAGTAATATAAATTAATTGAAAATGGGAAAAAAAAAAACCACCCAAACCCTGTGTGCTGAAAACACAGAGTTTAGAAACTAACCGAAATACACAAAAAGTTGTATTTCAATTGCTTTTCTGCAGTTATGCTGAAATCCAAAAAGCAAAAGCCATGAAAGCAACAGCAAAAGCCTTCCCCTTAAAACTGGAGTGACTCCAGAGCAGATTAAAGGCTTGTTTTGTTTCCATACCTCCTAACCATTTGCAAGTTTTCATTTCATGAACAGCTGTGATATATGAGGCGGTTAAGGTCTGGAAATTAAGCACAAACACAAATTTTACTAGCTTTCTAAATGTTTCAAATTAATTTTTGTGCTCTGTGTAAATTATGTGAGATTTCAGTGTTGTTGCAGCTCATGTATCATGTGCATCATTGGTGTCTTTTCTTGGGGATGTTCAAGTAAAGGAAACCAGTTCATTACCAGTAGTGTCAGCACAATCATTAGCATCACCTTCCCTCCCTCCTTTATTAGGCTTTTTTTTTTCATTTTTTTACGAATTATTAAATCCCTCCTCTGGTTTAAATTCTGAAGAACAGAGACTTTAGTTGAAAACACAGACTCGTTAAAGTCAATAAGTTTTGTCTTTGCAATCCATTAGTGCAATGTATGGTTTTGGAATTCTTCTGTATGATCATGTAGCACCTAGAAAAATAGAGATCATGCCATTTAACACTGAGAGGATTTTAATATTCCTGCAGTTCCTAGGAGTCTTATATCCCCTGCAAGAGGAGGAACTTAGTCTGCATTTTCTCATCTTCCAATGCAGTAAGCAGCAGTATCAATGCTATTTCCAATCTTCTGTGTCATTAATAAATATGCCAAGATATGTCCATGAATGATGGCCCTTTAATAAGGTAATGGAACTCCTAGAATCTAGAGGTTGTTTTTTTTTTTTTTTAATGGGAACTGTTTAGGTGCCAATAAGAATGTGCTGATCACATATATAACTAATCTTGATTAATTATGAATACAAAATTTATTATTTCATTTTTGCTATTACCAACTATTTTTATCTACCCTTAATATCTCACCAATCCCTTGTGATTCTGTAGTGAAAATAAATGGTATTCTGATTGATTATAAAAGTTAAGGCCATGGTATGAGCTCACACAGAAAGGCTGGTTCTGAAGCTGAAAGTACCTGTCAGTACTAAAAATAAAACTCTTCAAATGAATGGTTTTGTTCAGCAGTATTAGAAATTGTTCCTCTTGTTTGAAGGAAAAAGATATGAAGAATTGACTGAGTAACCAATTTAATAATGAAGAGAATTTAGCATTCAGAAAGATTAGTTGAAAGCCTTGGGACACTATTCCCTGAAGTTTTATATGCTGCCTATGCTCCAAAACAGGGAAATTTTGATGCAGAAGTGATTTATAGGCAATAGCTGTGCACAGTCTTTTATCATATTAATAAAATCTTTAACCAGCCTTTGAAAATTCTAAAGCCTCCTGTGTTCAGTTGAGGTGCACAGATAGAAAGGACTGCTGGCTGGCAGATGTTCAGATACATTATCAGAAAATGTATTTTCAGCCTAACCAGTATAATCTAATTCATTCTAACATGATATTTCGAGTTTATTACAGTGTAACTGACTCCAGAACACAGTGCACTATGCAGAAGTCTAAATGAGGTGAGAGTGTACAGCTTAAAGGTGCCTGGGTTAGGCCTGATAGAGTGCTGAACACTGCTGGTTGAACTGACAGGTGATTTAAACAATTCAAAACTGGAAACAAAACATTTTCCTTATCCTCTTGAAGTCTACCTGTGAGAAGGAAGTGGCTTTGCTTTATGAAACTGCACTAAACTTACTTAAAACGTTCTTCTTGTTGCACATTACAGTAAAAGTTATCACTTTAGTAATTAGTATGTTAAATCTTTTCTGCCTCCACCAAAAGAGGCAACAGTGTTTTTCCTGGCCATAGTATTTTGCAGATCAAGCATAAACATCTCCATGTGTATATCTGTATCTGTTTATCTGTGTAAACTCTATAGAAATTTTAGCATAACGTGCCACGTGAATGGATTGTTTCATTTTTCTGTTGAATCAGCTCTGAGCTGGTAGGGGTACAGCAGTTATTTGTATTTGGACTTCACCCTGGTGGCAGATTCCAGTGGGTTTGGATTTTAGTTTGCTCCCCCCAGTCTTGCTTTGCTCTTGTGTCTCCTCCTTATGGGCTGTTTCAGCAGGTGCCTCTCCATTTGCCACCTGCCCTGGTGCAGGGAGTGATTGTGCAATCTAGTTAATGCGTTTTAATTATTTAGGTGACATTTTGCCTTGTATGGTTAGGCTGAATATGTAAATGGACTGGAGTCTTTAGTTGAAAAGAACGACTGTTTTTTGGTTTTTTTTTTAAAGAAGTGCAGAGTCTGTGACCAAAGATAACGAATCAATAATCAAACATAAAAACAAGGCAGAAATTCTGTTTAATCTCATTCCCATGGCCATTTTTAAACCTCCTCTTTTTAGTTATTATTGATTTATAATCATGATGTGCGTACTGTAGTAGTTGCTGCAGTCAGTGGCCAGACTGAGTGTGTAGCTTTCCACATCGATACCCGGAGCACAGCGTGGTCACGGTGTGATGTGCACCAGTTCACAAGGTCAGGGATCATTTTCAAGTCCAATAATACAGCCTTAAAAGTGACTGAAGTTTGTCTCCTTTACATTGTGTAATTGTTTCTCACCTGAGGATGCAGCTGATCGATTTACTAAGTATATTGTGTGTTTTAATGAGATGGATCAAATGAGTTAAAAATAGTTTCTTGTAGCAAAGGATAAAAATCTAAGTTGCCATCAAAACCCCAAGTCCCTTGCATGCTCGCTCATTTGCATAAAGTACCTTCAACTTAACAACCACAACAAAAAAAGGCAAAAGATCCAGTTCTCTTTATTAGCATTTGTTAAATATGCAAATCACAATTCTAACTTTGATTTTAAAATATGTATTATGGTAAGGAAAAAAACCCCACAGCTCTACCAAAACAAAAATTCAATTAGCATAAACACCTTTCCTGTGGGGTGATTTACTGTCCGTATTGGCTGTCCCTCACGCTGGCAGTGCTCTCCCAGCAGCAGGAGCAGCAGCAATAGCGCTCTGGAGTCAGTAGATGGCTGTAGAAAAGTGTGTTGAACACTCCTGTGCGAGCGTAATAAGATTGGGAAAGGCCTTGACCTGACTGGATGCAGCTTTTATCTGAAGTGCATTTAAAGAGATAAAGGAGAAGCAGGGTGCAGTACATGTTCCTTTCTTTTCTGTAGGAGCTTTGCTTTGAGTTTAAAAAATTCTCAAATGCAGGATTTGTGAACTGGGTCCTTGAGCAGGGAGAGGTGATGGCTTGAGTGCCACCGGAGTCACTCTGAGGATTCCCCCCCCTCCCTCAAGACGTCTTAGAAATCCTCCTATAGATTCCTACGGAGGGGGCGTCTGTAGATCCCATAATAATAATCAGGAAGTGGTATATTCCCATTTATTTATTTATTATTACTTTTTTTTTTTTTTTCTCCCCCCCTCTCTCTCCAGTGTAGTTGGCTGCCTTTAGTGCACGGACCTGCTCATTAAATAGATACACCAAGAACTGTTACCTAAGCAAGCTTGACAGTAAAGAAAGGACAGACTGAGTTAGGGAGGAAAAGGGAAGAAAAAAGACAGCCTGAAGCAAGTCACTTCACACGCAGAAAGAGCCACTGAACGAATGCTATTCTCATAAACAAACTAAAAAAAATACCTTGTATGAGAAGAGAACTGTGAGGACTTGACAGAAAAAGGCAAGATTTTCTACCCTCTGTTTTCAGTTTTCCTTCCAGACATACTTGGTGAAGTAAGGAGACTTCTGTTTGCTGACAGAGCCCTTGATTTCGTTCAAGATGATGATGTATTTGTGGGTAGGTAGTGTCTCTCTCCATGTCAATCTTTTATTAATAAATTGACTTTGGGACTGTGGGTTTTAGCCCGTAGTCCCAGCATGTTTTCTGCTCTGTGAAGGTGTGTGTGCTGCAGGGTGGCGTGGCTGGTGTGCAGTACATGTGCTTGCATTTCCAGGGAGAGTTTAAACAAACCAGTTCATTAACATGGAGCTGCAATTTATTTTCAGGATTTGCAGGATGTGGCAGAGCGCACTGCTTTCTTTTCATTGCCTTAGAACATATTACAATTGTTTAAGATTCACTGTGTGGTTCAGTCATAGAGCGAATGCTGCATCACTTGTGGCTGTTAAGAATTTGCTTTCTTTGTAAGAAATGAAACAGTCTTAATGTGATTAAAACTTCTAATGTTTGTTACTTAACCTAGCTGTTTTTATACTACTTGTCACAGTCTGTCTTGGCTTTTGAAGTTTCTGGCAATTGACATCTGCAGATAAAGAAATAGATATAATATTCCTATTCCTGTGGTTTTTATGTTCAGCATTGTTCGTATTCCTTGCAGCAAAATCCGCTCACCTCAAAAATAACGTTGTGCTGTGGCATGTATGTTGTGAATTAATAAAACTATTAACCTGTGAATTCACCCAGGTTTCAATACAGAATGTTTTTTTCTTAGCAAAAAACCCCACAAAAAATAAGTGAACAAATATTCATACTTAAAAGCATTTCTGTGTTCCTCTTCAAAGCCTGTACATCTTCTGGGAAAATATTTTAAACTAATCTCATTTGACAATCTATTTATTTATTTAATTTAAATGTATGTAAAAATAGACAGGCGTGCAGCTAATCTGGGCCACCTCTGAAAAACAAGCTGCAGAGGAGCAACGTTTAAGTCTTAGGGATATTATCAGTAATCACTCCTTCTCTTTTTAAATCGCCTGTAGTTCATGCTGTAAATCTCCCTCTGGTTTATTCTAATTTCTGTTGACCCTCCAGTGGATCTCAGTAGCTTTTGTCAGCTGTGCAAAAGGCACTGTATGCAGACTTAAAAGTTTCTTATTTCACTACTTTGACCTGTGCTATCGTTTTGGGAGCTCACCAATCACTGAGCCTTATGATTTTGTCTTTTTCTTTTTTTCTGTTCTGTAGTACAACTCACTTTAATTTT
Source organism: Atrichornis clamosus (assembly GCA_013400975.1). Lineage (NCBI taxonomy): Eukaryota > Metazoa > Chordata > Aves > Passeriformes > Menuridae > Atrichornis > Atrichornis clamosus. The sequence continues at coordinate 241,300 of WBMZ01014013.1, read as the reverse complement.
CACAAGTGTATCTGTGCATTTAAAAGCAACCCCGATTGCTGCTTGTTTTTAACCCTTCCCATGATTTTTTGTTGAGGCTGTATTGCTGCTAGTGCAAGCATTAGTTTTGTTCTGGCTTTAGATTTATAAATCAGATCACTCAATTGCAGTAGTTTGTCTTTCATTCAGTTTGTATTGTGGTGTTATAGTTACCATCATCCAAAAGAGGTGCACAGTAAATATTTGAGGATAAACCCTGCTTTCTGAGGTGAAAGGACATGTATTCTGTAGTATTCTGTTTCTTTGTGGTACAAGCTCAAAAGGTTTAAAAGCCAGGGAACTTCCCTCTCCCCAAGCCTAGGGACCTTCGTTAATTTGAAATTTAAATGAAATACGTTTTCTTGCAGGTAGCTATGCAGGTTTCTGTTACCTTCAGTGTGCTGTAATTTATATTACTGCTGAACTTTTCTAGTTATTCTTTTTAGAGATGTGTGTATATATATACACATGCTTTAAGCAAAATCCCACAGTAATAAGTAGTTTCTCATGGTGCCACTTCCCGGTTTCCAAGGCTTCTAGTAATTGATATTTCACATTTAGAAGTGTATCCATTCAATTTTTATTTTGTCCTTTTTATTTACGTTTTATGATGTCTGTTTTGTTGGTTTTTTGATTAGCAGAATTCTTTAAACAGCCTGTCTCTCTTTTGGCACTACTACCCCTAGGTATTAAGCATTCTTACCATTTGCAGTTGAACTTTCCTAGTCCAAATTATTTGTATAAAATCTCAAAATGAGATGAGTAGGAAGGAGCAGAGAATGAACTTTCTTTTTAATCATAGCAGAACATTATTATTTTGTGGTTTTTAGAAAAAGAGGAAGTAGAGGATTTGTATTAATAGACAGTTTATTTCTGAAATGTTACGCTTTTTAAAGTCTATACATTAAGTGGACATTATATGTATCTGAGTTGCAGTATGTATAAAAGATGCAGTATGTAAACAAGAGGCTTTTAACATATGTAGGTGCAAGGTATAAACTCACAGCAGCACTTGAAATGCTTTCTCCTGGCATCACATCAATATTTTATATAATTATAAAAAGCTTCTCAGCAATATTATTAAAATTTAAAGTAGCCAACTTGTGTGAAAATGTAGCCTTCCCCTTTTTAATGGGTGCAAAATTATTGCATTGATTGAGATTTTTCATACTATTTACCCCTTTATGTGGCAGTGCTTACCTGTTTTTTCATTTTATGTATAATGAAGAAACATTTTGCCATATTTACAAAGAAAAAGTTTATCTAACTAAAAACTGTGCAGGAATGCAGAATGCAGACACAAATTCAGTCTGTTGAATGAACAGTCTTAATTAGTTGTTGATTTTAAATACTTCAAGACTTCAAAAAGTAGAGAAAGGTTTTAGTACTGTTAACCCTGCCAAGGGAAATCCATATTTGTTGACAGCCCAAGCAATTAAATGATGTTTATATTTACAGTCTCCTCCTCCCCTGGACAAAGGAGAACTTTTTTTGGTGTGGCACTTTAGGCACCTGTGCTGCAGGACTCAGAGTCCATCACTGTCAGAGCTCATCCTGACCAAGAAACTGTGAGGGCTTTCAAGCATTACTGATTTCGGAACTAGAGTTAAATCCTGAAGTCAACAGGACCCTTATTCTCCCTGAGGCATAGAGACCCTTTTACATCCTGATCCTGCTGCAGTTTAACTCACCTTTCTCCCCACCACAAGATTGTTGCAGTGATGATTTAAGGTGTTCTCCGTCACTGCAGATTATCATTCACATTTACTGTGTAACTCACCTCCCCAAAGATGTCGGGATTTTCTCAGAATGTAACAAGTAAGTGAATTTTTTTTTTTTTTTTTGGTTAGAGGGTTCTAAAGTTGCTGACTTGTGCTTACCCTGGATAAAGCAGTGTAACTATTGGTGGGTGAAATGAAAGTTGATGGCTGAAAGATGAGACTGCTCAGAATCTCAAAGAGTCCACAGCCTTCCAACCCCCCTCTTTCTGTATAGGATTCCTCCTCCTCCTCTTTTTCATATTTTCAAAAATAAGCATAGTTTGTCTACTTGACAGCACAAACAACTGCTTGATTCCCAAGCAAACAGTTCCATGGTTGCTTGTTTTCATCTGGTTGTTCAGATTGAATTGTTTTGAGTTCTCACCAACCTCAGGTTCAACTTTCATATTCTGAGTTAAGTCGAGAGTTTAACGTTAATACATTTCATGAAGAAGTCACATGCAATTAAACATTCTTGTATGAAAAAATAGAACAAAATGATTGGTAAACACAGGTTTAAAATACAAATTCTTATTTTTCCATATTTTGTTATATGCTATGAAAAGGCTGAACTAAAATTACCTACAATTTTATAAATTGTATAAACATCTCATTAATGTCTGGTTAGTCAGAGGTGTGCTTCATTCCTGTCAGTCTGCTGTTCTTTTTAATAATGAGAATGAGTTGTCAGAAATTTTGTATATATTTAGCAGAGATTTTTCAGTAGCAGCTTCAGAATGATACTTGATCAAATCAGGCAGAAAGCATGTCAGCAAATGAAATTTGGTTTTTTTCCCAAAACCAGAGTAGGCAGATACAGAGAAACAAATTGAAAAAAAATGTGTATGCAATAGCAACAAGATAATTTCTTCTGGCAAGAGGACACTGTTTTGACAACTCTGTGGAATAAAGCTTTTGGGTCCAATATAGAGAACTGCACTTGTCTGCATTAGCCAAACGTTTGTTGGATGAACATCTGGAGAGAATGCTGGAGGAAGAGGCAGTAACAGAAAGACTGTAGCAGAAATTTAGTCTGGATATTTAGCAGTTTAAATTCCTTTATGGTTGCATTGCTGGTGCTTTTGCCAGTAATCTTCTCCTATTTAGAGACATCTTAATACACGTATAGGAGCCTGTGTCAGTTCACATATTCAAAAGCAGATGGTATTTTATTCAGCTGACCAGAATCTTACAGATTTTATGCACTGACAAATGTATGCAGGCACAGAGTGTGCCTTTCTCCTGACTTGGAGAAGGGTGTCATTGCAAACCTAACTTGTGCTCCAAGTGCCACGGGACAAGTCTGTAAAGGCTTTTTTTCTAAAGGAAATGAGAACCCTAAACAGATGTGAAGATGACTAAAACCATAAAATAAAGGAACAAAACCTAAGAATTTTAAAAGTTGGAGTAAGGAGCAAACACAACACTCATATTTTTTTGAGTGACTTTACTTACAATGTATTTTGCAGCACTGGCATTGTGTGCATTAACCAAAGCATTGCTCTCCTAAATGAGGACTCTCAGTAACATCCTGGGCTAAGACAAAATGCACCACTCACTGTGCTTGAGGAGCTACAGACAGTGAGACACTCTATGAACTAAGCTGAAAGAATAAATCACTATGTTGAAAACATTGTCAGTGGAGCACTTCAGCAGTATAGATTTTGTTACATAGAATTATTGAGTAATCAAAGTATTTAGATCTTTTTAGTTAAGGAAAATCAAACATATTAGCTGAAAATCTGCAGGTATCTTCAGAGTCAAAATGATCCTCATTCTGCTTTCCACTGAGACCTTGAATAAAACGTGTAGCTTCATCCCCTGTATCCGACTGCCTGACCACTGATGTTGAATAAATATGTACCTTTTATTATTAACACAGAAAAATACAAAATGATTTCATAATAGAGTATGCTGATATGAATATTAAGGGTCTTCAAGGGCATCTGACTCAATAAACTTGAATAATGAAGTATTACAGTTTATAAATCTACAATCTTGATGGTTAAAGTGAAAGGACTGACAGAGATGTTGAATGAAAGCAGGATTACAATTAGTTATGATGGAACCTAAGACAATTCTCAGTAGGTTATCTTTACGTATCTATTGCAACATATGCATAAGTTGGCTTTAAAATCATTTGTATAATAATTTGTGTTGTGATGACAGAACGTAAAAATCACACTAGCATGCAAAGCATAAAGACACTTAGCAAAATCATCTTTTTTAGCATGAAAAGAGAAATGAAATAGAAGGGAAAAGCCATTTCAATTTGACAGTAACTTTTGGCTACCCAGTACATTCAGTCTTGAAGGGTTTTCTTGTCCTGCTACAGTAAAACACCATTCTATTACTGATGTGGGGTAAAAATGCAAGCAAGAGAACAAATCAGGATGATGCTCCATTCTGTCCAGCACTGCATAATAGTGGCAGTTTTGGTTTATAACAACAATATGCATCTCCTTGGACACAAGCACACACAAATAAGTGCTAATGTTTGGTGAAATTGAGTTTCAGCAACACATCAAGAATGTATGTATTATTATTAATTCTTCCAGTAGAATCCATGGATTTTGTGTAAAGCAGTATGACAGACTTGCTCTGTTCTCTTCTGAGGGTGCGTTATATACTCTGTATGTTTTAATTACTGAACCTATTTCCTCCCCTTACTTTAGCAGAAGTTACATTTGTCCAATTAACCTTATCTTCCTCTTGTCCCTCCTAATAGCATTGGTTTCCATCAGAGCTTTGAATGAACTGCGTGGGTGTCTTTATCAGTCCAGGGATGTTGTTGTGAGGAAAAAATTGAACAAAGGCTGCATGAAATGTGGCTGAGTGAGCAGGTTAGAGTCTTCCTATTGTCCCAGTATTATTATTAGCTCTTAGTGGAAATCCTTCCTAAATACCACTTCTGTGACCATCTGGTGTGTTTGTTATTACATCTAAAACTGTAAAATCTTAGCTACTGTTTGAATGGTCTTAGTTGGTGAAGAATGAGGAAGTCCTGAAGATTTTTCTGAGCAGTTGAGAAACCTTGTTCATGTCTTGAGATGAATTTCTTGATGGGTTGCTTTTGGATATTTATTCCAGTGAAGTATGCCTGTTCAAGAAGTTGTCATAGTCCAAGATTTTGCTTATTTTTGCATGTTTTTCACTTTTATGTGCCAATGGTGTTAGGCTGGATTTACCTTTTATAACCCATTTGACTGCCTCAGAGTTTAATCAACAAAAGGGGATGTTTATTAATCGAAGTCTAGATATCTGTTCACATCTTCTTTTGATGTCTTTCCATATGGCTCTGTTTTTCCCTTCTGCTCCTGGATTGATACTCCTTCCTTGCCAAACAGATGAATCTGTTTGGGTCCTTGTAACAACCTAGTATGGAAATACACCTGTTCTTACTGCGACCAGAAAGCTGAAGTCCAACATTTCTGCAGAAATGACTGCTTTTCACTTAGGGTTCTAACACACTAGATATTCTTTCCCCTCCAGGGTGGCAGTTGTTTGATGGGTTGGACCCAGCTGGCAGCCAAATTCCTGCTCAGTCTCCACCTCAGTGGGACAGGGAGGGAGGAGAACATGCAGAACTGGAGTGAGAAAGCCCGTTGAACAGCAGAAAGACAGGGAGATCACTTAGTGATCGCTGTCACAGACTAAACACTCTTGCCTTGGCAGAAATGGCTTTATTTATTGCCAATTATCATTTCTGACAATTGAGCTTGGCAATGGAATTTCTGATTCAAGTAGTGGAAAACAAAACCAAGCACTCTTCTTGTTATCACCACAAGTTAAACTCCCTTTCTTCAGCGAAGCAGTGAGAGACATGGACGGATTGCAGTCAGGACACAGGCGTTTCTCTCTGCAGCTCCTTCTCGCTCTTCCTGGGTCCCACGTGTGTTCCTCTGTGGGCACAACACAGATTTAAGTCAGCCTACCATGTTAGACTAAGTCTGATTATTGGCATTTCAAGTTTCGAGACATTGTTGCATTTGTAGAGTTTTATATATTTAATTTTTTGTGGTGTATCTATAATACAGTGAGGGAATCCTTTCAGACAGGAATAGATTATGCATGTTTGGATTTAACTTTTCAGTCAGTTTCTCCTCAAATATAATTGCAGGAACTCAAGGAAGAATAAAATGTGACAACATATTTGTGAATCGTGAGATTTAAGAGAGACCGAAAGAGATCTTATTATTGATGTGCTTCCTGCTTCATTAAATTCCCCTTAAGGTTTGCAGCATGGATATGGATCATTTGCAATAATAATTATGCAGTGATCGATTGATTGTGTCTGACATTGTACTTGTCACCTTGAAATGCAAAAACCATTTGTTTTGGAGTGTGTGAACATTCGTCTCTGGTGTTGGACACCAGAGTGCTCTGGTTTGTTTTACAGAGGAATGCATTTTATAAAGTTGGGGACTTATCATTAACCTTTACCTAAAATGAAGTGCCACTGGTCATTTCACAAAAATGAAAATCGCCCAGCTAGCAATGTTTTTAGATTAGAAGACACAATCTAATTTCAAAAAGATTCTTCAAATGGGAATGTATGTATTTCAGTTGAGTCATATATCACAAATATGGGGTTTTCAATATGTCTGTGTCTGAGGTAGGACCTAATGAACATACTTGATAAAATTGAGATCTCTGCTTTTGGAACTGGTGTGTGTTCTTTGGAAAGTCTGTCTGCCTTCCTCACTGAGACTTTGATTCGTGGCAGTATTAATTAATTGGAAAATCAGTAAAAAGTGCTTTGACTTTAGTCATCCTTTCAGTTAAATACTGTAAATTTCATATTTTCAGTGCTGTAATCATCATGACTATTTAATTTTCTTTTTATTAAGAATGTTTGTAGTAATGAAAGAAATGCTGTCCTTTGGGCTTTTGGAGTTTTGTTTCTATTTAAATTCCAGTGAACCGGCTGGTCCATGGCTGCAGTCTAAGTGAAGTGCATCTATGATTCCCCAACTATCATTAAAGCAGCAGTCAAGAGAAATGTTGCATTTGTAGGTATTCTATTTAGAGCTTTTGTAGAGCATCCATTCTTATGGAATAGGAAGTGAAGACCAGACCTATGCTTGGTGAGACGTGATTTGATTAAAAAAGTTACTTTTTCAAAGCTAAAAGCTGGATTTAGATTACATGAGACCAAATGCTTATCGATAATTTTACTTGAGATTTAAACTTTTATTCAGAGGTCTAGTTTATTTGAGCTTTGGTTTGTTTTAATGGGGATTTTTAAAACAAATGTATGTTTATTTCATTCAAAAAAACAAATTTTAAAATTGTTAACATTCTTTAGGGTGAAATGTTGTGTATATTATTTTTTTCCCTCCAAGAATGAGCATAGGTTAGCATATACCTTGGAACAGGGAAGTGTTTAATTTATTGATTCTCATACAACCGACTTGAAGAGTAACTGCTGTGCTAATATTAAAGTGGCAATGTTAATTGTACAGTTCATTTAAAAATTAGCAACACTGTGTAGTTTTTACCACAGTATGAATACCGAACAGAGCTTACAAAACTGCTTTAAAACTGTGAAATACGCAAAATTATTCCAATTTTTTAAAAAGAAGTTGCTTTCTGTTCGACACACCAGTAAGAGAACGGAAACACCTAACCTGAGAAAAAGCCTGCTACTCTTTGTGCCTTACTGTTTTCAGCAGTTGTACTTTTTTAGCTTGTAAGTTTTCAGAAAATACCCTAAGTCAATGGCGTTAAGTTCTAGAAAAACCTGAGATAAATTGTACCACATGGGAACGTAGCCAATACATCCCATTTTTCTGCATTAAGTAATTGTCACATAGTACCACTTTGTTCTTTCAGGTATTCAGTACTGAGCCATGGCAAAGTCCTAATTTTCAATGCAAAGCCCAGTCGTAATTTTTTACATACAGCTCATGTTCTTTATCCAGTGGAAGTGTTGAGAAAACTGAGGTAACTTTTTGGGAGGGAACACTCACCATGGCCATGATTGTTTGTCCAGTGGTGCCTTCACACTCCAGCGTTGTCTGGTAAATGCAGCATCCCAGTAACAACAGGAACAGTGAGGAAAGAAGGGGAAAAGAAGATGTGTCACTGAAAGGGAAGGAAAATGAGGGAGAGAGAGGTCAATGGGCTGAAATGAAATAAGTGTATTTAAGATCAGAACAGTCACAGCCCTTTTCAGTTAAATGTGAAGAAATTGCGTCCTCTTTACATCAGTAAGGCTCTACTTCTCAAGCAACTCACAGGGTGAGCTTATTTTTTGTCTTCATGTATTTCAAACCCTATTTACTGCCATAGCATTTGGGGGCAACATGAAACATGCAGCAGTGGGAAACTTGAGCTCTTTGAGCATTTGTTTCTACCCAGAGTAAGTTGGTAATGATGCTAACAATAATGCCCTTACTTTGCTGTGTTTTGATTGTAGATGTAGATGGCACCACCCTCTCGGATAAGGAAAAATAATTCCAACAGAAACTGTTTGTAAAAAAACTTTAATTTTTTGGGGGGGTGATTGTGGCTGAAAGGCAATTAAAAACTTGCTTTAGGAAAGGGTCTGGTTTACCCTCGTGGTGGGACTTTACTGCAATTCTTTGAATTGGATGGTTAAGAGTCAGAGTATTTTGGTTACTTTTTTTTTTTTTTCTGCATGTCTGGCAATGCGTTTGATTCAGTGGGCAGAACAGAATAATAGCAATAGGATGCAAATTTTGATTTGTGTATTGGATAATTCCTCATGATAAGTAGGACAAGTAGAAGAGGTTAGTCTCAAGCAACAGAAGAAAGCTGATCTAACACAAAGACAAAATTACAAATGCTATAGGAAAAATATGCTGGACACAAATGAGGAATGTGGAATTAAATCTTGGAAAGACTAGGAAGATAATTTAATAATACATACACACCTATCTGAGGTAGCATAGAACATCTCATCCTACCACTCCCAGATGTGAGGAATCCTGTGGTGTGTTGCAGTGATGTGTTACTGGCTCTTGTAAAAGTTCCTCCTGCACTTCTGTCTCTCACTATTCATTATTAATGTGTGTCTTAAGCATTTACTCTCTTATTTCACGAGGTTATCATATGCTATTAATGCAGAACTACACAGTGAAACTGAAGATAACAATCCTGTTTTAAGTTAATATATGGATGTTCACAGCCTGTGAACAAATTCTTAATTTAAATTGGTTTATAAAAAGCAATTATAAACAGACAAGTCAAATATATCTCTTAGCTATAAAAAACACACACAAGTGAGCCACATGTTCAATTGGAATCTTTCCTGCTGAAAAGCAAGCCTGTTCATGTCTTATTCAGTTGGACACGGAGGAAATAATATTTACTCATGTTTTGCAGCAGTGTTTTACACACTGAAGATTTTTTTTTTCTACGGTACTACTGAAGTAATCTGATTCAGTCATCTTTTAAGTGAAGTGACTCCAGTTTATGCTAGAGATATGTCTTATTAGGGAACAAATGTAATAATGTTTTCACAGTCAAGCTAAATATGACCAAGCAGTCTTTCTTCTGTTTTTGTTAAATGCACATTATTTAAGTGACTAAATATTTTAGTGCAAATTCCCTTGTAGAAAACTCAGCATACACAGCTTCACATGTGCTAGTGGTATTTGAACCAGTCCTTTCCATCATGTTCCACTGGCTCAGTTCCATTCAAAACCACCATTTTCCACATCAAGAAAGGTCTGTAGGATGAGTTGTTTGGGATATGATTTGCTGTGTGGGAATCTTGTTTTCATATAGGTTTTATACATGTTAATAGCTCAGTTAGTTTGGAACTATTTCAGGTAAATGCCATCATGCTCTTACTTGTCAGAAGAGCTCCTCTTCAACAGAATAGTCTCTAAACAGTAAAATTTATTGGAATTTAATTGGGGCAACTATAGGAATTACAGATATTTTGCATAATAGTTTATGACAGAGTTATGATTGTGTACTGGAAAAATTCCTGGGCCATGTGAATAGCCAAGGAGTGGCAGGATAGGCCTGAGAAGAATGATTTCTTAGTGTCACATGATCACAGCACAGAGTCAATTACTGCATTGTTTTCATCCCTGGTCATTTACTGTGAATTGCTGATTTTTGAAACCAACATGTGGCTGCCCTAAAAGACCATAATGAGTTGGGCAAAAGATGGTTCCATGACATGGGAGCTGATTCTTGGACACCTCATTTGGAAATCACATTGGGGAAGCTTCTCAGTGATTTCTTTATACCTCCCTCAGCCCTGTTCAGGAGGCATTTCAGCTAAAAACCATCAATCCCTGTACCAGGTCTGGCTGTGATGGAGTTGATTCTCTTCTCAGAGGCCATGTGGGGCTGTGTTTAGGTTTGAACAGTGTGGATAACAACCTCTGTTTTGGCTACTGCTGAACAGAGCAGGACAGCATCAATGCTTCCCCTTTTTCCCACCCTGCCTCCCACCGGGAGTAGGATGGAGATGGCAGAGGCTGGGAGGGGGCATAACCTGGACACATCCAACCTGATCTGATCAAAAGTGTATTTATGCTCAGCAACAGAAATGGACTTAACCTGTGCCCACTAGGCTAATTTAATTCTTTTCTACCAAGGGAAATCCTGATTCTTGCTCCAGACTTTCACTGCTTATTAGCCAGCAAGTCAATTCTTCCACCCTTCCTGTAGTCATTTTCTTCTCAGATCTTGAGATTCTTCTGGGTGATTATTCCCATCCTTTTCAGTTTCTCGGAGGTGTCCCCAGTGCTTTGAGTTCAACATGATGATTCCATTATTTTGGTATTCATATCCAGTTTTTTTGTCAGCATGCCAAACTTCTCTCTGAGAAGCTCAGGTCACAAATGGGAAAAAATATTGTCAAAGTGGTTATATCCTTGATGAATCTAAATGAAATGTAATGTAATTTAACCGACGGTTGGAATTCAAGCATTTAAGTTTGTGGAATATTTTGTTTGTTTCAAAGAACTCTTGCAAGCAACAGAGCCTGCTCTTCCAAAATTCAAAATGCGAAGTGCTTAAAATAGATAGTACTCAGCCATGTGAATAAGGAAATTCTTTGTGATAATATATTGTGTTTCTCCCTTGTAGATTACAACGTGGTTTAGAAAAAATGATTTTTATATTCAGTAATACATCTAGATTCACTTTTAATTCTTAAGTTACATGTAGTACTCCAGGAAAATAAATATTTCATTACCAAGTGTGAGACTTACAAGCTAATTAACATTTCAGGAATGAAAGAAGTAGTGTCATTAGCTCTAGCCATAGGACCATGAAGGGTGTTGTTCCTCACTACTCCTGTGGAATTTCTGCAGTGGAACTGAATAGACACAGTTAAATGTTGGTGTTGAATGGGAGGAGTCCCATTTGTGATGAGAACACAGAGAAACTTCCATAAAGCCAGTTCAGGGACCCACATGGTCCAAGAGCTCAGTGGTGAATATGTGGGAAGTCCCTGAATGCCAAGAGCATTTTTCAGTCCAATTAGCAAAATAATATCTGATCTCTTTTGGTGACAAGGAGGAACCCTGGCAGTGTATGAGACTGAGACGTTTGAGTGTCAGCTTATGTTAAATGCTTTATCTTTTGAGGAAGGGGCTTGCAACTGAAACACCAGGGGTCTAACTCCAAAAGGGAAGTGCTCCCAAGTTTAAATATTTAATGCTTGTTTTTTAGCATTCACTCTGTTTGCTTATTTGTTTGCTTGCAGCCAACTAGTGTTGCAGCAATTGTCTAAGAAAGATTGAGGGGAAAATACATGGGGAGAAAAAGCACGCACAAAATTCAGGGCTGGAATTAGGCTTTCCTGTAGAAAGTTGGCTTTCTAACTCCATAATAAAGTTCAAGGTAGCAATATTTTTGACCTGCTGCCTCCTAAGAGGCAGGTGTAGAAGCCATTTGACAATACAAAGCACAGTGCTAAACTGTTTCATGATTGATTTGGACAGTTTAGTATCCAAGGTGGCCGTTAGGACAGAATTAGCTACAGCAATGAAATACCCAAAGTAAAAGACTGCAGACTGTCAGGTCCTCCCCAGCAAACCGAGATGTGTGATTTAGCCTGGAAAAGTTTAAAAGGGAGGGGAGTTCTGTCCTTTCTTTTGGAGATTTTCTTTCACATTTGGAATGTTGCACCAATCTGTCAGTGATGTTTTCTTTCTCTCTTCCCAGCTGGGGATATGCTGCACGTTAAAGACAGAGAATTTCAGAGAGGAAGTTATGGGAGTCTTCCCTGGAGCTTTTGCAGGAGGGCAGGTGGTTCTGTCCAGAGATCCACTGTGAGCAATTTTTAATGGCAGTTTTTGCAGTTTAATAGTTGCACAATTAGACCAAAGAAGCAGAAAACCACAGAACTGTAAGGGATGTAAAGTCATTTATAAAAGGTCTCATGATCCACACCCAGAAGGTAGGAAACTGCTATTCAATAAAATAACAGTGCCAATGCAGAACTTGTCTTTACTCAAAGCCTTGCAGCTTCAGCTTTTACCAAAGGGTATCATTTGGATTATTTCATGCAAGCAAAATGTTGGATATTTCTTCTCAATTTGTTATGGAAATATATGCTATTCATTGACAAAAAGAGATAGAAAGCTTTATTTCCATTGATGTAAGCAATCATTAGTTTTAGGGACAAGTATTGGAATATTCCAGATACATCAGTTCTTCCAGGTGGACGTGGTGTACATTCCAACAGGCATATTTCAGTAAGAACTAGGTTTCAAATAATATCTACAAGCTCCAAAATCCACTAGTTTTGAATATTTCAGACTGGAGGGAAAAGAATGATCAGGGCAAAAAGAAGCACAAAATTAAACTCAATCTGAGAATTTTAGCTTTGTATTTAACTATAACACAAAGTACCTGAAATGTTTATCACTGATTTTTCTAAAGGATTAAAGTATTTGCAGTCTAAACCTGCAGTATGCAAAGCACTTTATTAATTTACATGTATTTATATGTGATAACAGGCCATTGAGGCATATTTCTCTGATCTACAGTGCATAATAAGTGTATGAAATATACATTCCACAGTGTCTTTGGACTTCACAGTAATAGTCACATTTTGAAATACTGTGACTAATCTAAAACTATACAGCTGAACAGAAAAACAAAACTAGTCCCAAATATGAATAAATGATTTGCTACTTAATATGTCAGTGTATTTTGTCAGGTTGATAACATTAGGCTCAGCTGCATTCAATTCGAAACCCTGCAATATTTGAAGCCTGATATTGTGCCTCACTAAATTTAATACATGGACCTCAGTAATAGAGGAAATCACTTTAGCACTTGGCAGTTTGTAATGCTGTATAAAATTGACTGCCCTGCAAACACAATAGCGATAATAAAAATTGTGGTCAGTAGGGGGGTGTAATGCATTTTCCAGCTTCAGCAAAGGTCCAGAAGAGATTTATTGAGATTTTTCTGTTTGGGTGAGGATCAATAGAGCTTCGTTAATAATTTGTTGTAAGGGCACCCTTCAGGGATGTGACATTTTACTTTAAAACTTTGATAATTTTGAAAGCAAGCCTGGTGGTAACAATGTCAAGTCCCTGTGTTTCGCGGGCATAGATTTTTACATTCAACTTGTGGGAGCATTTACTTTCACAGCAATTACATTTGAAATCATTCAATATGTGATGCAGTCCAGTATTGATAACAAGATTCCATATGTTCTAATGCAACTCTTAAGAAAGAATCCCAAACACTTTCTTGAGTCCTCCATTTTGTCTTTTGTTTTCTTCTCTAAGCAAAGAATATTTAAATGTCAGTCTGTAATTTCTAAGTGGTGTATAATTTTCATGAATGATCTGGAACTACACTTATTTTCATGACTGCAGAATTAGAAGGTTTCATAAGAAACTTATCCCTTTATCTTCCTATTGCACTTTGCATAATAACTATTAGGTTGACTTAGATATCTGCACTTCTTTTATATTTTCATAAAAGAAACTTCACTTTGTGTGCTAAGGAAGCCTTCCTTTTCTGCCAGCAACTTTTGATGGACACTGCTGTTTGCAAAGAAACACAAATTTGTCAGCACTTGCAGTTGGAACACGGGGACAAGGTACAGCAGAACGATTTATTTACAATGAGCATGCACAAAGTAAGATTTATGACTTCTGCAGCTCAGATGACGTTCCTTACAGAGCTGCCGAGCTACGGCAAATTAAAGGGATCCGTGAACACTGAGGGGTGTGTTTTTGTAATGAGGGAGAAGAGACAGAAGCAATAAGAAGATAATTAAGGTAACAACTTGTGAAAAATTAAAGTGTTTCTGTCTTTCATTTTTGAATCTCTGAGCATAAACTTTGTAGTTGTTAATTTAATTGCTGATGTTCTCTGTATCCCTGAAGAATATTAAGGATTAATCATCTGGTTCATTCCAACAAGAGATAAGGCCTAAGTGAATTGAAATTTTACCAATTTAACCCTCTCTTCCTCCTAATATGACATGATTAACATTCTTCAATTAACAACACATAATTATTCTAAAGGCCTCATTGCACTTACTCCATTTTTCAGTTTTAGGTTGCCCTTTGCAGGTATTTCAGAACTGAATAAAAGGCAGGCTATATTTTTGTTCTGTATTTTCGGTCTCTTAGATTCATCCAAATTACAAGAATTGAGATTTTTAACTCTTTTACTTCTCTTAATCCTTTTTGTTCCTAATGATCTCCATGTGCATGTTGTGAAAATCAGGCCTATTAGCTAAGCATTATCTTCAGCCCCTCTTTAAGGACAGCCATGTATTTCTTTTCCAGCCTTTGCCAATCTGAATAAATTTTCATAATTATTCATGGCAGAATACTGATTTACAGAACTAGCAACTTCATGGAGCCCTAGAATGCAGAGCTGTTCACCTAAATATTAATGCATAATGTATTGTTTAATTTTTTAATAAAAGATAATGAAATTATTTACATTTGTAAGACTTTGGTTTAGAGCTACACTCAGTGAAAAATGCAGCACTTTTATGTATCCTGGTATTTACTGAAGTGCTTTCTCATATCTTTCACTGTGAAAATAGTACACAGCTGCCTTGTGTCTCGTGGATAATCAAGTAGCTGTTAGTGGGAAAGCATCATTAATTTGTGGTAAAAGGAGAATCAAACAAAATAAAACTATAGAGAAAGAAAATACATCTGTTTTCCCTTTGAAACCAAGGAGGTAGGTGAAGTTCACTAATTTGTAGAGTTATAGTACTAGATTTGTAGATTTAAACAATACACATTGAAAACTTAACCTTTTCTTTAAAAACTTTTAGAAGGAAAACAGTGTTGCTTCCCCACATAGTGCTTAAAACATTCCATATTTCTTACTCTTTTAGGCCTGTGAACCTTTAAATATCAGTTATTTTCCATTCAAATTTTTATGGAGTATAGGCATGATAACCATGAATATTCCTAATATATTTGTCAGGGTTCAGTCCAACGAAAATCTGGGAAATTTCATGTAGGGACATAATGAGTGCGTTGTAAGACTGAACATCTCCAGTTCTAAGTACATCCCTAGGCACCTCCCTAAAGTGACAAATCTTTCCACTACAAATCAAACAAAATTGCGCTAGGGAAGAGATTAATCAAGGCCCTCTTTCATGCATTAATGTTGCAGGATTTTATGGAAAACTGCTTAAATCAGCTATGATATAAAGGGCTGCAGAAGGGGGAGGAATCTTACTTTCTAGAAAATGCAATCAAGTATGATTGAGACATAAATATATACAATCAAGGGGATGGCTTTTGGTGTGTACACATATGTATATGTTTATATATACACTTAAAAGATGTCCAGGTTTTTGTCTTTCAGAAACAAACAAAAAATTTTTACTTTTAGAAAAAGGAGACTGACATCATTAGATAACAGAAACGTGATATCTTTTCATGGGTCAGGAAAATTGTTTCACAACAATTAAATGTGCTTGTTATTTTTGGTATTTCTAGAAGTTCATGTTCACTTGATAATCACGACAGGTGGGCACAGGAAGGATGCCCACAGACAGCAGTGGTTCTTACCACTGTTGCGTTTTTTAAAATGTGTCAGGGCTGAATAATTTGAAATTTTGCTCAAGAGGAAAAATACTACCAGTGGAATAATCAGCAAGTGAAATGACTTCAACCCCAGGCACTACCTGTCTTTGCAAATTTCTGCCCTGGGTCCATCCTTCCAGCAGGCAGGCAGGAGTCTTAGAATATTAATGTTAAGTGTAAGAAATGCCTTGGACACTGTTGTTCGTGCACCTGTGCATGCAGTTGTGCTTTCTGAGGTCAGGGCCTGCTCACTGAGGCTGGCTGAGGAGCACAGCCTGAGCACGGTTAGCATTCCCGGGAATGCCTCGGATCAGGATGGCAGTGAACACCTGCACAGCCATCACCGCCTCCCATTCCCTGCTCCCTTTGTGATGGGTGCGTTTGCTTTCACTAAACAAGAACCCAACTTTCTTCTATTTCCTTCAGGTGCATTCTGCATCAGTCACTATTTTGGGGCTCACCACCTGTGTACCCCTTGCTTAGAAGCACTGACGAGCACCACTTCCTAACATGCTCACAGGAGTTGTGCCAGTAAATCTCTTCTGGATGTTTCAAAACTTTGTTCAGAATCTTCCCTTCAGTTTAACTAAATCTGCTTTTTGGATTTAGCAAAGCAATTTTTTTTTTTTTCCTCAGTGAAACCCAAAACAATTCTTTTGTTTCTGCTAAGGATGGCAAACAGATTTTCACTCATTTTGACAGCAGGGAAGCACTAGGATGTGACCCTAGTCAAGGCAGTGAAAACTGCATTTAAAAATTAGCCAACAGCCAATTTTACAGGAGTAACTGGGATGAAAGAGAGAACCTTATTTAAAATAAATTAGTATGAAGAATGAGATATGAGGAAGGAACTTCCATCGTTGTTCTGCAGCAGAAATTGCATGAGTGCTGCTGATGTGCACAGGGAGAAATACTTCAGAGGGGAACAACTGACTTTTTTTGGAGTTCTGTTTATTTGTTCCATAGGTGGGTATGGTTTCAGATTTATCAATGAAAAGCCATGGGAAGACCACTAAATCACACACTTAATTGCAGTTTCTTCCTTTGTCAGCTTTTGGGGAGCCAGGTGCTCTGTGGTGTGAGTAATGCTGAATGTACTCATTAGCAGGACAGCTGAGGGGGAGCATCTCAGGGGGTTGCTATGGCCTGCAGCTTCCACCAAGACCTACAGAGTAAGCTCTGTGGCATTCTTAGATATTTTACTCTTTATTTTACCTTTTACAACAGGACCTAGGCTTTCCTGTTTACTGCCATGCTTCTAATACTTGAAGGCAACTGCTTTGCTCTGGCAGGAGCGCTGAAAATTTTCATCATAGAAGCAGCCTCTGAGATTTGGTTTAATTTATTCTCAGAAACTCTACAGAGAAATCTACTAGTTAGTGGAAAAAAAAAACCCCCAAAACAGTTATTGTAGGCTCTGTAATGCACTGTGTGCTGGGGAAAAAGAGTGAAAAAACCTGTACTGTTCAACTGTTTGGCTATTTGAAAAAAAGAGGAGGAAAGAGAAAACAAGGTAGACAACTGAATCTGCAATTCCTTGAGATAAAAGATTCTTATGTTGTTCTGTACTTTTCTCAGTAAACATCCTCGGATTTAGTCACTTTATTTCGGCTGAAACAGTTTCTGCTGTGCCAAAAGTCGTATTTAGGCTCCTG
Organism: Atrichornis clamosus; assembly: GCA_013400975.1. Lineage (NCBI taxonomy): Eukaryota > Metazoa > Chordata > Aves > Passeriformes > Menuridae > Atrichornis > Atrichornis clamosus. Next base: position 223,849 of record WBMZ01014013.1, on the reverse strand, counting down.
GACTTTGTTAAGCTTTTCAGTGGGGTAAAGATAAGAATAAGGCTGCAGTATTCAGTCAAATGACAGGTTGTCAAACCCTTAACAACTCAGGGCTTCCTTGGCCGCTGCCCTCTCCAGCTGCATTGTACAGGGAACATCCCTGTGACCACGGAACAGGATGCAAGGAGTGCATCCTTATCACCCTCCAGATGTAAATCTTGCACAAATCTTGCCTGAAGAGCCATTTGTAGGGGGAGTCTGGCAGGAATGTAACGTACTTTTATGATAAGTTTTGATCCTAGGACAATTTATTGCTAAAGTTTAGAATACGCTGAAATAAAGGAACTGTGTTTGACTCAAATTCGTGTTTGATCTGGATAGGAAAGACTTTTTGTGTAACTTGTGTTGGCACCTACCCACAGGACAGAAAATACTTGAACAGCTTCCACAGGAATTAGGAGCATTTGATGTCTGTGGTAAATTCAGAACTAAAAATCTGGTTCTGGGGTAGAAGCCTTCATGTAGTCTTTTAAAATTAAGAGCAGTGCTTGTTCTTTATGAGGTGCAGCCCCTGGATTCCAAGTCAGTAATCTAAAGATGCCTCTTTCTGGTGTGCACTCTGGTTTTTAGGTGTGTCCTCTTTAATAGATCATGCAGGTGTTCTTTTGGGAGGTAGGGAATGAGGTTTATAACTTAAAATAAGAAAGTTCATATAATTTTTTAAAAGGTACACAGCATACTTTTAACTGATTCCCTATCATAGAATAGTGTGAATGTCTAACGCTTACGTAGTTTAAAATCAATTTGATAAACATGGAAAATAAGTTTGTAATGGATTATTTAAGCAGAAGTGATTGACACAGTTCAGTGGAGGTAAAAGCATAGCAGGGGAGTACCGTTATATTGTTGCTTTATTTCTCATTCTCCAAAGTTTCCAAGCTGTAGACAAGTCTGGGGACAGACATTTATTTCATCCAGTGTAGTACAACTGCTCATGTGTTACGTCCCCACGTTTGGCAGTGCATGACTGAAGGGTGTTGTTTACCAGTTTTTACTTGCAGACAGATCAGATGAAGAAACTTGAGCTCAGGGAGATGCTGCCTTTTCTGGCACCCCTTGCTATACAGGGAGTGTCCAAATCAAAAAGGAAAACACTGAGGTATCTTTTGGAATCATCATCATCTTTGTAATGCTCCGACATTGATCTGGAAAGATTTATGGAGAGTGGAGGTGCAGCTATATGTTTAACATTAAAAATACAACCTATCAAGCAGAGATAGATTCCACATCCTGCTGTATCAACCCACTTAATCTATGTGAAACAATCTGCCTTCCAGATTCTTAAGGGCAAAGAGGGAGAGAATCTGATTTGGTCACAAAACAGGAGTCATTAACCTTGAACACTGAGTCACTGAACTTCATGTGGTGAGCAATGCCACTTCATCTCCTCTAATCTAACAGATTTTCTCTTGGCAGTCTCTGTTGGTGATTTCCCCAAACACCAATGAAGCCATGGAGAATAGAATTTTAAAAATAAAAAATTAAAAAAAAAATTCAAAAAAGGAATCAAATCTTATATGGCTGATATGCATAGCTTTTACATCTCACACTAGTTCATTTTAACACACACCACAATATCTGACCCACTCGTGATAAATTACAAACAGATTCAGGAATCAGGTTCATGGTTCTGAAATGCATTACATGTTTATTCCAGCGGTGCTGGCAGGTACTAATAAATATATAGAAGAGTCACTACTGTGGAAAGATAATTTGAACAGCAAGCAGTTATGTTTTACAAGAAAGAACATGTACACTGAAATGTATATATATACACTAGGTGATATGGTTTATAAACATATGTGGAGTCATCATTTCAGAATGATTTCTGAGAACACTAAATGCAGTCTCTAGTTCAAGGCTGAAGAAGAAAAACAGCACAATTGCATTCCAGTGAAAGTCACTAATCCCCAAAAATAAAATGCATATTAACATGTTTAATCCTACAAGTCTCCTTTGTTCACAGTCAAGATGTCTTGACCTTTTAGAGACAGCAGAGAAATCTCAGTGTATTGTCATTTAGTTCATAGTTCAAAAACGCAAACTGTGTTTCTGCTTTAACTGCAGAGGGTATTATTCTGGCAAACTGTGTGTGCTTTAGGTCGTGCGATGATACAGCTTGTTTAGATCTGGCTGCACCACTGTTCTAAACACAGAGGAATTCAAACCACGTCCTTGCATTCAGTATTATTATAGTTGATTATTCACTAAATATTCAGAGGCTTCAGTGTCATTAAGAGTATATAACTGAAATGACATGGGCAGTATTATTCTCATCAGTGTAGGTTAATGAAAGGAAACTCATCTGGGCTAATGAAAGGAAACTCATCTGCTCATCTTTTCAGCAGTCTTACCCCTTGAAAAGCCCTTCCTCGTGCAGTAGTGCAGCTTGACAGGCAGCTCTGAGGAGCACCTGGCTCTGGAGATGGGAGGAGGGACCATGTGCTTAGTCATTAAATGCATTCACAGGGCAAACTCAATCACTGGAAACATGTGTGGTGCAAGATACCGTTTCAATTTGCAAATGAATTTAGGGTAAATAGAAGGTTGCATCCCCTGCACAATGCTGTTATAATATGGTGTTGCTATGGAATCAAAAGAAGTGTTATGTAAACTGCTGGTGGTATTTTCAGAGTTCTTGTACACTGCATTTTTGTTAGGGATGGTAAAGTTGTGCTGGATGTGAATGAACCCAAAAAGCAGAATCTGCAGCACCTCTGCCAGACTGAGATCAGGTGGAATCTCATGGCAGATGAATCAAAAAAATTCTACATCTTACCATGCACCTGATCTGGAGTAAGAACAAAAATCTACTATTTATGCTTCTTTGTCAAGGATGTGTATCTTCTGAAACATCTTTCTACTTGGAAGAAATGGTTGTGGGGATAAACCTGTACTTACCCTTTGCCATATACTGTGCTAAGCTTTAAGTACTTTTTTTGTTCCTTTAACACATGTATTTTGAGCACAGATATTTATGTTCTCTGAAAGGCAGACTCATCTAGAAGTTCCCTCAACACCCTTGTCTCAGTGAAACACCACTGAAAGAAATTAAATTTAATCTGTATTTTAAGGAAAATTCATCAGCATTTGAACATAATAGGTCATATTCCCTCTTAAGCTTAGACCTTTTTTCTACCCCATTATTCCAGCCAACACCATTCACAGGGATTTTTTTATTTTCAAAGCTTGTGTGAAATGTAAGTAGGGAACAGCAACTTTCACTCTCTGAAAGTGATGTAACAGTGACTCATCTTTTATGTCATGTTTTTACTTATAGAACAATTACATGAACTTAAACTTTGGTATTAATGAATTATATAGCTTAATAGAGGTGTCTAAATTATTTCATGAAACACGTTACCAAGACTGGATTTTTATTATCTGTGTATTTAATAATGATGCTGGTTTTAGTGTTTGCATCTAAAGATGCACATTAATTTTTCTTTTAGTTAGTGCACGTAGGCATAGGAATTCAAGGATTTCTTTTTTTTAAGAAGTAAAATCCCAGTTCTCTCAGTGTTTGGCAGGCGTGGAGGCATTACAGGAACACTTTGTTTTGCTGTTCAGCTGAAGAACACCACAGAATTGTTACCTCTGCAGTGCAGTTTGAGCAACGACTGGTTCACCAGCTCTGAAACAACCAACATTTTTGTTGAGTGCACTTCAGAAGTAACCTGTGAGTATGGCAGTGTTTCGTGGTGCCTCTTTTTCACGTGGTGAGGATTGATCACGTCTCCGTTGTCACTCCCTTATCTGTGTCAACAGCCACAAAGTGGGTCTGTAGCTTCTCTCTTACTAGAAATAACTTCAGAATGTGTTGTGTTTATGAACATTTTTCAGATTGCACATAGGAGGTTGGTTGGGGGTTTGTGGAGTTTTTTAATTGTTTTGACTGACAAAGAATTATATTGTTTCTTTTATGACAGCAGCAGGTGAATTTCCATTTCTTTGGTCTAGCAGAAAAAAATATTTGCTAAGATACAGTTTAGAGTCGGCAAAAGTGCAGAAATTAAAACACCCGTGCATGAGGAATAATTTAGAGGAGGTGCCTAAACTCATAGCAGGTAAAAGGTCATGTGATAAAGTCCATTTTTAGTCAGTTTTTTTATTGCATGTAACATTTGTGAGGAGTCTCAGTTGATAAGTATGGTTGCAGACCACCACTGTCTGTTAGATTTCCTAAAAAACTTTCAACCAATTAACTCAAATGGTACCACTTCCATTTATTCTCATTAGAAATAGAAAGACTTCAGGAGTGTGTTTGTGCTATGCCGTTCTTTGAGATGAAAATGATAGCACCTCTTAATTACTGAAACTGATGTAATTATTTTAGGTGAAACTGATAGCAGCTATGTGACACTATCAGCTGAATTGCTTTGCTTAAAACATTGTCTGTTGTTGACTGTTCACCTTGGAATTTTACATGTTTGGCATCTGCCTTAGAAGCCTGTTTTTTCACTTGAAAATTGCAACTTGGAAAGCTGAAACGCACATGAAAGTGAGTATAGGAAAAAAATAGCACTTTGCCTTCAGTAAAATTTGTCATAGTCATTTTAGGAAATGCTCTTGTTTCACGTTCTTTGGATTAGTAACCTGAAAGAGAGGTTGGCTTTTGTCACAGGACATCCAAAGATGTGTCTTTGTTTAACAGTAGGGTTTTGTGTACTTTTGCCAAAGTTTTGGTACAGCTCAGCACCCAAACTCCTAGAAAGCTGCTGAAATGATTGCATTGCAGCCCAGGAACGCACAGAACGTTCCTTGCACCTGTAGTTCTGAGTTAATACAGGCTCAGTGCTGCAGCTGGTTCTTAGAGCTCCCTTGGTTTCTTTAAACACCTTCCTTGCTTTTTCCTTGCTTTGTGTCAGCACATTTTGGAAGAAGAGAGTCCATATGAATACAGATAGGACAGGTTATCCTCTATGTGTGCTCATTGTGTGGCTAACGGAGTGGGAAAAGTTCACTACTCATACTACAAGTCAGAGGGGAAGAAAGTCAATTTTGTTGAAAGAAAGTTAGAAAGTCAAGACTGGTAAAGATGGTGCCCTAGTAAGGCAAAATGGAGTTCCAAATGGAGAGGATAATTTAACTTTGTGTTTTGTTTTAATACAGCGGTATACTCCAGGCTTTCAGGAATGCAGAAACTTACGGATATTTATTAAAAAAATAATAAAGTCTTCTGCATTCTAAAATTGAAGTATTAATTTTGCAAATACTTTGTGTGTATGCCAGTACGTATTAATTACTTTTTTCTGCCATCCTGTACCTGGTTTCTTCTCTTAAAAAGAACAACTGCTGTGTTAAAGCCCAGTATATACATATTAGTTTATATATTTTAGCAAAATTGCCCTTTAACTATGTATGTATGCCAGGCAGAAGGAAAAAAAAATGCTTTAAAATTACTCAAAAGTTTTTTTTCGTGCTTTGCTTTCTGTTCTAACATTTCCTGTAATTGTTTTTCTCCTTTCTAAAGCAATTGGGAAGATCTGGTCAGTCTCGAGCACCAGTTTGAATATTTCATGGTGGTAAGATCTAAACTCTGCAGAGCTGTTTTGGCTGCTAATGGACAATTATGGGATGCTGGAAGATGTCCCTGAGGTTTGGTACCTGTGACAGTCACCTGAAGGGGAGCTAACTCTGCCCTGCAGATTTTGGGTTTTCTTGCATGCACAAACCCATTTGTTATAGGATTGTATCACTTATTATAAAACACTTCATGGCACACAGTCTTCATAGCACTGTGCTTGAAAGGCACAGCAGTTTTCTGTTCTTCCCAGAGCCAGTGTCCTACAACACCCGAGGACTTGTACACTCTGCTAAATTTTTAATGTCTGTTTTATCAAACAGATGCTACCATTGCTCTGTGTGATAAAATAGTTCAAAAGATAAAATGTAGAAACTGGTTTGGGGTTTTTTTTTCCCCTAGAATTATGTATGCATTTTTTTTCTGAGACATCAGAATAAGCCATAAGCTCTCCACAAGGTTCTTCCCTGAGCAAAGCTGGCAGCAGCAGAGGAATAAGCCATGTTGATGTTTCCTTGCTGCCCATATGAGTACATACATCATTGTCTCGCTTTTCCAGCATTAAAGCTAGGCTGCCACTTTGTGATGTACGTATTGCCATGGAAGAAAGGAGATGACTTTTTATTTAAGTAGGTTAATAGGTCCCATGGTTTCCAGAGCTGAGTTTGTTTGGATTTGGGTGGTGAACTTATAAAGGCTTACTTGTTTCAGCAGCAGAGCAGCCTAGACAGGTTTTCCCAGTGGCACTGACATTTACTATAACTTGTGTGTGTGTGTGTATCTATCTTACAACTGTAGTGGTCTGCTCACCAGAGGGTTCAGCTCTGCCAAAAGAGCACTCTAGGTTTGATTGGAAGGCTTGAGTTATTATGGGTATACGTTTGCTTGGCTGAAGGTAAAAATCTAATGAGAAACAGAGAGGGTTGTGTATGGGTGTGGGTATGTAGAAAATTTATATCTGAGGGCTTTGCTACTTTATCTGGGAAATCCTGTTTTCCTTAGAGGCCACATGAAAACTGAACTGATGTGTATATGTACTTGTTCTCTCATGATGAAGGATACTAGATTTTATTCCACATTATGTAAACAATGCTGAAATTCTTGTGTGGACATACACAAAATGTTATGTGTGTTATGTTTTTTTAGAAATAGGGAAAATCCTCTGCACTTGATTTCTTACACGTGCTGGGTAGGCAGGTAATGTGCATGTATGTGAGACAAAATTTATATTTAGACACAGGTATGTGTACATCCAGACTTATTGCAGGCATTTTCTTATGTTGCTACTATGTAGCTTTATCTGATATATTAATATGAGATCATTTTAGTGATGATGAACAATTTCTTTTATGCACAAGATGTTCACTAGAGTTATTAGTGCTGGACATTTTTGAAATTGTAATAACAATATTTTCTATGTGTACTTCCAGAGATAGAATTTTGGGAATGATTTGTAAAAGTATTTGGGAGAGACACTCAGTTTGTGTGTCCAAATTGCAAATTACTTCTAAGTAGAGTTTTGATGTAGTGAGATCCATTAATGATCAGAGACAGTACAGTGTCAATATTAAGATACTGAAAAGCTTTATTATGACAACTTGGAATATCTAATGTCTTTTCAGTAGTGATGTAGTGATTTTCTTTTTTTTTACTCTTTTATACTCTGATTGTTTATAGAACCTTGACCATGTCTACATTAAATTCCTTTAAAATAAAATTAAACCTTCAGTTTTCTCTTTTGTAATGTTTTAGGGGGTAGTATTTGGTCTACGAAAGTCCTTTAAAAGATGCTAAGAACCAGTGTCCAAAATTGCTTCTGCTACATTCTGGATTTAAGACAGTGCCCTTAATAAGATGTTTGAACTTTCAGTGGGCCCTGAAGTATTCAGGCAGTTGAAGCAGGTGATCGTTGTAGCTTCCTTCCCACTGAACTGGTCTGTTCTGTCCTGTCCTATTCTGTTCCCTGCCAGACATTCTGTTTGGCTTATTTTCACTCTTGTTGCAGAGAAACAAGCTTGCTGTGTAAGCTGAGCAATAGACCACTCAGCAGCAACTTGAACGTTTGACTCTAGGAAAATATTCATGCACCATTACAAGAGTTATGCTGCTGCTTGTTGCAGTTTATCCCAGTAACAAACTGGGGATTTCTCTCTGAGCAGAGCTACTTTAAGTCTCTAAAATAAAACCGGGCACCTTGCTGGCCAAGCAAGGAAAGCCAGAATAAATTAAGAAAATAATGATGTTTTTATTTTTTGTAAACAAAGCAACTTTTTTTTTTTAACTGCTTCCTAAGAGTGTCGTGATTGATTTCAAATATAAACCAAGTCAAAGATCTGAGAGAGCAGAGGTCACGCACAAAGGGTTTGAACCTTAAGGAAGTGTAAAACTTTCAGGAGCCTGGTTCCCTCTGTCCATTTGCTGAGGATCTGTGACAACAACAGTGCTGTCACATGTTATCAACTCTCTTTCTGTTCCATCCCTATCAGTATCATATTCAGAAAGCTGTGAAGCTGGTTTAGATCTAAGTCTCCAGATTTCTTGTCAGCCTGTCTGGAAAGCAGCAAAGGTTGAGGGAGCATTTAAAATAATCCATCTCTGGATGACAGGTGAATAAAGAAGAGATTGAATGAGTAGAGAAAGGTGTAGACTAAAGGAGAACTGTAATATGGCACTTGGAAAGAGGAGGGGAAGGGATAGGCAGGATGAGAAAGAAAGCAAGGAGGGAATAAAAGCAAAATGAGAAAGGATATGTCAGATTTAGGAATAGAAAATATAGCAGGAGGACAGAGAATGTTACAAGGGGGAATGTAGGGAAATGTATGTTGGAAAAAGAAGTAGGAAGCGTTACAGCTTTCCTTGAATCTCCCTGCTGAAAGAATGGAAATGATGCAGAATATCTGTACACACAAAAAACTGTATCTGCTGCAGCTGGATTCTGTCCCCAAATTCCCCTTTTGAATGAGCACTGGGGAGTGAAGAGAATGGAGAAAGGAGAAGGGCATTACTTCTTTAATGAGGGAGAAAATGTTTTGTGGAAATCCTGACTTCTACCTCACCTTCATGTGTCAAACTTTGAATTTCTGCTATTCTCCAAGGAGCTTCCACAGAGTTTTGCTTCTGTATAATACCTGTTCTCTTTATTAATTCTAGAAGTCAAATGGTAAAAATTGGAAAATGAGATGATGGGAATAATATCTTAATTAGTATGTGCGTATTTTCTTTGTTTGCTCTTACTGTTCTTTAACTATTTCTGAAAATAAGGAGCACTATTTTTGAAAGTGTTGACATTAGTGATCCTTGTTAATATGGGTATATTTTTGCCATACCCTTGAGTTAATACTGTGCTTTGAAAAATGTGTTTGGAATCAGATCAGGGGGTATGCTTTCGGTTGTTCTGTAAGTCTTAGGTCTTATTCTTTAGATCTCTTACCAGTTTGAGTAAAGTGATTTCTTTGTAGTATAGTTTGCAGTTTTGGTATTTTGAGGTTCTAAGATAAAAGCATAATACTGGAGAATTTTGATATTTCGTTACCCTCTAGCAGGAATCCATACCTTTGTAATTCCTTGGAAAGATAACTTGTAAATACTTCCAAATGTAACCTGCATGTTAAAGGAAACATCTGCACTGTTAGAGGGTTAGTATTTTCTAATAAATAAAGATTACTAACAACAAGCAAAGGCCTGTCACATTAGCTGCAACACAAATGCAAAAGCACCAAAGATAATGGCAGCTGTTCATCTTTTTGTGATGTTAATGCATAACATGTAGCTGCAGCCAGATAAACAAGACCAAGCATCAGTGCTGTGCATCAGATCCTTCACACGAGAGTGAAAAAATCCCAAAAGCACAGAGGGTGCCACGATCAACCCTGCAGATTGTGTCAGCTCTATGTATTATTGAGATCTCATCACAAACCTTTCCTAAGCAGTAAAATGGCATCTCCAGATTAAAATACTGCTGAATAGTGGAGGTATGCAGGCATCTCTGCCATGCTTAGGTTTGTGTTCTTTATGTATGTCAGAATTCACTACTTAGAAAAACCCAAGAAAACAACAATTTGTCTCTTTCTGCTGGCAGCTTTATGGTTCTGAGCTAGGCTTGCTGCCCTTATTTTTCAGCATACTTGCCCAGAGAACTTAAAATCAAGCCTGCATATTTTCAACTTGGTTTGGGGAGAATTTTTGCTTGGGGTTTTTGGTTTTTTTTTTTTAAAACTATAATAAAAATGTGCAGGTGTTCAAATCATCACAAGTTTTCTATGGCATACTTTGAATGTGCTTTTTTAAAAGTGCAAATATCTATTTTATATATGACAATGTTTGCTTATGTAGTGGCATGCTGAGATGTACTTAGCTTTGAAAGCCTGTCCTAGCACAAATTTTGTTCTGTTAAAGGCATTTACAAGAAAAGGAATACTTTGAAATTAAAATATTACCATCCGAGAACCAGTATTACATATTTTGATTTAGAGTGGATAAAGGATATTTTCTTTTCTTTCATAGTTTGAAAATTAAAATCCCTTGGAATATTTTAGAACATTAACTGTGGTTGAGGGATTAAAAGAAGCAAAATGGTTTGGTGTATGTTGAATCAATCTGAATTAAAGTTAGTTTATAAGTGACAGATTTTCTATGCACAGCAACTTTCTTTTAATGCCTCTGGTGTAAATGACTCTTCTTTTTAATATGCTATGTTACCTGTGTTTAATGAAGTGATTTAGGTGTGCTGGGTGAGTTATTTGTGAATTTCAATTCTAAACAGGACAAAAATTGCTTTTCAGGAGTGCAGTATAGCAGGGTGAGCTTTCCCAAGATGAGCTAGGTGGCAGAATTGACTAAGAAAGTGGTGCTTAGTTATTCCTTAAGCTCTGAATGCTAGTTTGTTCACTGAATCACGTAAAGTGCAGTCCATTTTAACTTTATACCTTCCTAAAAGGAATTATCTGTTTATATCAAATGCATTTTGTAATATTTTATGCAGAATACCTCAAAGCAGAAGTATGCTAATTTCCAAAATGCTACAGGCTCTTAGTGAGCTGGGAAAATGCATCCTGTTTTGCAAATCCAATATGGTTATTTAACAGTTCTGTGATACAATTATTTTTCATGTGTATTACACAATGCAAGGTCTACAGAAGGATTCTGCTGATATCATATTTCCCTGAGGTTCTCTGCTCTGCCTGCCCAAGTTTTCCTGCTTTATACACCCAATTTTTACTAAGGACAAAGGTGAAGAGTGGATAGGAAAACAAGGATGACAGATGTTCGTCATTACTGTTTAATGCTCTGTTCTTGGATACTAAGATGGAGAGTGTGGTGTGAAAACAGAGCAAGAACGTGTTTTTAACTTACATATTATTGAGTCAATGCCGTTAATAGAAACATGTAGCTATTAAATACAAAGTAGTGTGGTCTATTTGTAGTTTTTAATGTCAGTGGAAGAAGGTATGTTTCCCATGAAGCATTCCTATTGGCGATTGTTAGCTTTGATCTAGGAAAAACATCACAACTTTCTTCAGGTTCATCTTCTTTAAATAGCCTAAAGAGGACTCTGGTTTTATGATATTGGTGAAAGATTAATCAAAAAACTTGTTCTGGCTTTCCTCTTTTCCTTTCCCTTTCTTCCTTATCTGCCTTTTCTTCCTCTTCCTTTTGTTTTGTATTTTGGTTTTTTTCTACCCAATTCTCACCTTTTCACCTTAATCCCTCTGACGTAGTACTGCAGCTCTGGAGGCACAGAGAGACAATGCTGTCTGGAGAACTGAGTATGCACTGGAATGAGGAACTCCTGGAAGTTGTACCTGTGCTGCTCAGTTGTTTCATTTTACTGCATTTGTTAAGTCACTCAAACTCGAACTCATTTTTCTTTACATAAAGTGGGTGATAGCAGGCGGTGATGAGGATGGGTGGTGATAATTGTCATTGTCACTGCACTGGCTCGTTAATCTCTTAGTCAGACCCTGCTCTCTGAAGGACTGGTTTAGCACAGACTCCCAGGTGTGGTCTCTGCTTTAGGAGAGTTCACTCACACGTGTGGTGAGATTCATTCCAGAATACCACGGTCAGTCCATGACAGCAAACAGGGTAAAGGAGAAATAAATACAGTCATTAAAAGAAAGTTATGCTGATACATGGTGGTAGACCAGAACATGTATTGTTCCTCATCCAGAGTCTTTGCATTCATTTGCAAATAAATGTTCTGTTACTGAAGTAATCCAGGGTGTTTAATGGAATTTGCCTTCCAATAAAAGGGAAACAATATTGAATCTATTAATCTGAGAGTTATTCCAAGAAAGAATCTTGCTTTATACAATGGCCTGCTAGGAAACAATTGTTATCCAGCTCACTTTGGATATAATCTGCATTAGTCAATATGTGCTTTTGAGATTAAATTTGCAGTTGTACTTACTGTGCTTTTTTCCTGCTTTAAAAGTACTGCTGTATTTCTATTTTTCTGTCCTGTACAGTATCCTTGTTGAACACAGAGCTTCCTTCTCTATGGTCATGACCCAGTTATGTTGAGTTTACTAATTTGGTTAATAAGATATCGATGATAACTCATGGTCTTCTTCTGTAGTTAGTAGTGGTGGCCTATTATAATTTTCCTTGGCAGCACATATGGTGGTGATAAACCAAATAATAAAAGTGCTACATGGAATATAGTTCTACTTTTAGGTTTTTAAATAACAATTTCTTTCATTTGATGCGTAGTTATTGTTCAAGGTTCAAAATTATCTTGTGTGTGGTTTTGGCTTCTGTTGATGGATTATGAGCTGCAAATGTGTGGCAACGATTCCTTGACTTAATCAACTTCGTTACTTCAATCACCATTGTATAAATCAGTAAATGAGGTTGCCCAAACACTATTTGCTCTTTGAGCCTTATTAGTAGTTCTTTTAACTGAGATTAAAAGTAACTATAAATTCCACGTTAGGTCTTGTGGCCAAGAAAATGCTTTAACTTTTTTTCTTTCATTGCTGGTCAGAAGTTCAAGTTCTTTAGTTGGATTTTTAGTCCTGTCTTCACAAAGGATGAGATGCAGCCTGCAGTCTTCTGCTTGCAAACTGGCTTTGTCCAGTGCCTGCCTGCTTTAGCAGAAGAATTGCAGCTCTTCTGCTGGTTGGAGAACTTCAGTAGAACTCCAGGTTGGCCTTGAAAAAAGGTGAGAAAAGGGACATCCATTTTTTACATCCCATTTATTCTCTCTCCTGTCATGGAAAGGAATCTTTGTAGTTGTCTTACTTCACGTTAAAATGATATAACTTTTCCCCCCATCTTGTAGATCTGATGCTTCATGATGCCTTAAGTGAAAAAAAGTTGGCAGACTGCATCCTTGAATGCATTTGTAGAATTTCAACCTTTCACCTTCATCAGAAGATACCTGTATTATAATCAGCCTGTTTTCTGAGACTGCTAGTCTATCACTTCTGTCCCCTTCCGTAACTCACTAAATCTCCATTTCTTGAATCAAGCTTCTCATGTATGAACTCTTCTGCTGTGTACTTTCAGAATTCTGGTAATACAGAGATGGCTGTATAGGTGTGTGACCACCATATCAAAGAGAAATCTTCACTGTAAATACTAATCTCATATGTGGTGCACTGTAGGAATTCTAACGAAAAACTCAGCCAGGCTCTAGCCTGCAACTCACTGTTGTCTTCTCAACTACACCTGGCTGCATTTGTTGCAAGATAGATTCAAGGATTTTTCAGTGAAACTTCTTGTGAAGGATCAAGTGCATTTCCAGGTTTACAAGGAGAGTTTCTTGAAATTTGGATACTTTCTCTTTTCTCCTTTCCCTCCCAATTTGTTTGTCCTGTTTAGTTTTGCTGCTTGGGTGTAGGACCTTGTGCTTGGAAACTTCCCTCCCGCTGAGTGTGTGCTACTGCTGGGAAACACCTCCATTTCCTAAATGGATTTTAAGCACAAACAACCACTCAGGACTCTCAGTAAGCAGGAACCTTTAGTGATGCAACAGTTTTAGAGTCATTTCAGTCATTTTTTTCCCCCTCTTTATGAGTAATTAGCAAGTAAATGCTGGCTTGCGGTGAGAGAACTAAGCATGAGACTTGCCATTATTGACTGCCACTGACTTATCTCCCCAACATGTCACCACAAGGGAAGATTTTCATTGTATGATTTCCATGTCAGTTTTGGAGTTGGAATTCCAGTAATGTTAAATAGATATATGTTAAGCGTTCTCATTGGCTTAAATGTGTGAATTTTTCCTTTTGTAGTCAACCATAGCCCAAGCAAGGCTTCATCAGAAAATAAGAGCCAGTTTTACGAAGAGAAAGGAAGAATAGAGGATGTCCAATTCCTTGGTTTTATCAAGGCTTTTAACAGCCTTAATTCTGCCCTGGTATCCTTACAGCCATGCTGGTGGGAATTGAAATGGATAAATGGATGTGTGATAAGTCAGCTGAAAAACTGCCCGGACTGCTGGATTTAAAGGGCTGTGATCAGTGGTTCAGGGTTCACTTGGTGGCTCACTAGTGGTCGTGTGCCTCAGGGTGTGGATCAGGGGCAATGCTTTAATAGTGGAGAGTGGGGTGAAATGCCCTCTCAGGAAGCACCACGTGCAGTGGAAGGCAGGACTGCTCTGTAAAGGGGCTTGGATAAGCTGGAAATGAAAGGTAAATAGAATTAAGAAGTGGTTGTGGTTAGAAATGACCTCTGGATGTCATCTGCTCCAACCCCAGTGCTCGAGCAGGGACACCCAGGGCTGGTTGCCAGGACTGTGCCCAGATGGCTCTTGGGGATCTCCAGGGTGGGAGACTCCACAGCATCCCCAGGTGACCTCTGCCAGGGCTCAGCCACCCTCCCAGTGGGACTGTGTTTCCTGGTGTTCCGAGGGAACCTCCTGGGGGTCAGTTTGCTGCCTCTGCTCCTGTCTCTGGGCACCACTGGAAAGAGCCGGGCTCAGTCTTCTTTTCACCCTTCCTTCGAGCATTTCCATACATTGACATCCCCCTGAACCTTCTCTTCTCGAGGCTGAACCAGTCCAGCTCTCTCAGCCTTTCCTCTTAAGAGAGATGTGCCAGTCCCTTAATCATCTTAATGGCCCTTTGTTAGACTCTCCCCAGAATGTCAGTGCCTCTCATGTGCTAAGTATATTAATCAATATTACTAAATATTCATGCTGTAATTTTTCACCTCATTTCATTTCTTTAGAGTACACTGGGCATTTCAGAATACAGGAATCTTCAGTGAATACTTCAAAACTGTTTAGATGTAGAATTGTGGGTCAGGGGTTTGGGGTTTTTTTTACATTTTTATGTTCCCTTTGACACAGAGCCAGAATATTCACAATTAATGGTGTATTATACACGAGTGTGATTGCTCTGTCCACTTTATAGAAAGATGCCTCAGGAAAAGACCTAAGTTGTTGATTGTTAATTGTGGATTGGACCTGAGTGACCTGAGGTGTAAGACTGTAGTGTTAGACATGCAAACTTTTTATCAGTAGTCCTTAAATGGTAAAGTTTGTAAAGAAAAAAGCTATGAAGGAGAAAAAAAAAAAAAAAAAGAAGTATTAAATTGTGAATCTGAAGGTTTAGACATTTCTATACTTCATCAGCAATAACAATTTGCTTCCCTGGGGAACAAAAACAAAATGAAAAAAAAAAGAACCTGATGTGCTTTTTGCTTCTTCAAAGATCCTGAAAGATTTTTTTCAAGTTTTACTGGCTTAATAATGAAACCCAACTTCATGGAATTATGACCATTTAAAAATATATTTTGTTTCCTTTGGCAATGCAGTGCGTGGTTGATAAATTATTTGATTCTTTATGTTGTTCAATTGCTTGTGGACACAGCGTTAACGTAAGGAAAACTAAACTGAAAGCAATTTTATGCAGCTTTTTTTACTATACCCTTGAGCCTTTTCTAAGTTTGCATTTAATCAGAGAATCTTGGCCATGATATTTCTGACAGGTAATTTCCTTAATGCGGTTGACAGAGATGGATTACATGGAAGCCTACTGGATCCAACGCTTTTGTGTGCAAGTGATAAGACTAGATTAGGGTTATCTTGCTCTGAGTGCCTGCAAAGATACAGCCACCTAATAATTCCCCTGGTAATATGGATGGGTTTGTGGGAGCAGAAACTCATGGCCATATACTGGCCTGCAAAAGCATTACCAGATCCTATTGCCCCTTGAACATCTGGGGTGATGTGTATTTTTCTGTCACATGATGCCAAGTGATATGTCAGAGAAAGACAAATGTGTTAAATATTGGAAAATATTTGAAATATTTAAATAAATAACTGGCAGATTGGAAAAGTGATAAGGCAAGAGGCTGGCAGGCATTTTAGAAATATTAATGGTATTTAAAAATAAAACTATTTTTGTCTAAACTGTGAATATTAATCTTATTTTAGAGTGAAATAAGAAAAGAAGTAATTTTTCTTCTTTTAGCTGCTGGAAATGTTCATGTAAGAAAATTGATGCTTTGTTGCCTTATTAAAAGACCCTAACCCTGAATGTTCTAAATCAGAATAGTTTTTGAAACCAGATTTAATTATAAATAGCAAAGTCTGAATAAATTTTAGATGTCAATAATATTGTTTTGCAGTCAAGACTTTTTGAACACTTGAGTAGAAAGCCATTACAAAACCTTGGGGGAAATAATTAAGAGCCATCAAGGTATAGGGTATTTTTATTTACCTGTAGCAAACATTCAATTCAGTGGAAGCAAGATTTTTCCAGCGATCTCCAAGGTCTTGACAAAGTTTTAATTTCTTCAAACTTAACTGAATGAAGTAAATAAATTTGGTGTGGTGGTAGTTAACAATGTTGCAGCCAAAGCATCTGTTAGCAGTGTCCCGTTTGGAAAGAGACTTACTGGAGAGCTGAGGGTTGGAGACAAGAGTGGCTCGGGCTCATAAACCCAGCTCCTGACACTCCCTGAGCCTTCAGCAGGGACAGAGCTGCGCCTTCAGGAGGCAGTTCAGAGTAAGGGTTTAATTTCCATGGTCTGAGCCACCTCCTGGGGGATCTTTGTGTCTCCAGGCTTGGTACTGAGAGGGCTGAAATGAGCGCTTCCCCTGAGCTGAAGTCAGCTTTTGTGAGTGTTTTCTGGAACAGGGAGTTGTGTACGTTCAGGATTCGGAATGGTTTGTCAGGGCTTACAGCTTTCTCAGCAATGGAATTTGCTATGCTGTATATATATATGTATATATATATATATATATACACACACACATAATACACATACATATATATATATATATGTATATCAAAAATACGTTCAGAGGAGTTTTGGTGGGGACTTGGAGAGGGGGGAATACACCCACTGTATTCCTTGGCATCATGGCTCTTGGCTTCTCTCTGACTTGTGGAGGAAAAACTGTGGCCATGGTATTTCTGGAAAACACAGCAGGTGGGAAGGACCATCCCTCTGTTGCAGTTAAAATGGAAGAGGAAAGAAAAACCAACCCACAGAGAATATTTGGGTTTGGTGTTCTAGGGTAGCTTTGTGTCCTTGTGTCCTTACATCTTTGCCCAATAAAATATATTACCTATCTTTTCCTTGGTTTATTTTCAAAGGAAAAAAAAAAAAAAGGCATTTAATACAGAGACTGTCTGATGAAAAAGGATCACGTAGGTGGTTAATATATGCTGTGATGAGTAATTTTGGTCATGGTACATCAGAAAGCTACTTTCCCCCACCTTCTTTCTAATAAGAATTTTAATCCATTGATGACAAAACCTCTAAAGTATTTCCTTGCTGCATTGTAATACACTGTGACGAATTATGTCTCAGGAGTTGTAAAATTTTCTCATAGCTTGTAATACCTCATTTAATGAATTGATCACACTGAAATGTAAAGATGAAGCAGCATTTATTTTGTATGTTATATTGCATATAATTTTTAGAGTTGACATTTATAGCCATGGAAGCTGTTATTTTACATATCATTTTCAAACCATATCAGCCTTAAACACATTTAAATTTAATAAGCAAGTAGATTAGATTTGCTTTTAAGCTAGGCATATCATTATAGTTTGTGTTCCCTTCAGTAGGGCACATGCTTACTATTAAATGCAGTATTTAGTTGTCTTTTAAAACCTAAAAATAATAAAAGGGGATGTATTTGCAAAAGTAATTGAATATTGAGCTCCTTTTGGGGACAGTGCCTCAGTCATGATTTTTGTAGGATGTAGACATTAAAGTAGGTTTTGGGTTTTATTAAAAATTGCCCTGTTTTGAGGAAATATTAATGTAGGAGCTATATGGGTTTCAGTTATGAAATACCAAATCTGTCATAGTAACATATGGCCTGATCATCATCTCCTGCAGAAAAAATCCATGGGAGGGGAGAGCTTATTTGGAAACTCTGCATGATTTACCAGGCAGACTTTCTGATGCCTCATCTTTCTCATCAGAAAGAATTTGTAGCTGCCAAGGAGGTGGATTCTTACAGCCTTCTAACTATTTAAATGCCTTACCATCCAGAAAAAATATGTTGTTAGTGGTGGGGAAAAAAGGCAGCCCTTGTTTCTTCATTGCTGTCTGTTTTCACCACTAAAGAAACTTTACGGAACGTCACGTGGAGAAACTCTGCTGTCTTTGTGATCTGCTTGTGATTCCCACCTCAGAATCTTGGTGGATGTAAAAGCAGCTGAGAGAAGCCTAATCAAAGTCTGAACTTTATAAAATCTCAGGGGACTTTTCTTTGGAGATTATGTTGTTTTTCCTACTGTATCTGCTAAAACATAATTCCAGTACTTGTTACTCTGGGACAAAATTAGGATGCAAATAAGAGGCTTTTCACCTTAACTCAGAGGGAGGAATGATTTTTTTTTTTTTCCTATTTTCATTCTTATTTAAAAATATGTTTGGTAATATGGTATTGAATTTTTCCAGACTTTTTTACATTGTTTTTTTCTTCAAAGTAAGGCTGATGACTGTTTCTCAAAGTACTTTCAATAAACTGGAAAACATTAGCAGAAGACCTTGTCTTAGAAGAATGTACTGTTAAAATTGCATTTTGAGGTGTTTCTCCTCTTAAATACATCATTTCACTTTGTGTTCATGTCCAGCTGGTTAATGAAAGGGAAATCAGATGGGTTGCACCAATACTAGTATAAAAAAATAGTCAGAGAGGCCAAAGATTGGTGCATGTAACTGAGTTCTCATGGCACGTGTTTGGCCTAAGCCCAAGGGCAGTGACTCCCAGGCCCTGGAGTGCTCCAAGGGATGGCAAAGACAGGAGGCGGAACATTGCCACTCATTCTGAAGATGCAATGTTTTGTTCACAGGGATAGGGACAGCAGTGCCGTGAAACAGGTGCCTGCTCTGGTTGGTCCCATAGCCGTGGAGCCCACCTTTCGTGATGGGGTGGTGGCAGAGAGCAGGCAGGATCCTTATAACCGAGGAGAGGTTCTCACAGGACCTAGGAAAGCTGCCAAGTCTCTCGTCTTGGCTGTTCTTATCTTTCTACACTTAAACCCATGGTGTGCCCCATCCACAGGTTTAGTAAAAGGGTTAAAGAGATTGTCACTGCATTGAACTTGAGTGTGACATGCAAAGGGGGGGGGAAATATTTCTCTTAAATTAAACCATGTTCCTCAGCTGACCACTCTTTGCCATTTATGTAATGCCCTTGCACGCAAACAGAGGTATGGCTGTCCACGTGGGGAAAGCAAGCTCTAATGACAGCAGATTTCACAGCCACACCAGCAGATGGACGAGGGGACTGCAGAAGGCCAAGGGTTAGTGAGCTGATAAGCTTTCAAGGAAGTACAGGATTTAGTAGTCAGCAGGGTAACACAGGAAAGGCATCAGGAGAATTAGTTGTTTGCTGTGGGGTTTATTAGTGTTATTTAAAAATTAGGTACATAGTTACTGTGCACCCAAACTCATATAAATCACCCTGAATTTCATCCTGTGCATTTCACTAGATTATGTGATCTCTGAACTTCTGTTGATAATTTTTTTAGTATAGAAGATTGGCAGTGCAGGGTGTCAGCAGAATATGTCACGTAGCCATGAGGCGGAACTGAAGAACTGAATAATTTGTATCATGTCTTGCTCACAAGGATAATTAAATGGAATGGCATTTAAGTTGATGGAGCTACAGGGGTGACCAGTGGCTGGAGAATTGTCTCTCCTTCTTTTCCGGTAAAATGATCATCAGTATTTTGTTAATTCGCCCCCCTTGTCAGTGTGTGGTTTAATTTGCTTATTTGTCCTAGCACTTTGAGCAGGAGTAACTTAATTACAGAGAATAGAAAAGAATTCTAAACCAAAATCATTTAAGAAAGAAATAATATATTTGGGGAATTGGACATGTAGCTTTCAGTCAAATGCAACCTTTTCATTTGTTTATTCAAAAGAAAGGTTCTCCATGGTAAAATTAAACTTAAAAACATGAAAAAGTAGTTAAAATGCCCTCAAAAATCAAAACAACACAAAACAACCTCTCATTTCTGGAGGTTTATAGCAATGTAAGTTTACCTCAGCACTGAAGAGGCCATTTAAAAAGATAAGAGCTTAATTCAGACATCAGTGATGATGATTTCCTGCAATATGGTAATAAATATACCAAAGTACCCTTTTATCTTTAATAATTCAGAATTCATTGAGTATTTAAAAGTTTTTTCTTCTGTCATTTAAGAAATCTGATAGCAATTTGTTAAAAATAATGAGAAATGTCTTGAGAATAGGCAAAAAATATTGTGCAGTACATAAGGGATACTATTTCAATATGGAAGTTGTTGCTGTCTACATTTGTATAAAGGTTTAAAGATTTTCACCTTACTTGCTTACCTGCTTGAAAACTGTAATCATTAAGATGACATGCCATGAATTATTTTGAAGGCATCCCCATAAATCAGATATTTTATAATAAACTACTCAATCCTCCCTTTGAAATGGTGTTAGAAGTCTATAAAATGAGCTTTGTACAAAATAATATACTGCTATGCTTTAACAGGAAAACAAAAGTCCGAATAACCCTTTCTGGACAATAAAGTATGTAACTGAGACTCACAGTTTGCACCACCATGACTTTCCAGAAGGTCTGCATTTGAGTTTGTAAAACAGTAAAGGGCATTGATAATGATTTTAGCTAATTATGCCACTTACATGTTTTTATTCAGTGTCCCATTCGATGTGAAGGACAGACTATTACGCTTTATAATTGAACCTTTTTGTTTTGTTATTCTTGCCCTGAAGGATACCATTCTAAGCTGGACATTATTTTATTTTTCATAGTCAAAACCTTCTCAAGCAAATTCTCCATTACATATGATTGTGTTAGTCTCGAGTAGATTCACTTATGCTTAGAGACCCACATGAATAAAACCCATGAGAGCCAAGGTGTGCTCTGAGAGCAGCACCTGAATGGAGATTTCACACTTGGAAGCAAGAAAGAACACGCCTGAAATGGAATGAATTAAATATGCCTATTCAGTAATTATTATGTTAATTAGAACTAGTTAGAGGTTAGACGGTGGACTTCCTGTGAGGACTCCAAAAATCCAGGTCCGCTATCTGGCTAGTGACTGGTGTGATGTGTGCCTGCAAAGCCCACCAGCACTGCTTGAGGCAGCAGCTCAGGGCAGACTCATTGCCGAGATGTCTCAGGCAGTACCTTCAGCTTGAGGGGCTTGGTTAGAAATATACTCAGGCTTCTAGGATTTCTGTTTGTGGAAAATAATTTTTTTTGCAGTAGATGAGCAGAGAGCTAAGCACTGGATCCGAGTTATGCATTGCACTTCCCGAAGTTGCTGCTGGTTGTCATGGTAACATTTTAACTGGTGGTGGCTGTGCCTTGACATCAGAACATTTTCTGTTAAGTGGAGATTCTTCTGAGATTGTAATGGAGTGTTTTAAGTCAGCGGACCTTTTGTACTCAATAAAATATTTAGTAGGTTGTAGTAAATATTAATTCGTTCTCCCTTCAAGATAATACACCATGCTGTGTATTTACAGTTCTGTGCTAATAGAATGATATTCCTGGAAAAGAGTTAATCCATTCTGAAAAGTCAAACTTGCTGCAAATAAATTTGTTAATAGTGCTCTAAATAATAACTGTAGAAGTTGTTTCAGTTTATCCTTCCAAAATATGTGGCAGATAGGCTGCAATGTGCTTCAGCTTTATGCTTTCAGTGAAGGAAGGATTTTAGTACTCATTTATATTTAAAGCTGAACGTAAACATCTTTACAGGGGGCCTTTCTTGTTTGGAGTGACTGAGAATAAACACATTTACAAGAGCTTGTGTTGGGGGGCAGTGGTAGAAATGACTTAAGTAAAAAGCTGGTAATGGAACACCTCTCTGTCAGTCACAGGCTACTGTACTTTGTTACTGACCGTGTTGTGCTGGAGATGGAGCCCTGTGAATGCTGTCTTATCCCTCACTTAGATAAGCTTTCAAAGGTGATCTCCAAATCACGTCTGCCACAGAGCAAGTATTTGCTGAGAGTGACAAACACATGCCCACTGCATTTCCCATATGCTTTTCAATAAGTGCATTCCAAGGCTCCTGGAAAGGAAACTTCTTACAGAACTCTCAATAGTGAGCTTCAGTACAGCTGAATGCATTAAGTGAAAAGCAGAACAGCTTTTGCAAGTCAGGATTTATAAACTTTAATAATACACTTATCGGGAAGAAACGGAAATTCAGCTGAGAGTGTTTGGAGAAATCATCTTGACGGGTAATACTAATTCATTTCTTCTTGCTGCTGCACTGCTTCATTGATAGTTCACACAGTTTGATGGCCTTTTGGAGCCAATTTAGCCCTTTGTGGCTCATCATAATCTCATCCTTCATCCCTGTGATTCCAGAGGCTTTATGGAAATACCAAGACGTGTATGTGCTTTAGCACAGCTGATAACGGTGTCTTAGATGACCCCATCAATCTTAATGACATTTTCTACTAATCAGCAAAAGGCTTGCAATATATTTCTCTTTTTATTTTCCTCGTTACCTTTTCTTCTTACCTATCTATCTGTTAAACAGAAGGATGATCAAATGGTTCTTTGGCCTTGCCTTGCTAAACTCAGTCCTCTACATACCCACCAAGTATTGTTTAACCGTGCACAGTTTTGCTTTTTTTGGTACTCTGTTACTCTCATAGTAACTCTTAACTGATGTAATTGCTTTGTTTCTACTATTTCCCGACACAAGATTAATCCATGAGGAGTTGCCCTGAGGCCACCTCATAGATCTAAAAGTTGCAAGACAAGAGAAACCTGCTTTAAACTACATCTTAGAACATCAGGTTTCTTGGAATTAGATAGAGAATCCTCAGGAAATATATGAAAAACAAAAAGGGAATGACAACAGGTGGGGAAATACAGAGTTTGTCTTAAGCTGTGATTGGTATATAATAATTACTGGTTCTTTTTGTTTGCCATTAGCAATGTGAAGTTTTGCAGCACTGACAAACCGAGCAACTGTAATTTTCATTTTTCTCACATAAACCTTATTTCAGAAGGACACTGCAACAGATACTTTTATTGAGCAATAGGATATAATCTTTTCAATGAAGCATTAAGATTGGATGTATTTATTTCTGTTTCTGCATTTTAAAACGTGTCATTTATAAAGAAGCACCCGGAGTTTTAGAAAGCAATTTTTGTTGTATCAGTGAGCCATGGACTCACTATGCATTGGGATTTTGCCAAAAGTGGAGAGAATATAGTGTTTTTAACTGTATCGTCAACTAGAGTGACCAAGAAGTGTTCTGTGAACTCAAATTAAAAGGAACAGAATAATAGCAGAACATTGCATTTCAATGCATAACGTGAAAATAAATCTTCAAGGTATGTGCAACTGCTTTTTAGACATGTTACTTTTTATATGTCTTAAAACCCACAAGGAATACACTTCTTGATTTAGCACTGTACTTAACATTTCAAGATGTAAGTAAGATTCATTTTTATTACTGTAACAATTGAGGATCTCTGTGGGGAAGAAAAAGACAAGGTATCAGGAACATTAATCTACAAATACGATGTATAAAAACTGTTCCTGAGAACAAAAAATACCCTGAAATTTTATTCTCATCTGATGTACCTATTTTTAATCTTGCCTGATTATGAAATCATTTGCTCTGTCCTTTGTGAAAGCTCACCCTCACCAGAGCCAGCCAGCCTCTGTGGAGTCTCTTTATGTTCCGATGGGTGTCAATGACTTCTTGTTGCATTGGGCTGTAGCTTTCCACTTTTTTCCTTCCTCGTACCTTTTGTTCTTCATCTCAGAGCTGTTATGTCCTGGTGTAGCACACCAGCTTCCCAGTACGTTCTCCTTTATGGGTTCAACCTTCCTTTGTAAAACTAGTCCAAGTACTCAGGATGGCGTTTTTTGATTCATCTCTCATTAAATAATAGTTTGCTTCAGTTATTTGGAGGTGTAGATGCTGTTCTGTCAAATCACAGGCTTTTATTTCCCCTGACTTGATGAGGGTAGGGCTTCCCCTTCTGTTTTGACTTAGGATATGAATTTCGGTGGGGGATTTTTTTTGTCTTTTTGGTTTTTATGTCTGTGCCACGACATGTGTTTGGCAAGGCATACCACCTGTTGATGTCTAAGCAGGGCTAATGCAGTTTCAGATTTCTGTCTTCATTGAGGAAAATATTAAACAACCGTTCTGGGGTAAAAAGGAGGTTAATGGCGTGGACACAGCTGCCTTCCCTCCCCGGGTCTAATTTGGAAGTTTTCTGTGAAAAATATTTATATAAGTGTTTTTTTGCAGCTCCTTCTCTGTGTTCTGGCAGGATTCAGCAGATCAGATAAAGCTCTGTGCTAGTCTGCTTTCCATTTTGGATCTGGTTTGGAGTTTGGCACAGTGAGCTCAGATCTGCCTTTCAAAGCCACTGTAGAGGTATTTCAGTGGCAAGATTCTGACTTACAAGGTCCAGTGAGCAACTATGGTATTTCTTCTTCAGAAAGGTAGCTTGAATAAGTCTGTTTTACATGGATACAAAACAACTTCTGAAAAAAACCAGAACACTCTCCTCAAATTAAAAAAAAAAAAAGCGACAAAAGCCAACAAAAAACAACACAAGAACCCCCAAACAAAACAAAACAAAAACAAACCCCCAGCAAAATGCCACACTTCAAGAACAGATGTAAATGGCTTTCTGTCAAAGTAGATTAATGTTTTTGGAACAATTTTAGAAAATGCTGGTTTAGGACTACTGCTAAGTGTTTTCATTATTGACATGAATGGTAGAATACAAAACATATTTTAAAAATTCGCTGAAAATGTCAATCTGACAGAACCTGCAAGCATACCTTTAGAATTAAAAATTCCCTTGATGAGTGGGAGACTGAACAGAATGCAATTTAGAGCAAATTAAAAAGTCTACACCTAAAAATATTTAGCTGGGAAAATATAAATGCATCATGACTGGGTAGATAATGTGCAGTACAGTGATTTTAGTTTCTAGTAAATCAAAATTTGAACATATTAAAGATATGCTATTGTAAAAAAGGCGTAGACCTGCCATGCTTTTAGCACAAAACCAAAGTAAACATCAGTAAGGACTATAAAACTCTACTCTGGAAAAATTTGGCACTTGTAAAGCTTCAGCTGCAAGGCAATATTCTGGGAATGCTTCAAGAGGAAAGTGACTGAATCAGTGAAAGTACTGGGGAGAGCAAAATAAAGCATGAGAACTCTGGAAAATGTGACCTACAGGGAAAATCTGGGGAAGAGAAACCTGAGTAAGGGCTTGATAATAGTCCTCACGTACATAAAAAGAAGCTGCGAGAAAGTAATCAACTTTTTCTCTGTATTCTCTGTGCTATAGGCTTACTTTGCAGCAGGAAGAACTTTCTAATGGAAAAGCATTTGAGAACTGGGAGAACTTCCTTAGAAAGACAGTGGAAGCTCTGGTGCTAAAAGTGTGCAGAAACAGTTCAGACAAAAGCTGCAGGTGCAGCCCATCCTGGGAGCTGGGGGAGAAGAAGGGGCTGAGCAGGGAGAGGAGCAGCAAATGATCTGCCCAGATCAGTTGTACTTCTCTGTTATCTCCTTGCCCATCTCACACACACTGGGGACAGTGATGGTTTTTACTTGTCCTTGAGAAAGCATTCTCTGCTTGAGCACCTTGCTTGGTTTTGTCTATTGTTAGCACATTTTGGAACAAATAAAAATAACTTGATCAGTTTTCAAATACAGTAGCATTTCTTTGCTTTGTCATATATTTCTTTCCATTTAGAAACTAAAAGGTGAAAAAAACTTATGTAGGAGTCTGGTTATTTAACATTGATTAATAGTATTAATTGATTAACAACAATTGAAGCAAGAAGATGTATGAGCGTTTGGCACCAGAATCGGAATCCCAACTTGGAGGCAGCGTGTCAGAGGCATTCCCTGTTTAGTCCCCAGGGTACTCTTGCAGACAGGCTTTATTCATTTAGCACTTCCTGTTGGCTCATTTCCAAAATCCAGAGGACTTTGTTCTCTTTGCCTCCGAGTTGGAAGTAAAATTTTATGATCATGGTTGAGGAGGGGATATGGCACAGCACAACTTAGAGCACATATGTCCAAATGCAGGGATTGCTCTGGGCTTTCAGACCTGTGGGGGCCTAACAGAGAGTGCCAGATGCATCCCGGTTATGTGGCATGGAAGACATCATTTGGAATGAAAACAGGCCTGGATGTGAGAGAGACAGAGATGATCTGTCCATTTTAAAATGTGTCAGCATAATAATTCAAATGTTCTAGAAGCAATATTCCTTTCTTAGTGCCGGTGTCTTTCCCATATATTGAACAGAATATATCTCACTATTTAAGCTTTTTATCTATCTGGAGGAAAGAAAATTGTTTAGGCATGTTGTGCATGGATGACAGGAGTCTGAATGGCTACACGTTTAATGCTGAGGCTTTGCTTTCATCCACTCTTGGTGACGGGGTGGATTTGCAGCTCTGTGCTGGGTTTGATTCCAGCCTGCTACGTCCTGGCTGGATCCATGTCAACAAAGTCTGAGTCCATTCCAGTCGTGCAGTGCCACAGCTGGTGCTAACTCTGCCTTCAGTCTAGACTGGGACGTGGAGTGTCTGTGTCCAGTGCTGGACCGGGGAACTGGGACAGGGTGTGCATCATTTTTTGTCACTGCCCAAGACATAAACATAACACAGCAAACTGAAGCTTGGAGAAAGGGCAGAGAAGGGGAAATATCAAAGTGACTGAGTCATAACAACCTGATTGCTTGATAAACTGCCTGCAAGCAAGTAATTTGTGTTAAAAATTATAGTTAAAAACCATATGTGTGGCAAAAAAGAATATAGTCCATCAATGGGAACTTTTTCACTAGAGCCTTGAAATAAGCATTCCATGTAACTGGGACCAGCAGGGATAAGATAGTTTTTGGATGTGTAAGCAACTGACTTAGAGTTGTTTTATTCACACCTCTTGACTTGTGTTGGGCAGTGTGTCCAGCCCTCACACAATGAAAGCTCAAGAAAATGTTTATAAATGGCAACAGCAGACAAACTCCATGTAAATGACCAGCAGGCTGGGAAATGGATTTACCAGTGAAAGATGGAGAGACTTCATATGGCTTAAAGAAATCAGTTAGACTGACTTGACCAGAGTTGGTAAGTGGTGACTGTTCCCAGTTGAGGCCCATTTCCCAAGGGAGATAAGGAGATAACAGAGGTTTTCTCAGTTGAACCAGCAAAAGTGTGACAACAGCCAATGCCCAGACACCAACTCTAGACAAACTGAGGTTGCAATACCTTGGCACTGAAAGAAATGAAGCACTGCTGCAAATTTTTGGAGAGTTACTTCTGCATTTCTGAGAATTTTAGTTTTATTTTTTTGGAGTTTTTTTTTTCCCCCAAAGCATATGCTCTATTTTGAACAACACTTGATTCAGAAGTATCTTCTCTTTTTTGTTATATGTGAAATCTAAGGATTGTTTTGGTCTTACAAACTCTGGAGCATACAGTTGTGAATGTTTAGTGCAATTATATGTCACTGATAAAATTTGGTAATGCTGATGGGATGTGGGAATAGGTAAGATCTATTGACTTTTTTTTTTTTAATGTTTTTATTTGGTTTAAGTTGGGACAGAAGATAAGGAAACAAATCCTAACCCTGTAGAACTGAAAAGCGCAGAAATGCAGTAACTGCATGAGAATACTAAAGTGGCAGCTGCTGAACATAAAACATTCTTCACTGAAGTATAAAATCTGACAGCGAGTGTAGCTGCTGACAAAGAACACTTTATCTGTGTGACAGAGGAAAAAAAATACATATGGAGGAGAACAAAAAATCAATTAGCTACCTTTGGTATATAGGCTTTCAATGTGGATGAATTCTGGCTCAAATGACCATAAAGCTATCTTTTAAAGAGTTTCCCTTCTCCTCACAGATGCTTTCCATTAGGAATGCAATTCTTAAACTTTCATGTAGTTTTTACAGCTTCTAGTTAATATCAACCTAGACAATTATCCAAGAAATCGTCAATACCCATTTTTTAAATTCAGTATTTTATACAAAAATAGCAAGTAAGAGCTGCACAGGAAATTCAGGAGGAATAGCTCACCTTGTACAATACACTCGTGATATTGCAGCTGCTTCTAGGGAGAAATACAGAAAGTGCCATGTTTTAAGATCTTTTTTCAAAACACATTCCTAAAATGCTATTGAGGCAGCGTTCTACCAGAGGAGAAATGCAAGTGAGGTGCACAATTTTCCAGAGTATTTCTTTTAGTCTTGTTTCATCTGCAGAATGGCTGTTCAATGGTGTTCTGATAGTCCAAGGTTAATTTCTGTGTGTCTTTGCAAAACCACTTCCTGATGAAGATAAGCAGTAATAATGTAGAAAATGTTTCATGATATAACCTTGTCATAACTTTTCCAAACTGCCTGGGAGCAAGAAATTATTAGAGTTGAATAAACATAAAATTTCAGTATAGGTTTTATGGCAGTTACAGCAAAGAAACATGGTGTTTTTAAATTACTTAGGAGCTTACAGGGGAGGGGAACTTAACAACCAGACAGGAAAGGAAGAAGAAATGCCTAGAGACAAATTTGTTGGGAACAGAAGACCACAGATCTGTCCAGCAGTGAAGCATCTGTAGCACTGAGCAGGATCCAAGTGAAAAGAGAAGGAGGATCCTGAGAGGGTTGAGTTGAAGCCAGCAATAGGTTTAAAAGAGTTTGTGGGTATGGGAGAAGTCAGCTAAAGCCTGATGAAAGGGGAGTGAAAGATTAAGAGAAACAGTGAGAAGACAATGAGAGCAGGGAGTTTGTGATGCTCAGGGAGTGCTGTTGCAAGAAGGAAAGATGAAGAGGTCAAAACATGTAAAGGAGGAGGAAATAGAGAATAAGAAAGAATAAGTACCAGAAGACCGAATCTGCTGGTTCTGAGCGGCTTCTCTGTTTCATTCTTATAAGCAAACACTGTTTTTGTTTCATGTCTCATAGTATTTCTGAGAGATTTGAGTACAGCAGAAGGTACACAAAGAAATTTCTTCCTTAATAGAATGAATATATTGTGGGTTTGGAGTGTCCTGTGGTGCTGGGCTGTGTAAGCACACAGGAAGAGGCAGTCTGTGTGCTGGCATACTCCTAGCCTGGGAGAAATAACATATAATAGATCTTGGTAAAGGAGAAACCAAAAAAATCAGCACCTGCAATTCTTCTGCACCTGGGTGAGAGGTCTTCTGCCTAGCAGTTTGCAGTTTTCTTGCAAAAGCATTTGGCAGGGAATAGATGAGGTCTGTGCTCCCCTAGAGGGAATGTCCCTCTCACCCCATCCTTGGTATTGCCCTGACTGGAATCACTTGGAGGATGAATGCTTTCAAAATACAGCAAATTTCTTTTTTGTTTGTTGTTTTAGGGTTTATGCCTACTGTAGGAAACATTTCTTAAATACTTTTCCTCTTTTTGTTGCTTGGTTTTACTGCAAAGGATTAATTTAAGGATATCCCAAATACTTTATAGGGAGAGAAGTATGGAATGAAAGGGCTTGGATCATAGATTGGAATGTACATTTAGCTGTTTGTGAGGGGTTTATGTGTTTTATGGGTTTTTTTGGTTTTGTTAGGATTTGCTTGGAGTTTCTTTAATCCTTCAAGTAGAGGTATTAGCAGTGTGAGTCTTCCTATCAGTCAGAAGTATCTGGAGTGAGAAACAAGCACTTTTGTCTGTAGCACTTACAGCCTCAGTGGCAACATGAAAGCTTCTCCAGTTGTGATTTCCAAGACTGTCAGCTGTAATCCCATGAATGTAAGGTGGTAACTTCTTAAGGTATTTCATTTTTAGTTTCTAATGCTTTACATTTCCTGAAATAGAGCTCTGCTCTATTTTGATGCTTAGCATTTCAGAATTTCCAGAAAGGACTGAAGTGGCTTATCACAGGCTCTATTTTGTGTTTTAGTCTTTGTCTCCGGGCAGTCTCCCCAGCGTAGTGAAATTCACTGTGGTCTATCTGAAGTCATGGAGAGCTGATCAAGAAATACTTTTAATAAAAAGGGAGAAAAGCTCAGTGTCAGTCTTTTACCAACCTTTGCAGTTGGTAAACGGAAACAGGCTAAAGGCATCCAGAGGAATTTCATACGGACAGTGCCTGGTTCTGCTGTGACAGTGGTAGTTTTGTCTTTAGACAAAAACCCGGTGTTTAGTGAGCTATCGAGCAGTGAGTGATTTCTGTACACTTGATGGGATGAGATCAGTAAATTATCTGGAAATGGTTTTAGGAGCAAAACCATTTCAGCTGGGCTAAAGGTCCTTCTCTCATTCTTTGTGTTCTGTGAAGTTATAGTGTTTCCAGATCCATTATCTGGGTGTTATATGGAGATTTATTTACTTGCAGCAGCAACGTTGATCTTGTTTACTTCAGTAAGTGCTTGCTTTAGATGGTGTCTGAAAGGGATAAGGAGGAAAAAAGCTGCTTTTTGAAATAAATATTATATTCTGGCCACTGCTAGCCTTCATTACCCACTTTTTATAAACCAGAGTTTGCTGGCTTTTTGTCAGCCTCATTGCAAAGCTTTGTTAATACACTGCCATGAAAATGAAAGTTTCATACACATTGACATAATTAATGAAGAGGCAGGCAGCATGCTCTACCAATTAACACCACAGGGAAAAGTAAAATTGGCTTCCTTTTTGCGTGTTGTGCCAGAGTGAAGAACTGTAACACACAGCAAATAAATAGAGATCCTTTTAATGAGCTGCAAGATCGAGCTGAATAACTCTGAAAGGATGTTGTGTAAACATTGCCAACTATTTAGAGTGTTAAGAGTAATTGATGAGCTTAGTTGAAAGTTTTGAGGGTTTTTTTTTTTTTGAGGGGTGGAGAGCCTGTCAAAGAATGGAAATACTGCTTGTTAATAAATAAATTGTATTTTCAATGAAGCTATTAGGCATGTTAAAGAATGTAACAAGCACTTGAGAACAAATATGGAAAAAAAGAAACAATTTACTGCTTGCTACTTGACCAAGTGGGTCAGAACTAATTTTTTTAGCTGAGTATTTCTGTACTTGGTATTTACTCTTAATGAAAACTTGACTAATTTTTCTCTGATGCTGATTCTAAATAGCACAACCATCTGGTAACAAGAGACATCACTCAACCTTGATTTTTTCCAGTTTTCCCAGAAGTTCTAATAGTAACAATAACAGGGAAGTAAACAGGTGACATTTTTCTATGCTTTCTGTTTACCTTGACACATATGTGTAGAAAATTCAGAGTAGTTCAGGTTAAAACTCTTTTCAAGAGATGCTTCCATTAAGCAGAATTATCCTAAAAACCTTTTAAGTAAGACTGAGTTATCAAAGCCTACAAAGATCCAAACCTTTAATGGCTATTTATTGGTGAAAAGAATTATTGGGCACTGGAATTTAGACCAGCATCATTTAGGTCAGAGTCTATAAGTAATAACAGAAATGTAATTTTGGTGTTCAGTGGCACCAGCGAGCTTCAGATGTCTTAATATAAGAAAATGATACATCTTCTTCACTTTTTGTTCACTCTAAATAATTTGAATTTTGAAGATAATGAGTTTTTAGTATTATATTTTAGCCCAAGCGTAGCATTAGGTTAGTTCCAGGTTATCATTTCACGTTGTATGCAAACAAATCACCAAGGTTAATGATCTATGAGCATCTGCACCTTAAATAAATCTTAAAATACATCCAGATTGTAATTAAGGAAGCAAAACATGGCAAAGCCAAAAGTAATAATTAGAAGTCAATAAAGGTAATGCTAAACTTGCTGAACAATTGACCTTGGTAATGGTCATGTCTGCTCTGAGTTATCACCACAGCAGAGAATTATGTGTCCTTTCACTTGGAATGTTAAAGGTGAAACCAGAAGAGTCCAATAACTGTAAGACTAAGTTTATTAATGTGCAAACACAACTGGAGAGATTTTATTGTGTTTGTGGTGAAGTACTTCTATTATATTTTTAGTGACATATATTGCTGAGGAGTTAATTTTTTTTTTTAATCTTTTTACTGCTTCACCTCTGCATCTCCTATTTTGGTTTTCTCTTTAGCCTCAGATACCCACCTCTGGTCATTCCAGTGTATTCTTCTTACATATCTTTATATTGCCTAACCTTTTTCTAAACTAGATTTTGTCCTTCAGAATGTTTAATGGACTCTCTTCTGTCCTCAGTGCCGGGCCAAGTCTCTGCTGTGGTGGTGTTCAGGACCGCCTGGCTGTTCCCAGTTACTCTGGTGGCTGCCGTCCTTCCCTCTCAGCCAGCTGGCTCTGACCCCCTCTGCTCTGGCTGCTGCCACCACCAGCAAACAGTGTCTCTTCTCTCCCAGCTTCCTCTCTTTTGACATCGTGTGCTCTCTCTCTGCCACCCTTTCTGTGGCCCAAGTGCCTTCTGCTGCAGCCCAGAACAACTTCTGGAAAATCTCTAAACCAGAAGGACAGCCACAGAGTTCCAGCAGAGCACGAGCATGGATGTAGTAGGAGAGAGAGAAAGGACAAAAGCCTTCTTAAGGATTTACAAGAAGAAAACACATTGTGGCTTATATTTGTGAGGAGTCTATGTATTATTGTATCTTCTCTGATTGACTTCTGCTTCAGAAAAACATTTACTCTCTTCAGTGCTTCATTTTTCCAAATTTGTAAAGAGGTGGGATATTACTTAAATGTCGTGGTTTAACCCCAGCCAGCAACCAAGTACCACAGTGCAGCTCACTGAGTCTCCCCACTGCTGCCCACCCTGGTAGGGAGGAGGATTGGAAAAAAACCCCAAAGCTCATGCTCTGAGATAACAACAGTTCAGTAGGTCAAGCAAAGCAAGGAATTCATTCCCATTTCCCACGGGCAGGCAGGTGTTCAGCCACCCCAGTACACCCCCGGCTTGTACAAAGTTCCTTTATTGGATATGGCCAAGGATAAAAAATAATTAACTCATTAACTCCGGTCAAGACAGCTTAAATAAGTACAATGAGAATATCATTTCTGTGATAGAAAACTGAAATGATGTGGAGATCTTTAATGCTTAAATTCTTCATGTTCTGTACAGCAAGTGTATTTCTGGCCACCCATATGTCCAATAGGTAGAAACAGAGAAGGTGAGAAGTATAATATAGCTTCTATTGGATGAGATCTTAAATAGATTATGGTTCTTGAGCTTGGAATGATGACAGATAAGTGGAAAGAGAGGTCTATACAATCAGCTGTGCTTCAAAAAAAAAGGAATGTTTTGCAGTACAAGAATTAATATTCGGTGATACTGTCAGCCAGCAAGTTCAATATTAGCAAAACAAAGTTTTTTTTTTTCACATGGAGCATAATTGTGGACCTTAAAATTTATCTGGGCTCAAGCAGGATGGATCCAGTAGCTCTGTACAAGTTCTGGCTCAGGAGGCTCAGGAGTCACTGGCTGCAAGGTTATATTTGGAGGACAAGGCCAGTGCTCCACATGGCATTTCTTGTGTTTCTACCCTGAATGTTTGCCCCTGTGATTCTGGACTAGATGAGCCTTTTCTCTTAGGCAGTATGACAATTGCTATGTATTAAAAATATGTATGAACTAGATGATGTTGTTGCAGAACTGTCATAATCAATAAGGGCTAATTAAACAAATTTGACGTTCAAAATCCAATGAAAGAACAGCTTTGTATGTTTTACATTTGTCTGCCTTGAATTAAGTTTCTGCAACTAAGTATGAGGTGCTTAAGGTGGACAGGTTAGAGCTTATTAATTACCTTGCTTTGTACATATAAGCAATATATGTGCCAGCTCCAATTGCTGATAAATCCATCAGCTCTGGGGGTTTTCCTGTTCATTCCTACTGAACTGTTAGTGTATGTGACAGGCCATGGTTCTGTCAGAACGAATTGTCCCCCTTGGAAAGCTGGCAGCACAGGGAAGTGACAACTTAATGGAAGCTAAAGCACTCTAATGGCAGTGCCTGGTGAAAGCCAGGGAAAGTCATCCACGGCATTTGCCCTGGCTCTTGAAAACGTCTCTTTGCATTTCTGGCTACGTGCAAGATATTGGAGCTTTGCTGGGGTCACATTTACAGGTATTATTAAATGAAATTCGGTTCAGTCAAACACTTGTTTGTTGATAGACTTTATTGCACTGGGGCCAGCCCCTCTCACGCTGTGACCTTACTGCACGTGCTCTGGAGTACTGCAGCATTACTCGCTTGAAAGCCCTGGGTTCCAGGTGTCACATAAACCCATTTCAAGTACATAAAATGAGTAGAAGTACAAGCATTTTATCCTGCTGTTCACATGAGTACGTAGATATTTTTATTTAGATGTGAATGGAATATGTATTTAATCAAATGGATGAAAACATAATGCACTTTATTTAAGTATATTTGTTTACAGGTGAACAATACAGGGATTATTTCTCCAGCCTTTTATTTACTAATGAACAAAAAGTTGTGTTGAGCCAATGGATAAAATTATCATACCGAGATTATTTCTTGTTGTTTTAATATCTTTTTAGATTACATTGGTGTGTGCTAACATATTTATTTATAAATAAATAAAAAGCCAGTAATTTGCATACATTACTTTTGTGAACTGTCTTATAAATGCCCAGTGATTACATTTAAATATTTTCGTTTTAATTACATTTTAATATTTTAATAACCTTTATATATTAAACTGTGGATATTCCATTTAGATTATTGCCTTCTTATGAGGCTTACATGCAAACAATTACCTTGTTCCTGTTTTTCATGATGTGATGGTGCTTTTGGACAGAACCAGAATAGTGACGACTTTCTGTAGAATAGTATTTCTTCATCTCTTAATAAAAAGCATGTATATTTTTCAGGTTGTAATTAGCAAGGTAGATTAAAAAAACAAAACAAACAAAACCAAACAAAAAACCCTAAACAAAAAGCCCAGAAAATTATGTCTATTAATATAATTTCTAAGAGTTTGTGAACTTAAGCATTACTATACCATTCATCCAAGTTCGTAGAAAGAGAACAGGTCAGGGCAAATCAAAGGGAATTTTAGAATGGAAAAGAAAAAAGCCAAATGACTGTTCTAAATGGAAAACAACCAACCAGCCCCAGCAAACAAAACAAAATCATTTCTCTATGGTTATTTCCATGATTATTGGCTTTGCAGTTGGTACTTCCATGTCGTTTATCACATAACAATTATTTTTGTGAGGAAAAAGTGAATGATCTAAACAGACACTATTTGTTTAATGTTGTTCTTGACACCAATCTGCTTCCTCCTTCCCCTCTATTCAGCCATCCTTGGAGACATGGGATATCCGAGTTTGTGCCCACTCCAAACTACTTAATGGACCTCTTGCAGCTTCTCTGGGATTTCTGCCTTCCCCCTACCAGTTCCCACTGTGACAAAGCATTTCCAGCAGCACCACTTTGCTTGCCTCCATTTGTGACAGTGACAGCTGCCTGTGCAGCTGTCTTGCTTCCTGTCTGTTTCCATTCAGGAGTTTTGGTATTTTTAAGGATTTTATTAAGTGTGAGGCTCTGGCCTATAGAAACTATCAAGCAGACAGTTTATAAGAACTAATATTGATGCGTTTTTGGTATAAAATGGTTTTCAGAATGGCTCATTCTCACATATATTCTCATGGAGCAAGTGCCAGTAACTATATTTCGAGTACAGAAGCTGCACTTCTCTGTGTATTCAGGGATTGTGGAGTTTATATGATATAATACATTCCTTTTCAGTTTCTTAACAGAAATGTTCTCTATTAGATATTGTTTCCTTAGCACACAGAGTCAATATGTGCTCACACAGTCTTTGGTCCACTTAAATTGGGATTTTCCTCAGGTAAGAACTGCATCTCCCAGCGTGAGAGATGTGTTCCCTCTTTCACTGCGTGCACCGAGCTCCTTTAAGAGCCAGAAAAGAGGTTCCAAAGTGTTTTTGGCACTTTTATTTTGAAGTTGCTTGAAATATTTCCTTTTAAGCACTGATTATGACTTGGTATATATAGAGAAAATACAGACTGAATATCACTTTCTTGTCCCCTAAACTGAGCCAGACTTAATTGTGGATTTACAGAATTATATATTTATACATACTTATATATATGTATATATTTATTTGTGTAAGTGATTTGTTTGGGGTTTTTTTTCCCTTCTTGGGTTAATGAAAAATTCACTGTACTGATGAACTTTATGTTGCCAGCTGAAGACTAAATGTTGCTTTTTAATAATATTTTATTTTTATTTATTTTAACGGACTAAAGGCAGCAAACCATGATCTTCGCTATTTCCTTTTCTAGCAAGCCATTGATTGATGCAAGGGATTTTTTTCATTCATGCATGCATACCTATGTGTGTGCATATATATACATGCATATATTCAAATTATTATCCAAATTGATGTCCAAATTGTTANATACATGCATATATTCAAATTATTCTCCAAATTGTTTATTTGCCATTTTTAAATTGACAAAATCGAGATGCTGTGAAACAGTACCAAGTTTACATGCACACAAAAATTGAAATATTTATCTGTATGCTGTGACTGAAGTGAGAGCAGGATTTTTCTGCTCACACCGACAGTTCCTTCCCTCAGACCTGTGTTGCCCTGCCTTTAAGAAGTACCTTGCTTTCAATGTATGCAGTATAAATCCTGTACCTCATGGAGAGGAGTAGATTGGCACATGTAGGGAAGACACTTTTAATTTGGGCAGAGTGTATAATATATCATACATGTTTGCTAAGCTGTAAGGATTTAAGATCGCTTTCTTCAAGAAAAATCTGGACTCTGGAAAGGTATCAAATTTTTTTGGAACTGAGACAAAATTGAAGTGTGCTAAATAATTATTTAGTTCATCTCTGGGCTGCTTTTTAGGTGTTGTGAAGGAAAAAAGCAAGAGGAAATATAGTTGCAGTCAGAGGTCAATGTAAAGAAGTCCAGGTAAATCAAAACTATTCTGCACTGTAACTAACTTGCTCTTCCCCCTTTGCCTTGTCCTTTCCCACCCCATCCCTACTTTTTGTTTGCCCCACCACTAACCTTTCCATGCCTTCTTTCCTCATTTCTGGTGTTGCTAGCCCGAGGTAACCGAATGTAGTTTAGCACGTGTAAATGCCGGGCTTAAGATGGAAAAGTCTGATGGAAGTTTGCGGTGTTTTACACCTTCTTTCTTGCCTCCAAAATTCTGAAAGGCAGTCAGACCATCCAGGATCTCCTGGTGGGGCTTGTAGGAGCTGCTGTCCCAGTCTCAGAGGGGATGTGGTGCCAGCTGAACTTGGGCACGTGGTCAGGGGACTGTTTGGACAGGGACCTGCCGGTGTCACTGATGTGCCTCGTTCTGTTTACGGGGAACACGTTTGGAATTTACACAGAGAACTAATGGAGTCTCTGGTGTCTTACAGATTTCCTTGGCTTTATCTCCTATGTATAATTAATGTAACCAAGTGAGTGAATGGGCACTTTTCTGTAGGAGTCAATAGGCAAGGATGTTTGGAAAATGAATGAACTGCTAAGATTAATTGCAAGGCTGCCCGCCTGAATAGCCTGGTGAGAGACTCAGAAGGAAATGCCAACCCGTTTATAGCCAAAAGATTTCTTTATTAAATGTTGTTCATAATCTAAATAACTTTAGATATCAGATTGGACTGAGGATAATGCTTTCTTCTTATTCTTCTAGTCTTAACAATTGAAAACTATTAATTGCTGTTAGAGAACAACTCATATGAATATTGATCTTAATCTGCTCAGCTGGATTTTTAGTATTCTTCATAATGATAGCCAATTCCAATAATAATAAGAAAAATGTGTTTTCTAAAATGTAGAGTGATTGGCTAGTCAGCAGCAATATTTAAATGAAAGTTTTGTGTGAAATACATTTTGGGAAAAAAACCAAAAACTAAATCAGGTGCTGAGATGATACAGTTAAGGAATTCTGGGTTTGCTTTACATTTCTTTAGTCATTTTAGAGATCATTTATCTTTTGAGTCTATATTTTTTCTTTTCTGTTTGTTTTAGCAAAGTGCTGCTTACCAAGAGTTTGCCGGTATTTTTAAATAGATTTCCTGAAGGGCAGAAATAATACGTGGTGGGGTTTTTGGGCTAAGTTTTAGGAACATTTAGAATCAATTGGTTAATTCTGTCTGCAGACCGCTGTTGTTGTTTTGCGTGCCACTAATGTAACATCTGACAATATGGATCTAAAATGTGCAGCCAGCCTGAGTGGCAGATAGGAACATGGAAGTGCAAGGAGGAAAATCCTGAGTACTCACAGGAAGGAGCTTGTCAGCAGGTACTGTGTTCAAGTTCAGACAGAGGGGTTTTTTTTCCTTTACCTTTTTAGCATGAAATCAATGGGGAATGCATAATTTTTTAGATGTGTCTGAGACTGCAGAGCAAATGGTCACCAATGAGACTCTCAGCTGCCACGCAATCTGGCACAGCTCCTTTCTGCTCCACAGCTCCCAGTTGCACTCAGCCCACTGTTGATGTGATGCCACTTTTTGGCTCCTTGCCCATCTGTTTTAGCAATTACTGTCGCATAAACTGATATTTCTGAGCTGGAAACGACGTTGTTGTGAGATAAACCCATTGGAGTTACCTTTTGTGACGTGTTAAAGCACCTCATTGACTTCTCACTTTAGTGTGGCATCAACATTTCCTGCAGTATAGAGAGAAGGGTACGATGATTTTTTTTTTTTTTTTGAAACACAAGTAATTACAATGAAATATAATCAGATTTTGAAAATGCTTGCTTTTTATCATGGTAGTGGTACTTTCAGAGTTTTAGCTTTTTTTTTTCTTTGCTTTTTTTTTTTTAGGATCACAAGAGAAAAGTGTCCTTGAATAAAGTATTTGTGTTAATAAGTTTTGGCAGACATAATTTTTTAAGTGTAAAATATACAAGGAAGTGGTTTGCCCTATCCAAATTGTCCATTAGCGCCACAGGACTATCCAAAATGACATCATTACATATGCCAGCTAAAGTGCAAAGATTCCAGGAGGCTGAGGAGCAGCTTTATTCTGACAGAAATTGAATAGAACCAAAGGTGAGTTAAAAGAAATGCTGCACCCAGGATCAGACAACATCCTATCACCATCTTAACCCCTTACCAAACCCAGGGGCAAGAGCAAAGCAGCCAACACAAACGTCAGTGCAGTGTGCCAGAGAGCCAGATGCCATCCCTGGAAATTCATTTCTGCAGCTTGGCATCTGTGCCTTGGGCCTGTCATCCACAAAGGAGGAAAAAGCTGGGCAAGCAGGATTATTTTGGGGTCTGTGTAGAGTGTGTTTCTCTCTCTCTCTCTCCACTCTTCGTCTCTTCATTGCAGAGTTCTTGGCTGACTTGGATCAGGCACGATAGTGACAAGTGTAGAAAGGACACGGGCATTTCCATACACACCCACACGTGTGTGTATATATATGTGTATATATATGTGTGTGTGTATATATATATATATATATATGAAAATGCATATCTGTGTTCTTTGGGGCAGGCTGGAGCAGGAAAAGGGGGAAACAAAGGAAGGAGGCAAAAGAAACAAGAGCAAAGTAAAACAGAACAATACATAATAAAATTATGAAAATAAGTGTTTGCCTTCCATACTTCCTAAAGTGGTTTTTTTTTAGTGTTTTTAATAGTGCGACTTCAATAATTTCTCTAAGTTCTCCCAAATCAGGTCTACCCAGGAAACAAATTCTTGATGTGTTCTCTTTGCAGTGACATTCCACGTAGCAGGTTCAAAGCAGTAACTTTTGACAAATCTAGGTTTTAGGATTTAAACAGAATTCTTTCATGTGATTGTTGATATCATGCTGTTATACAGGGCTAATATATTTATATATACATCCAGATATTGTTTGATTGCTTCTTTTTAAGTTGTAGGTATATTTTCTCTCCATGCTATCAGTAGTGAGACTTCTGGGGGCCTAACCATTCTAAAGCATTAGAAGGAGGGTCTGCAATAATTTGAGTGGCTTTCAGTAATGGTGGAAGCTGCACACTGAAACTTGTAACTGGTAATCTTTTACGATTAGTCAGTAATTAGCTGTCTGTGCATAAAAGGTGTATGTTGATATTCAGATAGCTGCACATGTATGGATTGGGTAGGGGGAGAAACACAAGGATGCTGGGTAATTTTCACTTTTTCTGTTTTCAAGACCGAATGTTCTGTGGAAACATTGTGGGAAACAGAGAGCTTGTGAACAGGGAGTTTTGGGTTTTTTTAAGTGAAAATGCCACAGTAGTAAATATGAAATAAAAGTGCTAATTAATTCAGGGAAAACTCTTTAAATATATATTGATCGGAAAGTGAGAGACAGTTGAGGTGAACTGTAGGCTTAAAACATTACTTTCCAAAGCTTTAAAAAGGCTCACAGAATATTGTTTTTATGATTCAGCTGTCAAGCATGGTTGAAAGGCCCAATTTAGGGCAGACAATAAAGGGTTTTGATGAACACACGTTCACTCTGTTACCCCATGGACAGAGCAAGGCTCCTTTTTTGTGTGATAGTGCTGCATTCTGAAATGAAACACAGTGGGTAGGAGGAAGTTGAAAAGACTTCAGAAGCGATCATCTGTCTTGGAACTAAGGGATTTTTCCCTCTTTAAGTTTCAGTATCCTGTGTTTTTTCATACATTCAGTACATACTAAAGCTGTTGAAAAGATCCCAGTGTCATAGCATGAGGAATTATGAGTAAGAGCAAAGTTGTGTCTAGAGTGGTTCTGGACAAAAGAGAGTTATTGCTGAGTTCTTATTTAAAACCTTCAAGACCATTTTTTTATGTTCAGTAATCATCACTGAGAACAAAAAAATAACAAGATGTAATCACCAATATCATTCACTTTTTAACAGCAGTGGAGTTTTAAAATATTTAATAAATTATAGAGATTTTGACAGGAGGGTAGAATTGGTACTGTGCATTTTAAGGTTTTTATGTCATAAAAGATCCATATGCATAAATCTTTAGAGTTATTTCAGAGTTAAATCTTCAGATGCCTTATCCTAGAATAAAGTCTTTATCATTTGGTTTTGAAATTCCAGGTGTGTCATGACTGAAATAATTTAGCTTGGCAGTATTACCTCTGAGTTCATTCTTTCTTTCTTCATTTTCCTTCTCCTTATTATAAATGGTCTACATTTTTTTAACTTCACCTTTCTACACTTCAGTGCTGCACAGCCTTCACTCCCTAAAAGTTACCACATAAACTCCATGCACTTTTTCCTTTTTAATTTTTCTCGATGCTTTCATATATTTATTAATTAATTTGTAACATAGGTGGTTGCAGGTTCTGATTATCAGGAGGAGGAGCTGTAACTGAGTTCTTAAAGATTTTAAAGCAGTAGACCACAGAGGTTTGAATAATTGGATATATGTTTGGTAGCGGATGAAAGATAAGTGGCTGGTTATTCCAACAGTCAGTAAAAGACTCAGAGTTTTACTATTATGGAATCACAGAATGGCAGAGGCTGGACGGGACCCCTGGAGATTGCTGAATCCATCCACCCTGCGCCAAGCAGGATCAGCTGCAGCAGCAGGTACACAGGGACCAGGTTTAGGGTACCTCCAAAAAACACAGACTTCACGACCTGTATGAAACCTCCGTTCCAATGTTTGACAGATTCTCCTCCCAACACAAAGGTTCTTCTGTATTTAAATGGCGTGGAATGTTAGTCACTCTGTGCCCATTGCCTCTTCTAATTTGCCTGGAGACCACTGGAAGTGTCTGGCTCCATCTTTATTCTCTCCCTTCAGGTATTTATGCACATTGATAAGGTCCCTCGAGCCTTTTCCTTCTCTGGCTGAACAATCTCAGCTCTCTCAGCCTCTCTTTGTAGATCAGATCCTCCACCCCCTGATGCACCTTCCTGGCCCCATCCCTGCAGGACTCCCTGCACCGTGTCCACGCACAGAACTGCACGCGCGGCCTCGGCAGTGCTGAGGAAGAGAGGAAGGATCACCTTCCTGGTGATGTGCTCCCCAGCCCTGCCGAGCACAGCCCAGGATGCTGCACGCCCAGTTTGCTGCAAGGGCACCTTGTTATCTTTTCCTCCTGCTCTTCCGTGCCCTTGTCCCTAAAGCTCCTTTCCAGGCGGTTGTTCCCCAGCCTGTGCTGGGGCTGGGGCTGTTCCTCCCCGGGTGCAGGACTTGGACTACTCCCTGTACTGTTTTCATCCTCTTCAGATTGCAGCACTTTGAGTGCATTTTTAGCAGTAGTAATTGTTGGTTTTGTATTGCTCTGAGTAGTGGATGAAATCTGATTTTAAGGTTTTTTTCTTCTCCCAACCCCTTGGGAATTTATCACTCACAGAATGCCCCTGTATTTTGTGACTAATAAATCTTCCTGGTATTTTGTGGTTTACAGTTCATAGGACAAATTATTCAAACATCTTGTTATTGTTTCATTAAACCCCTTTTTATATGCTATATCACAAAGATATTTTGAATCATAATAGACATTGGTGCTTTATAGTATTCATGCTGGAGTCTATGTTGTTTAAATGTTTTGTCTTTCTTTTTGCTTTTCATTTCTCTCTTATCTGAGAGATACAGTATCCTACAATTTTTTCATTACTGATTATTTGGAAATCAACACATAATTCATATGGCTCAATTGCTGTCACTGATGTAGTCAAGTTACAGTTATGGCTATTAAAGAAAATTATTAAGAACTCAATGTCTTGAATTTCAGTGACAGTCTGCTGCCTTATCATTCTTTTAAAACCCCAATACAAAAACTTTAGGTGGTTATCTTTTTATTGTACATGTGAATGAGTTGGAGGAAGGAAGAACCAAGCAGGGGCAAAGCTTCTGAATAATAAAAAAAAAGTTTTAATGTACTTTAAACTGGGGAAAATGTTAGTGATCTTTTTTTGGAATGTGCGGTGCTCTATTTCTGTGGCTGTAGGTTGGAAACAGATTGGATGTCAGACTGATTGTCAGCATTTGTGTTAGTGGCTTTTACCATGTGGGTGGTTTCTCAAGTAAAAAATTTTGCATTTATTGTAAAAATTAGTAAGGTAATTTTCCTATAGCAACTAGGTATTGAAATACATATGGTGTAATTAATGTATACCAAGGATTTGAAAACTTACCTTCTGTTTCAAAGAGAAGGGACTCCTGAAACGTAATTCACTATGAGAGTATTTGAACCACCAGACTGAACTTACAATGTTTGATGTGTCCAGAAAGGATTTAATATGATAAGTTTTAAGTAGCTTCAGACTTTGTCTTTTCTCTCTGTTGCTTCTGTCACAATAAAGATTAATTACTGTATGCTTGAATAATCATCTACTGAATCAATAGATGTTCATTTTACACCTATTAGAAGATGGTGGTGTATTATCTTTGCTGGTTTTATACTTTATTTTCTTGATCAACCCTATCATCACACTTGGAAATATTTGTTCATTCAGTTCTGGCTGACTGGAACATTTTGAGCACATCATTTACTACTTCACAAAGAGAGGAATTCACCTTGTTCCTTTGGGCCAGATGATTAAGCCTGTGTTTGAGGAGTTCTGTGAATCTGACAAGTTCTGTGAAATCTGGTTCAAGGAAAACAGTCCAGTTTTCCTGGACAACCCTGGGGCTGTGTTATTCCCTCTGACCTTACTGCTCCGTTCTCAGTCATCCAAAGCACTTTCCACATGAGCAGAACAACTTCTTAAATGCCTGAGCATCATCTGAAGTCATCCCAAGAGGTGTGTGACAGCCACCAGCAAACCCCATTCCCCTCTGCCTTAGTGCTGGAAAATCCTTGATACCACACGGGAGTAGGGATGGGTTCATCATTCTGATTTGTTCTGTACGTTGAATCAGTCTTGGCTATGCAAATCTTACAATATCATTTATATTTGTTTGTTAAAGTGGTGCAGAGATCATCACGATGGGAGGAAGACTTGAGCTGGAGCTGTTTATTCTCTGACATTTTGATGGCTTGGTGTGTTTAGCTGCTCTGAAGCAAATTAAAAAAGGTTGCTGTGCAAAAGAGTTGATGGCTGTACTCAGAATAGGTGGCAGAACAAGAGAGCAAAAGTTGGGGACAAGTGGAAGTTTTCAGGCTGAATAAACACAAAAAATGTTTTTGTCTTGGTAGATGCAGTAAAGTCTAACCGCAGTGGTTTTGGGCTAATGCTGAATAAACCCCAAACGTGGGAAACCCAGAAAGAGCAGCACTGCTCTGCTCAAGGCAAGAGATCAGCTCAGGGAAGCCTGTGTTTTAAAAGTTAGATCAAAGAACAAATTTTGGTGGTGATAGAAAAATGTAGTTATTTTCGGGTTTTTTTGTGACCACTTAAATTTATAAAATTTGTCTGGAACACAAGGAAGTATGTTCTTCTGTGCATTTATTTTTATGGTGAAAGTTTATCTGTCATTTATAGAGAAAGGGTACTGAAAAAAAAATCTTTGAAAAGACAGTTTATGTCTTACTGTGTGAAATAACTTCCTTTACTGTTTGTCCTATAAACTAATTGTGTTCTGTGGCATGGTTAATTCAGATAAGCATTAAAGGAGTGTAAAGATATTTTTGTCTAAATAGAACAAAATTGAGGTTTTCTAATACATTTCTTTGGCTCCTGTTTTAGTTTAGTTTGGTGATGCAGTGAGGATAAGCTCTCACAGCCATACCCAGCTCTGCGTGAATTCAGATTGTTTATCAGATAATATATAACAAAACAAATGTACCAAACAGTATAAAGCCAAAATGACAAAAACAACAGTTGAAAGTGAGAGAAATATAGAGACAGGGCAAAATATGAACTAATAAATCCTGCATGAAAGCATCTAAATACTTGATATTACTGGTGTAAAGCTTTTGTTTTGCCATGAAAGACCTGAAATATATTAGCTCTTTGGTATGTCTACAATATAAATAATGTGATGACAGCATCATTCTAAAGTTCATGCATGTTTTTAAGCTGATTTAATGTTCTCCTATAGTTCTCAATTTTATCCAGATGCCTTATTCAGTCACACCAAAAGCACATTACTGAACGTTTTATTTATCATTCTATAAGGCTTAATTCACTTGCAAGTG
Source organism: Atrichornis clamosus (assembly GCA_013400975.1). Classification (NCBI taxonomy): domain Eukaryota; kingdom Metazoa; phylum Chordata; class Aves; order Passeriformes; family Menuridae; genus Atrichornis; species Atrichornis clamosus. Next base: position 178,862 of record WBMZ01014013.1, on the reverse strand, counting down.
AGAACTGCACTGTTTTCAGCTGAGCTGCATTTCACACCTGTTTGAAGAAAAAGATTGAGGTGGTTTTGTGTTGCAGTCTGAGATTTCTGAGGTTGTTATTTCTTGAAATAGACTCAACAGAGTAGCAGGCTTCTGGCACAAATCCTACATGCTATGTGCAATTAATTATTAATTTTTCCTTTATCAGCTGGATTACTGATTTTAATATATCCACTGCTCTGATCTATTGATATCAAGGGAATTTGCTTCTAAATTTTATGCATTTAAACAATATCTGAAAACAACTTCCAAATTTCTAATGCATTTGTAATTTTTGTGTATCAGAGTCATTTATCTTGCTCTATAAAAACTTTTTCTCATTACTTTCATTGACACGAGGAATTCTTTCAGGAATTCAGTAGGTGGGACACTTAGATGACATAGCAGAGTGAGTGTGTGTGGGTACTGGCTTGTGAAGAATTCTCCCACTTCCTAATCAGTTTCTGGCTTAGAACATTTTCTTAGAGGTAATTATCCCCAGTAAATCCAGTCAAGGCCCTGTTTGAATAATTAAAATATTATCTTCACAACTATTTGTTTGAAATAGGATGTTTGGGGTTTTTACATAATTTCAGAGCATATGACTAATCATTGGTTTAGTTTTTGAAATTGCAAGGGGCCTGAATTTCAGTGGAAGAAGAAATGATCTTTGAGTGTATTTTTTAGTGTGTTAAAACCTTGTAGTGCTTTAAGATGATAGCAAGGAGTCAGATTACACATTTAATTGAAGCATATCACAATTTTGAGATCATCTGTCCCTGGACTTAACTGCCATTTTGTTCTTATGATTTCCTTGCAGAATGATCAAAAGCTGTCATGGACAAACAAATCTTTTTCTCTGCAGTGACTCTGAATGCAGGTATCAATAACAAATCACAGCCGTTCACCACCAGAAGACTCCATTATATCATCACCACTGAATGAATTTTAGTGCTGCTGCACCTGAGGGGTGGCCAGGTGACCTTCCCTCCATCCTTTGGTTCCTTCCAGCTGGGCTCAAGTGGACTTGCCTGTAACTTTATCTTCTTTATCCTATAAAGGATATTTTTGCAGTTCTTCTGTGATAAGTCACTTAAAAACAAATTTTAAGCAAGTTATTAATGATGGATTTTGCCCTCTCTTCAGCTCCTTGTGTCCCTCCAGTTACACAGAAAATGAGGTAGCTTAAAGAACGTGACTTGTACATGTAATTAATGTGAGTGGATCACTCATCCCACTGTTTTCCTTCTCATGGTCCTTAGCAGTTAGAAGGCCTGGCTTTTAGCAATGTGCTGCAGGAATCAATATTTCACAGCTTACTTCTGGTAAGAAACTATCATTTTATTTTTTTCCAAAGTTCACCTTAGCAATGAAGGCAGCATAACTTGCTTCACACAGACAGCTACCATCTGGAGTGCTTTTCCAACCTTTTACGTATTAATATCAAATCTTGGTCCTTGTATCTTGCTGCTGAAGTGTTTGACTGAATTTCATTTTATGCTCTCTTCAAGAATGTTTAAGATTTTGACACTTTAACATTACTAAGAACCTCATATGAAAGATGACCATTTGGAGTCTGCTGTACAAAATCAAGCTGTGAGCACTGACTTGTTATTCAGCCTGAATATTTTATTATTCTTCTTCAGTATCTTTGCATGTCAAGGGAAAAAAAATTGCTGTAGCACGTGGTGAAATACTGTGCCACGTGCACATAAAAATACATCATAATTGGCATAACTGCAATTTAATTGTAAGTATGAAATTCCTACTAGGAATCCACATATCATATTAGCAAAACAGTATCCATCCTGTAGTATATTATATTGGTAACGTGATAGCTGGATTTGAAATGGAATCCAAAGGTCAGAGTTGGCATCATATTGGGAATGATGTGATCGTATGTAGATTCCTTCACTGACCTCATCCCTCTCCAGTCCCAGCTACCACTGTCTGTATTGTAGCAGGTGTGGGAACCCTCTGATATATTTGTGCAACTTAAATTTTTTAATCTCTAGTGAAGAAAGTTTGCAGAGTGCATATCAGCTTTTTTTTTTTTTTGTGGGAGTAGCCCTAAACCTGTCAAGTATTTGATTACTTGGGATCAGTAAATTCATTGTGTTAAATATATCTGTAATTTTCATTTTTCAGCTGGTGTCTCACAGTTTTTTAATTTTATTAGCAAATACTAAGTTTACAATAGCAACAGATAAAGACAATAATAAATTAAAATATTCATCCCCCACAAAAGCCCATTATTCCCTGCCTTGCACTTCCTCACTGCAGTAGGAAACCTGTGTTTGTAAATTTACTTTGAGTAAGTTGCACAGTCATTATTTTACAGTAAAGCTACATAAAAATTACGTGTAAGGTTGAGGACTTGATTATTTGAATGTTTCTTGTTCTGAAACCCAGAAATTCCTAAATTTAAAGTACTGTTTTTGTCCGAGCATTTGATCTGGACAATTACTGGTGCATAAATTAAAATTATATGAAATATAACTCAAGTAAAGTTGGATTTAGTTTGACAAAGGATATGCTGAAATCAGCATTAACTCGCGATAGTTACAGCACACCAAAAATATTGTGTAACTAAATAAGTTTTGGCACAGTATAGTCAGGATATTTGAGAGAGCTGATGGCAAAAGAAGCTTGTAGTGATTGATTTTTTGTTTGTTTCAAAACAAAAGAACATTACAAATTTCTGATTGGAAGTTACATGTATCGTATAAGAAATATAATCAGTATGGTGCTTTTGAATGGATGTCTTTGAGGTTTTATGGTTGTTACTGGACCAGGCTAAACCTGGAGATGTGCAGCAAATTTTAGAAGGAAGTAAAACTTTTGGGAAGAGAGGATACCTGAGAAAGGAAAGCAAGCCACTCTTTTAATCCAGATACACATTCAGGCAACAGAGGCTCATAATTTGCTTTTCTTTTATAATTGTGATTAAGAAAATAGAAGATAATTAGAGATTATGCTGACAATACTGCATGATTTTTACTTTATGTCATGAATAGTAGTTCTATATTGACAACTGGAATGTGATGGATTTCTAAATCCTGTTAAGAGTTCCGTGACTCTGGAACTGAGGAAAATAACTTCAGAGCCCCTTCTGGTTCGATGCCATGTTTTAGGAATTACTAAGTGTCCTTTTGGTGCCATATCATGCTTTCCTCAGTCTAGCTGTCATGGCACCAAATGCATGTTGGAAAAAAAAATATCGAAAGATTTTTTAAAAAGAAAAGCTATAAAAGGAATATAGCAACTTAGAGACTGTAGGGACTGGATATTAAGCTTCTCCTGTGTGATCCTTATTTCCACATGAGCAGAAATCTTGCATCACACAGATTCAAGTTCAAGGCTTCTTACTTGGCAGTAAGGACTGTCAACAAGAAAGGCATTCATTATTAATAATGAAAAAAAATTCATAACATTTTTCATCTTACCCAGGGAGGAAAAGGACAAAGAGCCATCAATACATTAAACTGTGTAGCTAACCCAGCCTGTCCTCCCCAAGCCATGGTAATGAATGGGATATATGCAGGCAGAGAGAACCGACACCCCAAAACATGGATATTTGTCATGAAACACAGCTTTCCTTTTCATTATCCTAGGGAGAAACAATATTTGTTTAAAAAGGGAAGTGAATATATTTCACAGCTGTGAATTCTGTATCAGGACAAACAATTTTCAGTGAATTTGGTCTTATTTCCTTGGTATTTTCTTCATAATTATAATGTGTCATTTTTGCCTTTGAGGTTAGTTAGATCATCTGAACTCAGAGTTCCTATACAGATTATTTATTTCAGTCCAGGGTAAGTACCTGGGTTTGTAGTTTACAAATACAATTTGAATACCTTACCTCTGTTTTGAAGTACAATAAGATTATATAAATACATAAATAGATTTTTGGGGTTTTAATAGAGGAAAATACAGAATTTCTTAAGGAACACAACCATAAATGTTACTTTTTAAAAAAGTAAACTGTTCTGAAGTAAAAAGAAAACATTCTAGTGAAATGAAAACTGAAGTACAGGAATAAAATGTTTAGCTAATAGTAAAGAAAACCCCAACAAAACAAGCATTAATGCTCATTAAGGTTTAGAAATACGTGACTCAGGAGGCAATCACTTCATGCTCTGCTCTTGTTTTGCACAGTGTTCCAAAGTACTTGTGTCCAGTGTGTGACTGCACTGCAGTGAACACACACGGGGGATGTTCAGTGGGATGGGATCTCCACACATAAAGTCCATTTGATGTGAGGCTGTCGGGATGTCAGGGGAGGGACGCCTGCCCTGTGAGGACACTGAAGGAATGTACCAAGAATTACCATTTTTTTGGTGCTTTTGTCATTGCTTGCCTACGACTGTCTGTCAGCCTAATGCCATCTCTTTACCTCTGAGGAATCGCCTTTGGTGTCCAGCCATGATGATTTATTACCTGCAGGGACAAAAATCTCTTGCTAGAAAGAAAGCCCATGTCTCTTGTAGTGTTCTTTTCTTCTGTTTATGTGTTAGCAATGAGCAGAAGAACCTGACGAGAGGGTGGTTCCTCTGACTCTCAAAACCGAGTGAATCCCACTAAATCCAGTGCACATTTTGACACAAGTGAGGTGTGATGAGCATTGGCAAGGGGACAAGGGAGAGGCATCAGCCCTTGAGACCCACAGCTGGACAGAGGTGAGCTGGGGATAGCCCAGCTGTCTCTGTTTCACACCACTCAAATAATGAGAGATCTGAAACACTTTATTAGATTGTGTCTAGTAATGTGAGATTCATCCTTAAGGTTAAATTGATAAATTTAAACCTTTTGGAATTAAATACTCGAGTTGATGCCATTTCCCTACACTTTTTTTCTCAAAAAGCATGAAATGCAGTACTTATGTTGTGGGGTTATTTTTAATGAAGCTCTGCAGAAGCCTCTCCTTTTGTTGGAGCAGGGATGAATGTTAGGGAATAAAAAAGAATGAATGAAAACAAAGAACCAAAGATTTCTTATTTTGTGATTCAGTCATTCCAGTGTTATTTTGACTCTGCATATTCTCAGTGAGCTGAGAGAGGGTCAAGGTGTGTGTGGGAAACCTCTATGAAGTAAAATAAGATGTAGGAATTCACATTACACAGATAAACAGTTCTGGTGTTTTGTGGGCTTTATTATTTTATTATGTAGTTCACAGTTTTAGTAATATATGTAATTTATTTATGTTCTTACTGATAAATAAAATCATTTAGGGGTGGGTAATAAGAAAAAAAAGTAAGAAGAGTAAAAAATAAAAGCATCTCCAGTAATTAGAACTGTGTACAGCTCCATTTTGTTGATCAAAGTTTTGCATTTAGCTTGACAGTAAATGAGATCTAGAGCAACCTCAGAACTGAGCAAGTAGTTTGTGTGTAATATTTTTCAATGAAGGTAAATGCTGGGGAGAACCTATTAAATCAGGTCAGTTTTCCATGTGAATTATTAACATTTGCAGTTTCCTTATGACTTCAGGGGTATAAGTTTTCTTTATATGAATATCATTTGCCATTGCAGAGGCCATAGGGTGGGTTTTGCTTTTTTGTTTTATCTGTCAGTAACACATCTCATAATTCCCTAACTTACAATGACTTTTCTTAAGCATTCTTTAAAAGCATTTCTGTAGAGAACCTGATATTCATCAACAGGATTAAAATGGTTGATGAATTATGCAGCAAGGCTGTCTAGCTCCTTGGCTAAGTATTTTATGGCAATTGAATTACTTTGTCAAGATTTAGGTAAATAAGGTTGTTAAAGTTTTCGTGCTTCAAAGGTGTTTCTTTCCATATTATTTCAGTCTTGAAAATCATATTGACTTTTTAGAAATAGGTTCTGAGGTATTTAAATCAGTCATGAGTACATGAAGGCACACCTTAACTTTGTGTCAGGACAAATTTTTTGAGGATCAGTTGCGTGTATCAGGTGTTAGTGATTATCCAGTCCTGATATTGCCCTTATTTAAGTATTATTTTATTGCAGAAATCAATAAAATTAGAATCTTTTTTGATTTATTTTAACTTGAAACAGATCACTAAAGTCTTGAGAAAAATGTTCCTTTAATTTCTCTGCAGCACTGCAGATGTTTTGTGTCCAGAGAGCCCAGGGCTGCATTCACCGAGTGTTCAGACTAACACCAGTTTCAGTGAGTTTGGCTCACGGTAAATGGAGGATGAAACACTAATACAGATATTTTACTATTTGCTATTTGATATCTAGCTGCTGGTTTTAGTTAAGCTGGCTCTTGTTTTTCTGCTGTTTTGTTTATCTCTGAGATGCTGAAGTTGCCATGTCTGGAGATTACTAGTGAGTCCTCACATCTGATTTTGTTCTAAACTATTCTGTATTCCAGTGAAGACAGTTCCAATATTTGATATTTTAGCTTTTTGTTGATTTGTAGGATTCACCTCTAGGATTCATCTGTAGAATTAGGGAATGTAATTTTGGTAGCAATAATACTGACTTCTAGTAAAAATTCAAGATCCGGTAGTAAAACTGCATCCATAATGAACATAATGTAGCTGATACAGTAAGATCTGTGCTACATCTTAGGAAGGGTTGAGATGGTGTGTGGAGCAGGAAGGGTTTATGCACACAGGGAGGAAAGGTCCGCGTCTTTAGAGTCCACTTTGAGGTGAGAGGATGGCACCAAACAGCTGCAAATGAGATGAGGAACCCTGTGTGTGTAGGTCAGGTGGCTCCTGTGACTGGGGCCTGATGTGGGCACCTGATGGCTGCTGAGTGGCCTGGCTGGAATTCCCAGCTGATCCCAGTTAGTGTCCTCCAGCACAGCAATCTTCATCACGACTGGCACCTGTGCTGGCAGCCAGGGGGAGGATCCATGGGCTTCTGAGGCAATCCTGGTGGGTCACAGCTGGTAGAAAGGCTTGGGAGGTGTAAGGCTTTCACTTTGCTGAGTTCAATTGCAAGCAACAAGAGGTATGTTGGTATCTGATGTGAATAATCTTGCAATTTTAATTTACCTAGTTTTAAATGTTAACTTTATCTGTGTGATAATGCACAGGAGTTGTATAGGATGGTGCTCTGTGTTTAATGTGTGTGCTTTATGGATGTAGTAACAGAACTTTAAGGAAAAGCAGGTTGTTTGTAAAGTCTTGGCTGTGTGTTGCTTTGGACAACCCCTCCAATAACATGCTGCTATCTGTGTTTGTCAGTTCTCTGTGCCCTCATTCAAATACTGTATTTGCTAATTAATAATTGTATCTGTTTGATGTATTTTTTCTGCTTTGTTTGAGCAGAAATTGAGCATATGTTTTGGAGATCACTGGTCCTCTGTCTCCTGACTATGTCCAGGCTCTGGCTGAAGAGGAGGGCACGTGCTTACCCACGAGAGCTTTAAATTGCCTCTTTGGAGGGTGAAGCTACAAAATGTTAGTTTGGAGAGTTAAGTTAGGCCAAAATGGGCTCCTTCTGTGTAAGAGCAATTAGAAAGTACTCTGGGAAGCACTGCAAGCCCCAAGACAATAGTCTGCACGGTTTCATATTGTGTTTGAGAATGCATTTAGCACCATATGTTCAGGCACTTTCTGAATATGTGTTATCTGACCTCACTGATATTTGCTAACTCCTGGAGCTGAATCTCATGTATCATTCAGGCTTGCAAAAATGGCTGTATTCAAATAAAAGCAGTTGTTTGTCATCCCATTTTAGGTCTTTTTCCTATTTTTGTTTTAAGTTTTGTTATTATTCTATGTAGTTTGAATAAAAAGATAATATTTATATTAATACAAATCAGGCTATGTGAATATTGTATTGAGATATGACAAAGAAAGGTATAATGTCCTGACAAAATGTAAAAGCTATAAGGGCATCCATTCTCAATTTTCATATGGTCAGAATTAAGCCAAAGCCAAACCACTTTGCTTTGTGCCTTTCAGATTTATATTTTAGTCTGAGAGTCTTTGGAAGCACTCCATAAAAGCTAGTTAGAAACTGCAAAACCAATTCAGATACACTAAAAATAAGTTAAATTTGAAGGGTAATTTATTTTCAGTTTTTTGTGACAGCTCCTTTAATTCAAATACTTGTAGTAGTTTTTTTTTAATTACAGTGTTAAAAATTTGATGTTGCCAAATTTTGTGTTGAAATGATTTTGAATTTCATGAACAAATTCTAAAAAATTAAAGGAATATATACAACCACAGTCTCTTAGCTGGAGAACTAGTTTCAATAGGGCTAATATAATTCAAGAAGAGCAAAGAGAAATTGTTATTTATGTGCATAAAAACATTTCAAAGAGAATTTTGATAATATTTTTCTCCCCTTCAAAGTACATGAATATGAATAGGTTTGTAGGGAGGAGAATTTTTGTGAGTATTGAGTGAAAAGAAAAAAAATGGGAACAGGTCTCTCTGAGGTTTTGTTGCTTGTAATTTGAGGCAAAGATTCCCTTATTTAAAGAACCCCACAAGAAAGGGGGCATAAGACTGGCATAAGTATAGCTGGAATAAACAAGATTTGATGTATATGTTTTCTTTCTGTTTGTGGGGATATTTGTGCTTGTCGTGACTGGAAAATTCTTGGAAGTCAGAGGGAAGTTGGCCAGTGTGCAAGTACTGCTTGTTGTGCTGGTGGTCATGCTGAGGAGCAGCTGTAGAAAACCTGCTTCTCTCAAGTGTGTCCAGCCTCTTTCTGGTGCAAAACACTGAGCACAACATTTTGTGCATTATATTGTGCACATGCAATGTGTGTTGAGCTGTCTTTCCTGGAAATCACTTTTCAAAGGAGGTCAAGGTCCCATCCAAAGTGAAATGTTTGATGCATGAGTAGAGGAGTCTGGCTGTAGGTTTGTGAGGCAGAATATTGAGAGGGGCCCTAGAGGAGCTAAGGAATGCCAGGTAATCTGTGTGTTAATGTTCAACAGGAGTAGATTTTAATGCTGAGTCTTGAATGGTCTGAACCCTGGAGGATAAAAAACTTGAGCTTTATGCTGAAAGCAGAAATGGTGATAGTGCCAAAAAGCAGCAGAGGAGAAAAGGAGAGTGATTTCAGTGTTTCCAGTGTGAATTTCATTGCATTAAAGAAGATTAGAGAGGAAGGAATTGCAAGTAGAAGAGGTGAAGGATGGCCACCATAAGAAGGGAGAGTTGATTAGTGTTGATGAAAGCAAACAATTTCTAGAAAACATTGTAGATAAATTTTCAGACTCTAGCTAGTAGCCGAGGAAAAGGAAGACTCAGTGGTGTGGAGTGTGACACCTTATCAACTGAAGTAGGGGATGATTTTAAAAAGACCAGTTAGAGTGTGAAGGGAGGATAGAGCGGATGCTGGACTCATCAACAGTCCTGATGGATGTAACACCAACGAAATGATTGGAAATGTAGGATGGAGAGGACAAGATCCCTAAAGGAGTCAGGGGAAAATGCAGTTAGAAAACAAAGAACTGCTTCATGGAAAATTGGTGGCTAAACTGGAATGAAAAGAAAGAAGACAATATTGACTCTATATAAACTGAACTTTGTCTCACAGTACTGCTGTCCCTATTTCAGACTAAACGAGCAGGCCTTTATAGGCAGATTTTATCAATTTCGTATGCAAAACTCACTCTGTGCCAAAGCATGTCATTCTGCAAGGGTTATAGAGAGCCAAAATGATTAAGTTAAAAAAAAAAAAAAAAATCAAACCAACCTTCTCCTTCTAGATTCTGGCACAGGAGTGAGATTGGGTCATGGCATCAGACGTCTTTCTTCAGGGATGGTATTTTGGGGAGTGTATAGCTGCCTACTTTGGAAAGCCTTGGTAGTGCTTTAGTGTAAACTGAATCTCAAAGCTACAAACCCCTCAATCCGAGTTCTCCTGAGTCATATCTTTATCTCTTTGGATGAAGATGGGCATTTAACTAGAACCTGTCAGCCTTGGCCACAAGAATTTTAAGATGTTTTTGTTAAAATTCAGATCGAAAGCCACAAAAAAGAACCAGCAATGGAGTCATTGAGCTAAATGTAAAAGTGATTTAGGCCATCTTATGGTAGGGACAAAATGATGAGGAGTATTCTGAGTTTGACTGGTAGATGATGATAAACAAAGGGCTCCAGGGAGCTGTGGAGGGATCCTTCATTGCACTGGGGGGATCACACACTCTGGGGAATGGGCAGGCTGTAAGCAGAGGACAGGGGAAGTGGAGACTTAGGAATTCAGCTGCAGTTAATGGAGGATTTTTTAGTTCAATACATGAACATGTTAATGTTTAGCTGTTACACATTAAAATGAGCTCCTGCACTGAGGACTGAGTATGGTGGGTTTAGTTTCAGTCAGAATATATGAGGGATATCCAGCTGTAGGCAGAATAATAAAAGGAGAAGTGGTTTCATTGTAGAAGAAAACTGTGCTGATGTCCAGTTAATTTAATTCCTACAGAGAAAAGATGCAACCTTTACATAATAGCATAATTAATCTATCACTTATTCTCCCTCTGAGATTTGACATTCTTTTAATTTTTGAGAGATTAATAATATTTCATAAAAACCCTTCTTCAGCAAGATGTGTTTATGCTGCCCTACTATGTATTCTTATAATTACATTTGATGGTGCTTTGGATTTTTAACTTTTATTACTGTCACATGGAAACAAGCTCTAAATTCATGTGCTCCTGCTGCTTATTTTGCCCTCCAAGTTAAATTCTTGCCTTGTGACTTAATAACAGCAGCAAGGTGTGAGATGTGGGGTACAAATTAAGGAGCAAAAAAATAATGGGGCAAACTTCTGTGGATTAATGAATTTGTGTGAAAATTTTAGTTTAAAATAAGCATATTAGATGTGAACAAAATAGAGATTGTAGTATTGCGAGTGACTTATGTCTATATAAAACAAGAGAACAGATTTTTTTGTAAAACAAAATCTGAGTGACACATACACAGGATGTCCTTACTATTGAAATATCTCTCCTTTTCCTATCTGATACTTGACAACCTGCCACAGGTAGCAGCAGGCAGAGGGAGGCTTTGTCTCTGCAGGTCCAACTGTACCCTTTTTTTTTTTTTTGAGTAGTTTGTAGTCCTTCCATCCTGTGGACTGAAGCTTTAAGCTCTGCTTAGCACGGTGTCCACAGTTTTCTGTGGTAAATATTCATTAATTTTTAATATTACCTTTTCTAAAAAATATGAATTTAAAAAATTTCATTCAAAGTTCATTTTTTAAGGATCATGTTGTCATGTCTTCTCATCTGGAATTCTGGAAAAACTTTATAGGGCAAGACTACACATAGCACATTTAGTTTCTTGAAAACACTGCAATATAAAGAATAACCTAAGTGGTCATTATTAAGCTGGACACCTGTGTCCAAGGGGTTCATTTGTGATGCAGGCTTGTACCAGTGTCAGACTTAAGGAATCTCTTTGCATGCCAGTTTGAAAGAGTTTTATTTGGTGTTGCGACGTAGTGCAGGGTGAGTGTGAGCACCCTGTGCTTCTGAAAATGAAATGTTGTAGTGACTCTATTACCTTTATGCTTAAGGAGGTGGGAGTGGGATGGACAGAGGATTTTTGCTGCACTGATTTCCATTTCACCTTTTTGGCTCTGCCTGTTTCCCTGCTTCCCACGGCTGTAGTTTGGAGGTAACAGTTTGGATAAAGCGGGATTGTAATTTATTTGTTTTCCTGACCACGTAATGGCGCACCATCTTAAACTTTCCTAAATCAGTGCTGCTGCACCCAGTGCCTCCTGGTGTGTCCAGCAGAGCCCTTCCTTTGCCCTGGCCACGGCTCCTGTGCCACCGGGTGAGCAGTGCTTTCCCAGACCTTCTGCTGCTTCGGGCATCAGCCACGCTGCCTTTCCCATCTCTGCCCACTGAGACTTGGGACCAGCGCAGCATAAAAAGTGGACGGCAACACGCTGGAGGGAGCAGGGGTGATGGCGATCCCAGAGGAATTTAAGGCTCTCGTGAGCGCGCTGTTGTGGCCAGCAGCGTGCTCAGGGAATTCTTGCCTGTTCCCCGCGGTGAGTGCGCGGGTGCGGAGCAGAGGGTCAGTCCGGGCGCGGGGATGAGCCGCGTTCCCGCTGGAATGAGCCGTGTCTCCGCTAGATGGAGCGCCCGGAACGGCGGAGCGGGAGCGCTCCCGGCCGGGGCTGGCCCGGCCCCGCTGCGGGCAGCGCGCCACGCCCGGGGCACGGTGCGGACCCGCACACAGCCGCACCCCCACCGGCTTGTTCCATCCCCCCGGCTTTCCACAGAGTGTCCCCAGGCCGGGGGAGTAGCACCTGCCGAGGAACGCACGCGTTCTGCTGGGCACTGTCCCGAACTCCTTAAGGGTTGAACGTTCCGTGTATTTTGTTGCCTTCCCCAACTCCGAGCACGTTGGTGGGAATAAGGGCTCTTGGCTGCTTCGGTTGTGAAAAATCCAGAGAGTTAATGCTGAGTGCTTAGGAAGGTGCGTTAGGTGGTGCTGAAGAGGTTAACTGCGCTACACAGGCTTTGGAGAGTTTGGGTGTGAAATACTGGAGAAGTCAATGGATGTAACACCGAGCTTAATAGAAACAGAAAATTAGTGATTCTTTCTGGCCTGAGGTAAGCACGAGCCTCTGTAACGTCCTGATCTTTGTGCAAAGACCTAGTAAAGGAGAGCAATCTTAACGTAAACCTAATATTAGAAATAGGGATATTCACGTCAAGAAAATATCACTGGAAAGATGAGATGTTGCCTATTCATTTACAAGAATAGAGGGAAACCCTATTATTAATCTTTTTGGCAAAACAAATAACTTTAATGCATCTGTGATATTTCCCCACTTAAAAAAGACATAGTACATATACAGAAATTTGAATACCATGTGAAATACAGGCAGAGATATTGATAATTGATAGTAATTTATCAAAATATGTTACTGACATACTTGGTTTTATAATATGCTGCTTTTCCTGGTTGTAAGTCTTGGGATCTATTTTTTCATGTGGTGTTAGATAAGGAAGGTTTAGAGAAAGGACTGCACTACTATTAGATTTTATACCACTTGCCTGAATTATTTTTGTACCACGCCAAGCACTTTATAAAGTTGAGAAGAAAGTACGTTCTTCACATGGATCATTTAATATGCAGTCGTGATTTATTTTTTTGGATGCTTAATGTCTGGAGGTATACAATATTTATAATACTGCATGCCTCCTGTATGTGTGAACTTGTTATTGTAAGGTTCTACTCAGAAGTTTGAAGTGTAAAATGGTGTGTGGTCTTGCAGGTGATGTGCTTCAGGTTGTTCTTTGCTTGATGGAAATGATTTGACTGTAAGACAGTGTGTGGTAGTTCTAAAGGTTAACTTCTAGGTCAAAGGTCTGGAAATGCAAAAGTTGAACTTAAGTTTTGAGAAGTTGACTACCAGGTCACAACAAATGGAGTGGTTGGTTTTAAATAGAATGTGTTACACTAAAGCCAATGCATTGTGAATGTTAGTGGGTTTGGATTTGTAAATCAGCTGTGTGAGAAGTGCTTGTCGTTCTTTTTGCTTTGTTTCAGAGCTTCTTTCATTTCACATTTTTATTTGCATATTCAAAGTGGATCAGATCTTTGCTGTTGGCATTTTTTAAATGTCATTCTCAATGGATGTGAGGAGAAGGTGCAAGTTCTATTTGCAAGTTCTCTGCCTGTGCCATAAACCATGACATGGGCAACCCAAAGAGGTTGGAAGAGGGAGTGTTGCCTCTTGTGGTGGTAGAGTAGGCATTGCATCTCAGGTGAGTCCATTATTGGTGTGGAGAAGGTTTTATTTCCTGGGATGTTTCGAGCTGAACTCCCACAGAAGCTGGTGTGGGCAGGGTAGTTGGATGGCCTCTTTCTGTATTGTAAAGTGTTTGTGTTTGTTGTTAATTGATATGTACTTGATAATATCATCAGCTGAGTGTGGGATGAGTTCAGTTACTGACCCAAGAGGGCAGAACTGAGGCAGCTGGAAAATGTTGTGTGCTGTAGGTAAAGTGGCCTCTGCCGTTGCACACATTGATGTTTGCAGAATGAAGGAGAAATCAAGCTGTTGATTTGCAGACGAGCTATTGCTGGGGGGTGTGCTGCTCTGTGGAGTGGCGTGGTGGTTGTGACAGAGATGCTGCCCCTGTGCGTGGGCAGGGAAGGTCAGGGGTGTACAGTCATTCATGTCCCTCTGGCACATCTGTGGTGGTGCTTAGGGTATATATAGCCATAACTGAGACTGTGGTTGTGATTAATGGGCTGGGTTAGGGACAAAAGTGTGTGTAAACAAGGAAATGGCTTTAAAGAAGAGACATTGATTTTATATTTATAAAAATAAAACACATTTGGTTACCTTTTTTCTTTTTAGACATAATGACAAGTTATCCTTGGAAGGGATGAAAATTGGTAATGGCTTTCTCCTGCATCTCTTGAAGTAGCATATATCAGGCTAAAGAATTGTGTTTCTTTTTTAGGTCTCTTACACTACTGAATTATGTATGTTTATTGTTTCTCTGTGTATAGATTATTTGGATAGTTAAAACATTGCTGTTCTCGTTTTAATAACATTATCATGTAAATGTCAGGAGTCCACAGTATTTGTGGGTCATATCTTTGTAATTTCGAATTGTGTGAAAATTAAGGATAAAAGGCCAACGAGAATTTTACTTTTACGATTGCTGTTAGCTACATTTACACTGCTAAATTCTCTTGAAGTAATTGTTCAACACACTGCTTTTAAGAATTTAATCTGTTTTATGGATGTCCTTTTAGCTGTAAAATAGTGCAATAGACAGAAGAAGCTTTGCTTGACGATCACCATGTTCCAGAATTTCACTTTGGGAAATTGGATAGACTTATATAGTTCCAAACTGTTTGGCTGGGAAGCATGCTGCCTTTGATTTTGGCATAATGTGGAAGGAGTTGGTTACCTTACATAATGTATTTGTTTTTCATTCAACATACTGATAAGTTCTTATTAAAGTACCATGTATTATTTATGGTATTTTCATATGAAACTGAACTGAAGGGAAACTTCTCTCAGCTTAGGGCATTTGCAGAATAACAGCCTTTCTGTGCTAGAAAAAAAATAAAAAGAATGAAGAAAAGCATGACATATTCCTGTCAGAACAGGGGACTGCTTAAGGCACAGAGAAAGAATGAAAAAAGGAGAAAGGGCACAGAGAGGGTTCATTTCTCCTCCTCCTCACTCACTCTTGCTCTGTGGCACGTGGGGTTTTTTGGTTGGTGGTTTGGGGTTTTGTTTGGTTTTTTTGGTTTTTGTGTTTGGGTTTTTTTTTTGTGATTAAGTAATCTGGGCTGTTCTAGCAGATGAGTCCATGATAAACTGCAAAAGCATGGATGTTTCCTAAGTAAACCCAATTCCTGTATTGTAAGTTTGTGCATGATTGTTTTGATGTTGATTACTGAGTTATGAATACTTTGGTTTCGTTGCATTGACTGCTTTTGAGAAAGAAAATTATGTAATAATTGATTCTGCTGGAAAATTTTCAGTTTTGCATGAAGAAGACTTAATGGATCTAAATCAGTCTCTGAGGCTTGTGTGGGTGCAGGTATGTGTGTGCACGTGTAGAATGAAAAAGAAATGATTTTTTTTTTTAGTATAGCACCTGAGTTGCAGTGACGTGTTCTGATTCTGTTTCCAGTTAAGCGGGGACTGTCTTTTGTTTTTAAGGGTAGATCTTATATCAAACCAGATATGCTGTTGATGAAATAGAATTTTCTGCTATGCGGGTTATTTGTTTATTTGTTGTTAGTGTTAAACTCTTGGTCTAAGATGTGTTTTTGTGGGAATTAGATATCCTGTAAAATAGGTGATTTTCAAATCTTCTGCAGAGTCCTTTTAAAAGGAACCCCTTCAAAACCTCAGGTGGTTCTTTGAGGTTTGACCTTCTTTCCTGAAGAATTAATATTTAATTCATTTGTCAAATTCTAATTAAAAATAGTAATATCTTCTGTTATACTTGAGTTGTATCTAAGGAAAAAAAAAAAGACCTGTAATATAGGACCTCAAGGACAAGCTGTAGTATAAATTATTTGATTTGCAGGTCACATCCTACTTTATTACATAAAGACTAACTAGATCTACTAATGAATAATTATTACTCCATAAAATAAGGGGGGGGCAGAATAAAAAGCTGGCAAGAGTGGAATACTAATTTTGAGGTATCGTTCTCAAAGTAAAAAGTAAACATTAAATTCTGAAAATTGCAAATGTAATTTTTCCATGTAACCTGATAGGGCAGTCCTTGATAATAGATTGACTAGCTGTCAAATAAATTTGTAATTTTAGATGAGATGGGCTGTAGACCAATTTTGAGATACAGTCTTTGTCCAAGTGTGCTCCCCTCCCCCAGTAAAGTAGACACAGTATGCCATGGAATTTTGTTTCATTCCCAGTGTTTCTGCTGCAGTGGTTACACAGCTCCTGCCCAGTTTCAGTGTAACGCTTTACAGGCTTCTCTGGGAAACCAGGTAGTGAATGACACGTAGATATAAAACTAATGGGTGTTTTTAAAAAGCTCATTTGCTGATAGCACTCTCTATTTGCTGGAATCCTCTTGACTAGCCAAGATTCTTTCCCTTTCCCACTTTGTGCTTCATAGCATGTGTTCTTAGCAGGGGAAAGCCCTTTTCATGTCAGGTGTGAGTCCTGGGAGGGGGGGAAAGTGTGTGAGTGTGTCTGTGTGCGTGCAGAATCATAACAGGCACTCGGTCCCAGCTGGGCAATGACACTAATTGCCCAGATCTCATGGATGCCTGTGATGCAGCACGCTCACATTCTCTCCTTCCCTATCCTCTCCAGGGATTTTTAAAATGCAGTATTTGAATTTTGGTGAGTGGTAAAGACCCTGCCCTAGGACCCATTTGACAAATGAGAAGCTGTGCAGCATCAGCACCAGCCGACTGAGCCTCACTGAGTCTCTCTCTCTCTCCCTCTCTCTCTCTCTCTCTCTCCTAGTCAGCAGCTACTGTTGTGAGACAAGCTTCAGCTCTCTGTCATTGAGGAAGTTCCATTTGCTCATCAATAGGCTGCAGGCTGTGTCTTCTTTTTTTCCTCTCTGTTAAAAATCCGTACTTTAAATCTACCAAGTTGCCTTAGCTGACAAACGAATGTAGGGGTTTAGCACTAGGGGGGAAAAAAAAAAAAAAGAGGCATTTGAGAAACACTGTTTCTTATTTAAATAATCAAAAGGGAAAAAAAAAAAAGAAACCCAGTAGTGACAAGATAGGGCAAACGTGCTTGCATGCAAGCCCCCTCACTTGTTCTACGTAGACTTCAGAGCAACACCATGCAGCATCCCCTTACGGGTGCAACCTGCGTGGCACTGCCGAATGTGGGCATGTGTCCCCAGCTCTCCTGTGCCTTGACTTTTATGTACTTACAGCAGGTAAGTTTGCTTAACTTTTTTCTTTTCCTGTAGTGCTTGCTTTGTCAGCATCGTTCGGGGGATTTGTAATCGGGGAGATATTTTTTGTGTGAGCAGACTGTATAAATGTCTCCCACCGTGTGGAGCGAGTGTTGTGCCTGCACTTAGGAATGTGAGAGCGAGTAGAAAATATGTTTTAACAGAGCATCCAACCTTCGCATCTCTTTGTGTTTTGCTGTTGGTTTTATAATTTATTTTTTGCAATGTCTCTATTGATGCTGTTTATAGATATTTAACACGGTACTATGTCTGCCTTTCTCGTGGATACTGTAGCAGAGTTTCAGCCATAAAGGACTGCTCTTTATTCACTTGCAGGCATAAATTATACTTCTAATGTAAATGTGCCCAATGGCAATTTTGTTTAAGCCTTCTTTGAAGACAGGAATTTCAAGTCTGTGTTGAAACATGCTGCTGATTAAAGCCAAGCTGTTTTTTTAGTTCACAGAAAAAAAAAAGATTTATAAAGCTATATCTGTGCAGAATTAATACTTCTATCACTGAAGTATATTGAAAAAACGTTTGGGCATCAGCAAAACAATACCAAATTCTAGTCCATTTATTATTATTTTTAAAAATTTCATTTCATTTTTGCTTAGAGGGTCTTTTTTTAAGTATTTGCCCCCCCCCTCGGTTCCTAAATTATTTAATAATTGGTACCCCCTCTCTACTATAGTGTGAAATAACTGGTTAATAACACATTTTTTTAAACTAATATTTTGTAATCATCTTTGTATTCTACTCTATTTTATAACTGAGTCCACCATTACAGAGTCATCTAGTGAGTGTGTAGAGCCAAGACAGAAATATGTTATCATGCAAAAATGATTAATCCTGTTTATTCTGTTACTTCTGTTGAAACTTCAGAGGAAAAAAATTCTTGTGCCTACTGTAACGAATAGGGGAATTTCTTCCAACTTCCACCTCAGTAGTTTATGTGCATATTGACTTCCCTGGAAGTCTCTAACTTTATTTCTGTATTCACAAATGCCTGAAACATGTTTTACGGTATTTCTTTTTGTTCCTAAAGATTAGATAAAATAGATTTAAAGCTTATTTTTATTTCAGGACGTTTGTTTTTCTACTACTGCTGGAAGAACAGAACTCCAGTATTTTCAGGATATAAACCCTTCTGTAGCTTTTTTTTTTTTCTGGCATAGTGTAGTATAAACCATTTCTGACTTAGAGCTTAGGAGTGCATAATAACAGATTCTTGCATGCGCCCTAGATTATCCATGTATGTGGGTGGGATTCATATGTCTGCAATTAAAATGTGCATCAGATAAATAGGATGTATTTAAATTTAAATAATTTGCATGCCATAACTAAAATGTATGTTCTTGGTAGCTTTGTATTCTAGATATGTTTTGGAAATGGCATTTATAGATCAGCTCTAATGATCCAGTGTGACTTGTGCACTTAGTGGTTACATACAAAATGTGCTCCTGCATTTTGTTGGGTTTGTTCTTTTGAGTTTGTCAAACAACAATTTGTGTGTTAAAGATAGAGCTTTTGAAAGGAAAAATGGGAATGAAGGTGAGAGGTCAACATGGCCACACAAGGAGCTGATAAAGGAGAATGTGAAGATGAGGCTGGGTGCTGTAATAACCTTCCTCAGTGAGATGTTGCAGTATCATTATGCAAACACATCTACAGCATGGCACTGCTTTAAGGTTTAAGAAACTGTGCAACTGTAATGAGTACTTTAAAACAGGGAATTCAATTGCATCTCTTCCATTGGAGAGAAAGATGAGAAGTGATTGCTAATGCACTTTACAAAGCGCTATATCTAGCGGATAATTTTTAACTCTTTAAGTGGATTAACTGCTACACTGAAAGTAGCTTTTTTTAAAGTGTTTGCTTTCTCATCTCCTTAATCCTATTGTCAGTTTAGAATCATTTCGCCTCTACTAATCACAATTAGATAATAGGTTAAAAAGTCTTCTAAATTTGTAAGGAAAATTGTGGCAGATTCAAAATTCTGTGCTTGTTGCTTCTTTTGATTGCTGGTTGGCATTTTAGTTACTGTGAGTTCCTAGAGAGTCAGATAATTATCTTCTTAATTCAGATATGATCTATTATTTTACGTGTTTGGTGAAGTATTTCTTTAGAAACAATGCTATTTTATTTCAAAATTATTCAGGCAGAGAGGACTGAGTTGCCATCACCTGCAAAGCCAGCATAATATGGTTCTGGTTTTAAACAGTAAAAGATAAGTGTTTTATATTTTTGAAAAGCACTAATAAACTTTTACCATGACAGTCTCCTTCTATTTTTCCTGTGTCTGAGAGTTTATGGCAAACCTACAAAAATACCTGTTTTGTATGTTTACTGCAAATATCACTGTTTCAGTGAAACTGTGTTTTTCTCCCTCTATCAAGTTGTCTATCGATCTTAAATACAGGTAACCTAAAAGCTTTATGTGGCAACTTAATAACTAGTGAATACCCCCTGCCTGTGGAACCTGTGACCACCAGTAAATAGATGTTATGTGAAGCTATCCAACTATATTTTTTCTCTGAAAATTGCACTTCAGATATATCTGCTCATTTGCACCTCAATTAAAATGAACTCAGACATCTGTATTACAACTGAGCTCTCAGTTGTCAAACTTTGCTGCCTATTTAGAATTATGAAGAGAATTATTTTTGTATCTGCTACATACACTAGTACTCTGTCACGTCTAAGTTTTATATTTGGGTATGTGTCTTTCTTGAAAGATTGTAAAAGGCATTGCATTACTCTCAAGATGGGCAAGCCAGACTTTCTGTCAGTAAATATTTATTTGTCCTCATAGCCATGAGGATGGTGCTTTTCTGTGGAGCTGTATTAATCATTTGGGAAAATCTGTGTTTTGGTAGTCATTTAAAATTGGCCATTATTTATTTGCCAAAGTAACATCGCTTGGTCAGTTTAAGTAAAAATGGACAAATTGTTTTCCACAGTGTACCACAGAAGTGCTTTGCTCCTTTTTCCAGGGTCAGCAGTTTGAGTATTTGCTCCAATATCTTTCAGTTTATGTGTGTATGTAATGTTTTAAGAGCTAAGTGAGAAACTGAAATTTTCTTTAAACAGTTATGCATAGAGGATGCTTTACCTAAGAATATTTCGAGCTTAACTGTTGAAAATAAAGTTGAAAATAAAGAAAGAACGGAGGCCTGGGTCACGATATATATTAAATGTCAATAAAATATTCACTTGAAAAAGCCAACAAAAACTGAAGAGTTCTTCTGAGTTAGTTAAGCTGTTTGAAATGGTCTGAAATAATGTGGGTGTTCTCTTAATAAGATGCTTCTAACTATGGAAATCCAGAGTGAGTTTTCAGACATCATCCAAACCCAAGTGACGGTATCAGTGGCAGCAGAGAACAGAAGGAGAATGTGTGGTTTTGCCTTGGAAGTTTTCACTGCGTCACTGATGGGGTCAACTGGGAAAGTGTGGATGTGTTTGGGTTAGAATTTTCCCTGGTGTCGATATTTAAACATGCCGGGAAAGGGGACTTGGATTTGTAGTGCACCCTGTCATTTGGTAATGTTTTATGGTGTTAAGAACAGCTGCATTCATTTATTTTCTCTTCTTCTCCTTAATATGACACATCAATGCAAAAAAACAATTTCTGACCACAAGCTTACATCAAGTGCTGGCCTGAAGTAATTTTTGCAGCAAAATGTTGACCACTGGTAAATTGGGATTTAGGGGATATTAATGGAGGCTTAGTTCTGTTAACTGGTGTTTACCTACAGTTTGTTTTCCTGGACATGGGGCTATTCAGTTGGAATTTTCTGAGTAAAGTAACAAAATGAATTGTTGTTTTGAAACATCGTGTAATATTCCATGTCATGGTACACAGTGCTGCTGTCATTATTTTAAAATTGGTAATTTTTTTTTTCTGTATAATGATGATAGATGTGCTTTGTTTTAAATAGTGAAGTGGTTTGTACAAAGGGTAATTCCTCTTAAATGGAGCAATTGCTCATAGTGGACATTCACAGATCGAAAACAATTGAACTGAAACTTCAATATCAACCTTTTCTGTCTTTAACAAAGTAGTTCATGGTACAGCTCTCATATCAATGATGAAAAGAATCCACCATGAAAACAAAGCAGAAACCAACAAACCCTCCACCTCTAGCCCAGCTATTCCATTACTGCTTGCATGGTAAATTAGTGTAATTTTATTTGGGCCTTAAGCTTTATGACTATGGAGAAAAGCTGAATTCCCCACTCAGTTACTTGTGTCATGCTTCTGGATCTGATGATTTATAGGAGTCTGAAAGACTTTTGATCACATTCTTTCTTCATGGCTTAATTCAAAGTTGATTTATTTGGTAGCATTTTCAATTGATATAGTCAATAGTGTCAATAATGGAATAAGGATTAGAACAGATTATCTTTGTGCTAAAATTGTGTAAAGAATTGAAATGGATGAACAATTCAAACAATTTCTGGATACAGTTTAACTTTCTTTATAAAGCAAAAGCGCATCAATTGCTCGATGGCACCGTTGCAGTTAGAGTTTTAAGTATGTGTTTTTTGCATTTAATACTTGGGTGACTCTTCAAAGGTTCAGGTTTGTTAGTTGAATTCAGTAACTGGTGTTTTATGATGACGCTGTTTAAACCAATCATGAGAACACTGCCTTTCTTTGCCTAGTCCATTTATAGTACTCACTCACTCGGTGGCTCTCCTGTAAAATCAGTTAATCTGACTTTAGTTCTTGAAAATTTTAAGCATCTGTTAGCTTACAAATTGGAATCTTTGCACGATTTTGTTCCTCTCTCTGCTGTTGCATGGCAATTTTCATGTGAGAATGTACAACCTCTGCTTATGACTGCATGAGTGCAAAGAAGTCCACGGTACTAATGCTCACTCACCATCTGTTTTTCTTACAGCTGGGCCTTGAATAATTGTCCAGTTGCTGATGGACTGAGGGTAGGCAATATTTTCAGGGTTTTCTGATTCATTTAACCAGCTTCACTGCCCCAAGAGAAACATAGTGCTTGTTTATTCATATGTGTAGGGTAAAAGCCTGTGCTATGTCAGACAAATTATAGTCCTCTGTTAAAACCAAAAAGGAATTGCCATGCTCCAGACAGTATCCTGTGGATGCATTTGTACCTAAGGGGGCAGTGTGGCACTCTGAGGGAATTTTAGTGTATGAATGAAACAGACCTCAAAAGGTGGGAGTGTAGCTGTTGCATCCAGAAGTGCTGTTAATGCGGACTTAAGGAATCATACCTTTATGTGCTGCTTATCCTAATTAGGGTAAATAAGATTGCTTGGTATTCACCAATAAACTTGGAGGCTGGCATTTGAGACTTCACCTGTGATTCAAGCCCGATTTCCATGTTTACATATCTTTTGTCTCCCAAGATCTGCTCTGTTGTTTTCCAGAGGCTAATGAGAAGTGGCTTAGAGATCAAGTGCTGTAGCAGCTCTCATTCTGAACAAGAGCTGGTTCGGGGCATTTAGCTCCAGCGTTGTCAAACAAGGTCAGTCTCTTACAAAAGCGAGAGGAGGTGCTTTAGTTAAGTACTCCCCTCTTTAAGTACTAGAAGGAGAAAAAAAAAAAAAAAAAAAAAAGGAAACCAACTCCAAACACAAAAACCCCTCAACGAACCAGAAGAATCAGTTAAGAAGGTTACTTGCTGCTTTGGACTATAAGAGCAAGAGCGGTTGCAAAGGAGCTTCCATGTGACAGGAGCAGGTGAATATTTTTGGCTTAGAACCATTGTTTTTGTAAGTGAGTGCTGTCAGCATTTTAAAACACTTTATCTGAAAAGGGTTGGCTGGATTTTCTGTTGTGAACTATTCGTAAGTTGTCCCTATTCATTGATATTTGCTAAATATGTATATGGATGGGGATTTTCTGAAAAAAATATGTGATATGGTATTTTCTGCCAAGGAAAGTGTGTGGTGGTTATGTAAGCAGGGGTTTTTCTCAGGGCAGCCAGTAGATATTCAGATTGTTAAGATTTTTTTTTTTTTTTTTTACTATAGCCATGCATAACCAGACTATGAATTTTCTTTTTTGTTTTCAATGTGTGTATTTCCAAGTTGGTAAATAAATACTATGATCATGTTAACGTTAATTCTGCTTGAAATATTGTTGAGGTATTTAATAGGTAGTATACATGAAAGTGATAAAAATTGTGACACCAGAATTTATCACCTTGCTTTATAGAGTTAGAATAATGTTAGTGGAAAGGAAAAGTCAACACCCTCTAAGAATCCTTCAAGCTATCCTGCCTTTTAGAGATGCGTGTGCGATTGATTTATCAGTTTTAAAGTGTGATGTGTAGTGCAGGAGCTCTCCTGAGAACCTCCTGTCATTTCTTTGCTGGCATTGCTCATTTACCTCGGAGTTGCCTAGTGCAGCGCCAGTGACTTCTTCTACATTTTGCTTCCCCTCCTACTCTGTCAGTGCAGCAGCCCAGTGAATTTAATTAGAGAAAATAGCATATCTAATGTCTGTGGTATCCTGACTAGTTGTACTTGGGCCTTTGGTCTTTTGCACTATAGCGGGCTCCAGCTGTGGGGAGATCTCGCAGTGTTTTGATCCTGCTCTTTCTCGTTGTGTTGAACACAGGCAGAATCAAAATTAGACACTGTAGTAAGAACTGAAGCATTCAGTGAATTATTTTTTTGTTCACAGTGAGTCACTGATTGTTACTTTTTCCTCCAGATATGGAAAGAAAGTCTGTGGTACTTCAAAATTGAAATACTTAAGTTGTTCAGATACTCATGAATAAGAATGCAAGTGCTTTCATCTTAGACCATCTTTAAATTTACCTTTTAACCCTTTATATCAAAATGCACCAAAAATTGTTGCTTTTCCTGACTATAACATCTTGAATATGCTTTTTATTTTTAATTGCATGAACTGCATGGACTGTCATCTTGTATATATAGTTATAATATGCATTGCCTCAATTCCTTACTGACTTGTACTAATATTTATTATTATTATTATTATTATTATTATTATTATTATTATTATTGTGTAGTTTTGAAGACTGCTTCTTTGGTTTTGCTTCTCATAGAATTTTCTTGTAGAGCTATCTTCATTATCTCTATTGTGGACAGTAAGTCTTCTATACATGAAATGGTTAATTACAGAGATTGATTATGGGCATGAAGCTTAATTTGCAAACAAGGAAGGATAAGAAGTTTTAAAATACCACCTTATGATTTCATAGTGGCACAATCTTTCATAAGGCTGTGTGAAATTAAAGCATTTATTTGAAATAAGTTTCAGTAAGTATTGTAAAGGGAGGCAAAAAAACTGTTCAAAGTTCTCCCTGAGAACAAGATCTTGCCAAAACAGAGCTAGTGTGAAAATTTGGGGGTGAAAAGAAGTTAGGCAGCCCGTATTTTGAATGAGTGTCTCCTCCTTAAGCTCTTTTCCTTGTCATATATTAGTCCTGTCTCTGGGATGTTACATGGCTGCATGGCTCAATTAATGCTCTCTGGCAGGAGGAGGAAAAAAATGTCTCTGTCTTGTCAGAAGTGAAGTTATTTACTTTCAAAAGCTGACAGAATAGCACTGCAGGGGCTTCATTTATTTCCGTTCAGAATGTCATTATTGTGTAATGCAGAGGGACTCCTGCATGCATTGCAGGCTTTTTCTTATAATCTTGAGTCTGCTGGATGGCTGCAGAAGTGTAAAATGGCCCACTGGAACATTTCCCTATTCTGACTTCAGCTTGTTCATTTTGCAAAACAGCATTCCAAGTGTCTTAAATATTTACTGCTTAGACGGCGATAAATTCGTTTGTCGGTGGTGCTGATGCTGGATACCTTTGGAGTCGTGCTCTGGCCTGGCTGAAAGAGTGATTGTATCCTTAGTTACCTTTATAACGAGTGTCATTTTCCCTGATGGCTAGCATATGGGTTGAGACTGCTTTTTCAGCATTCCTCTGTCTGACATACTCTGTTTTCCCAAGTCTAGCCCCAAAAGGAATATTTTAGTGCAGACTGTTTTATAAAGATTGCTTGCTATTTCATCTCAAAGTTTGGAAAAACATTCAACTTTGTTGTTGTTGCATTGCACGTACTTGAGAGGCAAGATAAGTACTTTTGATGTTCCCTATCCAAGTTCAGTGTGTCTTGCTGCGAAAATACAGGAGCTTTCAGAAACTGCAGTTCCAGGTGTTTTGGTTTGCTTTTTTCTTTTTGCTTTGATACCATTCTTCAGCTTCGCTTGGAATACCAGGCTTGGTGTGTGCACATAGAATTGCCTGTTGCTCTTTGGTACACCCAAAGTAGAAACACTGGAACAGCAGAGTTCAGGAGTTCTTGTGTCCTTCTTTCTGCCTGCTCTGAAAATATATAAATAAATAAATGTTCCAATGGAAAATTACTTCATTTGGAGAGGAGTCACCTTTTTAGTGAGTTGATTTATTATTTTTTTTAAGCGTAACTCCTCTTGCAGTAGATTTTTCTTTTTTAATTTCTTTTTCATTTTAGAGTTAAAAACTAAAAATTACTAAAATCCAAATTCATTCATTAGTACTGGATTTTATTTGAACACAACCTGTCTTTAAATTAAGGGAAAAGGATTCTGCTTCTAAATGGGCCTGCTTGCTTCTTTCTTGCTTTTCTCTTCCTTTTATTTGCAGACATAAAATCCAATAAATTTCTATTGCAGTTGCTGGGCTTGGGGGAGAAAAAGGAGAGGAAAAGTACAAAGCTACTGGGAAGCGTCAAACACGGAGAATGATGAAGTACATTTCATAGCAGCCAATTCCAACCCCAAAATCCCTGTTGTGCAGGAAGGCTTTCCAGCTCACACAGGAAATTCAGCCATTGCACGGCAGAGTATTAATGATTTATACACCCCGCACCACTGCTTTTGTTCACTGGCAGAGCCAGGCTGTGTTAATAAAGGAATTTCAGGGAAAAGGGTCCTGGCATGCTGCGTTGTTTTGCTCAATGTGGTGGATGCTGCCTTCATAAATCACAGGAATTTAGTGCTTTACAACCTTTCAGAGCTGCTGAGGGTGGTTGGTTTTTTTCTTTTTTTAATCTGATACACCTAGGAATATTTTCATTTCTTTTCTATAAAGAATGAATGAACTGCTGGATGAGATCTATCTCAGCTGTTTTAGGGTTGATTGGTTTGCTTCACAGTGGCATTATACATCCATTTGTTTTCCATTTGGATTTATGCTTTATGGTGTTGTCTATGGAAAGAGACTAGCATGGTTTTATTAACATAAAGAGATGCAGATCACATTATATTCTGTCTTGTTTCTTAGAAATAAGTAAATGAAATATAAAGGCAAAATATATTTGCAGTAAACAACACGCTTTTGTATTCTTTACTGAAATAAACAAAAAGCACTTATTAAAACATGATCTTTTTAAAATAAAAATAATTTCTTTTAGCAAAAATAAGCTTTGATGTTCTTTTACAATACATGTGAGTGAAAATTTTTGAAGTTTTTTTGTGGAAACTTTGTTTCCTAACAAGAACTGCAGGTTTGGGTACCTAATTTAGTATTAATTTATGTAAATTTTCTTTTCAAATAGCAGATCGATACTGATATGATGAAAGTAAATTTATGTCTACATTTGATTATAGAAATGAAAGTAAAGAAGGATGGTTTAAAAAAAAGCTCTGAAATCTTGATGTAAACTAGAGTATGAAATAATATTATGGGACATTGTCCTGGCAAAAAGCATGACATGATTGGGTAGTTATAGAATCTAATCTTTACTTTCCATTACTTCTTTAAAAGAAAGTTGGGAGAAGGAATGGAAAATAATGACAGGGAATGTGTTTTGCAATTAAAGGGAACCTGGTTTTCCACAGGAATCTTAAGACTTTGTATTACACAGCAGGCACAATGGTTTTAGTCTGTCTCAGAGTCATAGATTCGTGTAGCTTTTGCTTACAGAAAATGCAACTGTCCTGGCTTTGTCACAATACCAAATGTGGTTCCCTCCGAGCTTTATGGCAGTCAGCAATGCGGGGGTCAGTACTGCAGAAGTTACGGCCACTTAATACTGAGAGGAATTCTGTCTTTGTGGTTTGTTTTCTGGTCTGAAGGCAAATAAATACCTTGCTTTCTGTTTTCCTCACTGGTCTAAATATCACAGATTAATATAAGGCAGGTGCCCAGTAAATGAGGTTTATGTTATAGAGCACCACTTGTGTGTTTGTTTGTCCTCCATTATTTGGGTGCATGAGTGTTTCATTGTATTTAATTATGTCTGAGAGGCACAAGACAACAGTCAACATCTGCTCTATTGTTTCCCTGGTTTACAGATAGCTTTGATGGGTTATTAAACAATCTATTTTTCAAACAGCAAACAGGGAAATAAGCTGCACCCATATTATGTAATTTTGTAATAGTACATTATGTAATTAGTTGTCTAGTACTTGCACACTAATCTTTTATTTTGGCTGAATATGTGCTATTCCTTTAAAATTATGTGATGATCCTTGGCAGTTTTTATTTAATAGTGAATTTCTAGTTTCTCTATGGGTTGAGTTGATTTTCCCACTACTAAATTGATTTCACCATACGTTTGATATTGAAATAATGCATCTGAGTTGCGAATGCTAACACAGAAATTAGAAGTGTGCATTAACTGTCATTTATGACTGAAACGGTGACTGACAAACTATTACCGCAGAAACATCATTAGATAGCTTGAATTATTTTTGAGTAAAAGTTTATGCTGTTACCAGAACATCATTTGGGGAAGACAGGGTTCAAACTGTTTTTACTCTCTCAGATCTTACTCAGGACAGAACATCCTTCAGTACTTCCCAGCCAAGAGAAGTTGTACTGTAGGAGCAGGGGGATGACTCTGTAGAACCTGACTCTTGTACAAATGGATTTCCTGATGGAAAAGTGCTGGTTTATTTTCTAGTTTTCCTTTTGTTTTGTTTTAATGTACCTGTCAGCTGTTTTAACTTTCTTTATGTAACGCTGATATCCACTATACTGTATCTGGATGCATTAAAGCAAATCACTGAAAGATTGCAACTACACAGCATGTGATTTGTTTTTGCCTCAAAATAAAATGTAGGAGAAAATGTTCCAGACACAAATGATGAACAGATCCTAAAATTAGACTTTCTGTAGCTTTTATCATTGCAGAAAGTCACCTATTAAAAATGTTTGAGAACATGAGTCTGTGATATTTTCACGGCTCCTGAGCTGCTCCTGCCCACAGTTCTGGAGCTGCAGCTCTCTGGGCTGCTTCTGACAGCTGGGCTTCTGAGGTCTTTGAAATGTTGTTCGTGTGGTGAGCCCGACTTAGGCACACAGGTTTTCCATTGGAATAAAGTTGTTCAAAATCCTTTTAACGTGAGTTCCGCTCTAATGAGACCCCACCTGGAGTGCTGCATCCATCTCTGGATCAGATTGCCCTGAGAGCGTGTGGAGTCTCCCTCACTGGAGACATTCCAGAAGCATCTGGACACCACGCTGTGCTGTGTGCTCTGGGATGGCCCTGCTGGAGCAGGGAGGTTGGACCAGGTTGACCCCACTGTGGTCCCTTCTAACCTGCCCCCTTCTGTGATTCTGGGACCTGCTGGAGGGAGTCCAGAGGTGGCCACCAAGATGATTAGAGGCATGAAGCACCTCTCCTGTGACAAAAGACTGAGAGAATTGAGTTTGTTCAGCCTGGAAAAAAGAAGGCTTTGAGGGGATCTAATTGCAGCCTTCCAGTACCTGAAGGGAGCCTGTGGGAGAGATGGACAGAGACTTTTTACGAGGGCATAGAATAACAGGACAAGGGGAAATAGCTTTAAACTGACAGAGGTCAGTTTTAGAGTGGATGTTAGGAAGAAATTTATTACTGTGAAGGTTGTGAGATGCTGGCACAAGTTGTCCAGAAAAGTTGTGGATGCCTCATCTGTAGCAGTGTTCAAGGCAAGGCAGGATGGGGCTCTGAGCAACCTGGTTTAAGTGGAAGATGTCCCTGCCTGTGGCAAGGGGGTTGGAACTGGATAATTTTTAAGGTCTCTTTCAAGCCAAATCATTCTGTGATTCTATGGACTGAACTATCCCTTGTATGTACATAAAGAACTTAATTCAAAGGAAGAAATGTATATAAGTGGTTACTTGAAAAAGTATGCATTATTAACAGGTAGGACTGGTTCCAGGTACTTGTTGAAATGTCATTTTGCAGGATGGCCATAGTTTTTTAGCATAGAATGAATTTTTTTCACTTTTTAATGTAAGGTCTTGCTAGAAATACTTTGTAGTCTTCCTCTCACTTATCCATGTGCATTGGCAGCAAAAGATGCTAAATCAAAACAGGAATTTCAAATCTGTTCATTTGAGTATCAATAGATGGTCCTCAATAGATGTGGAGAATTACTCTTGCAGTTTTGACAAATGGAGACTCAAACAAGAACTAAACACAGGTTTCTAAAAAGCGAAAGAATGCCAGGGTGCTGCTGTTTGTAGAGAACTTTGTTTTCAAGGCATTTCCAGAAGCCCACTGCGGAGGGGAGAGGAACTGTGGGTTTGGTTCTTTTTCTGTAATGTCTCTTACAAAGTTTGGTAGGGTGTCTCTCTTAGGCAGTGCTTGTTACAAACAACCATATGTGTTTGTGTAGCCCAAACAACCCAGGCAGGTGTCTCCAAACGCGTGCGTGGGAACGGAGCATTCATGGGCTTTTTGCTGGCATGCGATGCAGAGATGGCTTTTACTGGGTGAGAAAAGCAGGATTAGAATTTCTACTAAGATAGATTGGTTTGACTTCTGCTGAGAATGTTTTCCTTGGCTTTGCTGTGAAATTCATGCATTGTACAGTGTATGTGCATTTTCTGCCATCGTATTCTTGTATATTTTGCTCAAGAATAGTTTTAAGTGTTTATTCGCACTAAAATTGTACAAGCAGCATGTGCCCAATTCCAGAAGAAAATGAATGTTGAAACTGCTCTATGAAAACTCAAAGGAAAAGCTCTTTTCAGCTGTGTTAAGGAAGCTGACTTACAGCAGGCAGCATCTGATCTCTGATGCTAATGGGCACCAGTTGCTCTCATGGCTTCACAAAGAATTTGGGCTGTGGAGCACAAAACATTTTAGTGGTTTTTTTCTGTGATCTTAAAGGGGTAATTAGGGCTGTTGAGCATAAATCAGAAGTTTAGCTCTTTCACCATGAGTGGCCAAATAGATCAGTGGACATCAACAGGTATTGTTAGGCAGTAGTACTGGATCACAGCAGCATCCAAGAAAGGAGGTTGTGAAGAAGACCTATGAGAATGAAAAAAAGAGATGCAATTATAAAAAGCTTTGAAAATAATTTCTGTAAGAATTCACCGGTCCCAGTTGACTCATTACCCTGAAATCTGAAGAAAGCAGTGAAGTAGTGTTATTCTGTCAGGACAATGGCAGAGAGATGTTCCAATAATAGCATTAGTAATCCAGATGTATAAAAGTTATACCTGTTTTATGAACTTTGTGTACAGTTCATGTTTATTGAGCTAGTCATATTAAAACTTGTAGGGGAATATTGCATTTCTTGATTTTATTTGTTCCATGGTGGTGTCCATTCAGTAACATGTTTTGGTGTTTTACTTTTTTACTAAATAGTATCAGATGTTTCATTTCTTCTGGTTAGGGGCAAATCACTATTGAAAAAGTTTTGAGACAAGATGCGATGCTCTCAGTCAAAGAGTTGGAGTTCAGTATTTAGTGTCTGATCCCCTCATGTTGCACTGCAGGAGAATTGACAACATCTGAGGTCTTAGAAGGAGACTCCTTACTCTCTATTTCTTGCAGCAATAAAAATCTTGCTAATATCCAACTAATAATTTTAGCATAGGCTTAAGTACTGATTTCAATAAAAATAGAAATAACCCTCTTCTGTTGTTCTTCTCTGCACAAATTTATCCCATCCTTTGCTGGTCCACTCCAAGGGCACTGACACAGGTTGATGATGAAAGCCTAAGTGAAGGTGAGATTAAAAAGGCCATCCTTTCTCTAATCCCTTCTAATAGCAAAGGGAATTAACCAAAAGTTAAAAAGGTAAAAAATGGGTGACAGGAAAAGCTTTTACCATCTGGCACTGATACAACAGTGTGTATCAGGGTTTCTCATCTTAGGTGCTTTTTCTCCTCTTCTGTTATTCTGATCCGTAGCATGATCCCCATAGGTTTACATTGTCCTGAGAAAGCTGTGAGAGATAACATTAGAAATCAAGTATTCCCGTGAATTCAGTATCCACTGTGATTGATTATTTAGGACTGGAATGTGTAATGAATAAGTAGAATATTTTTAATAGGTCTTAGGGGAGGGGAGAAAAGTAAACACGTGATATGATTTTATTCAGGTGAGATCTCTTTATTGTGTTACCAGGAAGTTTTCTTGAA
Source organism: Atrichornis clamosus (assembly GCA_013400975.1). Classification (NCBI taxonomy): domain Eukaryota; kingdom Metazoa; phylum Chordata; class Aves; order Passeriformes; family Menuridae; genus Atrichornis; species Atrichornis clamosus. The sequence goes on along the minus strand of WBMZ01014013.1, from coordinate 147,128 downwards.
GCTTAATCCAGGGAATTTGGTTCTTCCAAATGAGTTCTCCTGTCTACTAGCTGTTTACACAGAGGTGCCTGCAGAGAGTACCAGAGCAATCCCACTGACCCTGAATCTGGCTTCAGTCACAGACCCTCAGACCGTAGGCAGGAGGGAAGTGACCCAGCTCAGGAAAAGGCAGCTGCCTCTGTGCTGTGTAAGCTTGGCCTGGCTAGGCCAAGTGTAAGACACCACACTGAGTTTAGGAGTGGTAGTTGAATTGCTGAACACTGGCATTAAGTGTCTCCAAACTTTTGCATTAGGAACTATCTATGAGACTGAATTGACTTCAGACGTAAAGTAGCAATGAAGTTGAAAAAGCTCTCTTAACTTTGTGCCATTCAGATTTGGAGGCAAGCTTCCTATCAACTGAGTATCCTAATGCTTTCAGCCAAATCCTGCCTGCCTTAGATGCTCCTTGCTCGTAGCTCTTGGCTAAACTTCAGTACTTAAACTATTGCCAGTATCTTGAATAGAGCTGAATTATGGCTTACATTACATCTAATGCCTTCAAGTCTTGATAGTTTATCTCTTGAAAATATGAAACTTGTCAGTTGTGAACAGAAATTCCCTCTGATCCCTTTAGAGACCTGTAGGGTCTTTATTATTTGGGGGGTTGAATTGGTTGTTTCTCCAAGGCACCCTGCTCACTTAGGATATCTACCCTCTGCTGGTTTCTGCAATCAAACCATTGCACTTGGCATGGTAGGGTGCTTGAGTGATGTATTTATACAGGCAGGAGGCAGGGTTTAATACCATCTCATGATTCACTATGCAGTCCTATTAATATGAACTTGTCTCGGGGGAATAAGTAGCTGTTACTTGTCAGCAAATCCTGAGTGTATTAAGGGGGTGAAGTTGTATTGAAAGATCCTCACAGTGATACTCTGCTGTTCCCAAGGGAAGCAAATGAAAACTGTACTTTGATGAATAATGAATGCGCTAATTGGGGTCAAGAAGAAGTCATAGCTTCCTGTGATACAGTAGTTAGAGTAGCCTGACTACAGAAATAAAGAGAAGTCTGACCAGATTTGGCAATAAAAAATATGTGACTGTCTGTCATCTCTGTCATCTCCACAGAACTAAATCCTCATACGTGACGGTGATGGGCAGGTGGTTTATCTCTCCTACAACTCAGTGTTGTATTCCTGAGATCCTCTTTTATGCATGTTGGTGCCCATAAGAATATGGCCCTGAGCTGAGACTGAGTGAGACTGGTTGAGTGCTCAAATATGGCCAAATATCCTGTATGGAGTGGATGATGATCTCTCATGGCATTGCTTGGGTATATCACTAGAATTCATTAAGAGTGTATATTGATTAGAGTCAGTCTGCTCCTGATTTGCAAGCAAAAACATATTTGTTGCTGCTGGTCTGTATTTGCAAATGAATGTGCCCTAAGGGGAAGATTACAGCCTGTTCTTACCTGCTGACAAAATATGTGCAAAAATACATTTTTCTTGGTCGTCCTGTATTCAGCACACAGAAGAATAAATGAAAGAGATTAGGGAAGATATATGAAAGTATGATTCTAATACATATTTTGTGAAATACATATACATATAGCCAGACACTTTATTAAAGAAGTATGTGATACTGCTTATCATTTGTGAAACTGGGAGAGGTACATAATTTTCAGTATTTAGTCTATGTAACTGCACGATATCAAACAAGCATGAGATCTTGAAAGTGTTCTATGTTTCATACAAAATTTTCTAAGCTGCTTAACTTCTCATAGATTGGAGGCTAATCTCAACTGGTTTAGAAAATGCAGATAATCTCAAGAGCAGAGTAGTGAAAGATATCTGAAGTAGCCTGGAGATGGAAGAGTGTGTGTTCTCAAAGAAACCAACGGGGGAAATTCAACTGATTTGGTATGCTATCCAGCTGATAAGAGTTATGTAATAAAAGCCACCATGGAACTCTGTGAGAGAAGGAAGCAATGCAGTGTTCACCAGGGCAGAAAAAACAAAGTGCAAATCTTTGTAACACATCTTCAGTGTTGCGAATAAGTAGCGATATCTGCATGTCAGCATCGACTCTTGGTACTTAAAGCAATAGTATTTTTCTCCAGTTCTGTAGCTAACTTTTCTGAGTGACCCAGGACAGTGGGAGGCAGGCAGAGAAATTTCCTTCACAAATAGAATTGTTCAGGCCCATGAAGCAGCCCTAAAAATGACTTGCATCACCATGTGTGTTCCACGACTTTTTGTAGCTTTAGGAGAATTTTTTTTCAGTGTAGCATCTTGCAGTCCAGTGGCATTCTTCTTCCTAGTGCTGTGCACAGCACATTAAATAATGGAAGTTTCCATGTTCATCCTGCTTTAATTTTGACACAAATGCTGGGATAAACATCTGCTTGTGATCTAGATAATCTTTCTAATTGGTATGAAAGTGCAGCTAAGTCAAAAGGCACCTATAGCTATTTGATTGTTTTTTTCAGTGTAGTTGTTCAGTCTTCTCTGTTTTTGTGCCATGATATCTAGGGATGATGACAGGTCCTTATGTTTCTGTGGTAGCCAAAGGGAAATGCAGCCACAGAGGGATCCCTTAACTCCATTTTTAACCTGCTGCTTCTCTCCAGCATACATTTATCACCTATGTAAGTGAATGTGTCTTGCGACTCGCTGAAGGGTAAATCACTCTCCCTGCTGTCAGGTGACAAATACATATCTTTAACAGTCTAGGCTAAGCAGGAACTGAGGGTTTCAAAGGATGTAGAAGAGGGCAAGCTTTGCCTTCATGAGTTCTGGAAAAATGAAGCTAAGTAGATGCATACATTTTGTGTGTGTGTGTTCTTTGATATGACTGTCACAGGTGGTGACCTCCTTGTACCAGACACTGTTCTCTTCAAAGGAATTTACAGTCTAAGAGAGATACAAATGTAGGCATGACCTGTAGAGAAACAGGGATATTGGTCGTCATACCACTGGACAGTCAGTTCATCCCCCAGTCCATGTTTCTGGGTGGTGTTCTGGCAAGAGGAGGTTTTATGGGCTGAAAGAGAATGTTCATAAATGTTTATAGAGAGTCTTATCTGCTGTCAGGGGAGAAAGCGTCGGTGCCGTTCGGAGTTTGGTTAGGCAAGATGAAGAGGGCGCTAATCTTTCAGTTGTTGGCAGTAGTAGGGTAGGCATAGGCTGAAGTGAGCCTTTGGTGCTGACAAGTACTGGGTAGCTGGTGATAGGTGATGGCAAGTACTGGATAAAGATGGTAAAAGGATGTGTTTTGGGGCAGTGCAGGGAGGGAAAAGAGGAGTGATCACTGTGGAAGCACAGAAATGCCAAGTAAACATGCCATTCTTTAGCCAGTGAGATACTAGAGCAGCCTGTGACTCAGTACACTGCACTGACAATAAAAAGAAAAGTTTAGTGAAATGAGAGAAAAAGGATTGGCTGTGTACTTGGAGACCAACATTTGCTGAAATACTGCACTTCAAATGTTGTAAGGCCAGTTGGCCTACAGGGTGAAAACCTTGATTTTTTTTTTTAGGGCTACGAATAGTTTCCCAAATATGATTCCCAAGTTTTTACTTCTCTCTAAAGCTCTTGCATTTGGCAGGACTGTGGTTATTATCTTTATTTGCCTTTGAAATCTCCAAATTTGCTGTCATTGTATATTTAGAAGAAAAAGGCTAAAAGTTGAACTTCAGTGGAACTGAAGCATTCTTGGTTTCTGATTGAGGAATCAGCTGGGTTCATCTTGACCTGCTGCTAGTTTTTAATGTTCTCCTAAGAGCTAACGTAATTGTTAGATGTTAATGTAATTTTTAAATTAAAACTTTATGTTCAGAAGAAATATGTGTTAATTCCAAATGTATCCCACATGCTTGAAAAAGATGGTTTCTCACAGTTGTAATGCTCCCAGTCATGCTGGGGAGGATGGGGGGAAGATGTGCAGGACATCTTTTTCAGCCTGTCGGCATTTTGTTTGATTCCAGGGTACACTACCTCAGGCAGAGCTGATCAACAGTAGCTCACCTTCTCCTTTGAAGCATGGGTGGTGCTGGTGTCTGGTAATGCTTTTTTAGAGACAGTCTGAACTTGCTGTGGTTAAGGGAAATTATCAGGAGACTTGGAAACTAATTTATCCTTTTAGTTTGGGGGATTTCTTTACCAGAAAACCACTGAGAAACCTTAAAGAGAAAATGGAGAGCATTTGGAGAGTAGGAAAGGTGGCCAGAAATGGGAGGCTTGAAGAAGAACTTAAAAGAATCAAATTTGACATAGCATAAGCTATGAAGAGGGTGCCAAAGTGGTATCTGAATTATTTATGATCTGAGAGATGGGAAAGTTAGGCCAGTGTTGGAAGGAAGTAAACATTATTTGAAGTTCTTTGGTGTTGTGCAGCATTTGGAAGAACTATTGTTTGTGGTATTTTGAACTAGATACAAGCATTAAGAAGAATTAATTATTTGGCAGAAAGATGGTCTAAATAGATTACTTCTGTCAGAATCTGATTAGAGTATACATCATTGATTGCTTGATGACTGCATTGCAGGGATCTGCCTTTTCCAGGCATTTTGGCCCCAGGGAAGTTGGTAAAGTTTTGGTTTGTTTTTTTTTTTTTAACTTGTACCATAGTAAAACTTAGGCATCTGCTTTTGCCTGAGGAAGTATTTTGGTCATTGTCTAATATGCCATTTATATCTTATATATAGGTGGGATAAAATTTGGCCTTTCTTGCATCATTTGCATTTTTCTTGTTCTGCCTGGACGTGTAGCCCAGTTTACAGGCATAATTCTAACTTTATTTCTGTCTCTGTGCATCCGTACTGTACAACAGTCTCTATTTCCTTCCCATTGTAAATGAATTTTTAGCAAGTCTTCAGTGAAACTGCTATTAGAGCACTCCTGTCAGTAGCTTCAGCTCTGTGCTAGAACACGAGACTGTGGTATTAGACTGCTGGGCCTGAAATGGTTATGTGTTTTGTGACCTACTGCTACCTTAGCTTGCTTAGCCTGTGCCCTTCACCTTTAAAACCAGCTTTTCATAAATAATACCTGCCTTTTAGCAAAGTTCTGCAGAAATGAAACAAATAAGATTGTGCATTTTGTGTATATACACATTTTTATATATAAAGCTAGTGTTCATCTGTTTTTCTTGTTCTTTCCTCCTCTCTCATTGTTTAAATCAATGTTCACTTTCAGAAAATCTATGAAAGTTTTTAATGAAGAAAACAAACTCAAACGAACCAGGGTCTGGGAACAAATGAAAGCAACATGCCCTCCACGAGCATATTGAAAATGGCTTAGCATGCCTTTTTTTTTTTTTTTCCTAACAGCATTATAATTTTCTAGAATGTAATGGAAGTGAAAGATGTATAGTTGTTTAAAATAGATGATCTCCCCTTTTCCACCCACACATATCCTTAATTTTTTGCAGGGAGGAGCAACCCTGGAGTAGGCAGGAAATGCTGTCACTGCCAGTGACATCAGAGAGGTGTTTGACGTGCATGGTCCTGACCATTCCGGCTTTGTCCTCCCACAAGTGTTTAGATCCGTGCTTGACCTTAATCATGCTAAAGGTTCTGCTCAAGTGAAACAGAACTCTTGGCTTAATTAATACTCTTCTGGCTCATTGTCTCAGTCCTCGGCGCTCTTTATGGTCAAATGTCATTTATTCAAAATATTCTTGCAGAACAGGAGTGACCATTAACACTAACTAATGGTGAACTGTAAAACTGAGGTCAAATTTTCTTTTTGTGTAGCCGGGAGGGAGAACGAAGGTGTTGGTGTAAAGTGGTGGAGCTCGTGTAGTGGCATTGGCATAAGCTCAGAGCTTGGCACGGGGCGGAGACGCGAGTAAAGCTCTGTTGTACTTCTGTGGTTTTGATTCACAGAGGTTTGTGCGAACTTAGGTAGCTGGTGCACACATGGGACAGCATCAAAGAGCCCAGCCACCAGGTCAGAGCTTGGATTTGGAGTGCCACACAGCTATACATTTACGAGCATGTTGTTGTAGTGAGGCAAGCAAAGCATCCTGTCGTTAAAGCAGGTAACTACGGTTTGTTTTCAAAGTTTGCTTTTATATATTACAATATGCAATGTAGAAAATATGAATGTTTTTTGGATATTTGATGTTTTCATGGTTCTTGATTGTTTAAACTGCTTGCAAAGGGCTGGGAGGGTCCTCCTGTAAGTTGCCAAGTTCAGATTGCCACTCCTTTGGCATCATATAATGGTCTGTTATAAACCACCCTTTCTTATTACTCTGGATTTGAAAGGCTCTTCTAGACCCTCACTAGCAAGCCCCAAATACTTCAAAGTAAACAAAAAAACAAACAAAAAACCTTGACAAAATATTTTCAGCCTAAATTTTTTCATAACTAGGTTTTTCTTGATTTTTAGAGTGTCACGATTGTCCTTAGCTTCAACAATTTCTTCCTCTTACTGTTTTCTTCCCTATTCACAGATTGTTTTGCTGGGATGAACAAATCAAATTTAGGTTCCTGTTGCAACATAGTTGTTCCATTCCCCTGAACACAAAAAGGATTTTCTCTACAATGGTTGTATTTGAAATTGATCTTTTTGCTTGTTGCTGTTTAATGTGGATGAAGAGAACTGTATTCTCTTGGAAGTACCTCTAAGAAATCAAGAAAATATTAAGAAATAAAATGAAGAAATACTGCTAATTTTCCTTTTAATATTTGCATTTCACCAGCAGCTCAAATTCTTTAAATAGATGCAAGAAGATCTTGCTTTTCTTCCTCCTGAGTTTAGATCTGAAGTTTCTGTTACTAACAGAAGCATGATCTTGCATTTTGTATTATTGAATTGCATCCCATTTCTATTAAGGCAGCCCATAAGATTTAGCAGTTCCTTCTATGTAATATCTTTATCCTTTTCAGTTTTGACAGTACTTTCCAAGTTTGTGTCATCAGGAACTTTCATCAGCATGTTGCCTTGTGCCAAAATAATTAAAGAAAATGTAAAAAAAAAAAAAAATCTGTCCCAAAATAGACCACAGAAAAACTTCCCTTGAGCCTGTGCTTCCTTGCACAAGTCCTCCTCTGTGGGCTTCCTAACATCTTATCAAATACATACATGCTGAAACAAAAAACCTGCTAGGTATTTTACAGAGCAATTTAACTGTCTTTATTTATGTCAGTTGTCCCACTGGAGTCATTTGAGTAAAGCTTGCAGAATCCATTTTATAATCTCCATTCCTGAGTGAAAGAAATCTGCTTTCTCTTCAAATGCAGCTCACTCTGCTAGATGAAACAAATAGACAATAGTTAAAATGAACACTTTTTTTAGAAATTAAGTACTTTTAAGTGAGTTGTGACTGCAACTTGCTTTCTCACATGCACCTTTTGTTTTTATATTTCTGTGTGAAAATTAGTGACTGGTTTTGTATTGGAACTTATGAAAATCTTCTGAAAAAATCCACTATGTGTCAACCTACTGCCTGCTTAATAATTAAACTGCTGAATTCTCTTCCTTAATAAGAAAAAAAGCAAGAAATATGATTTTTAGTTAGGCGTAGTCAGATAACCAGAGTGAACAGCATCATCCCCAACAGAGAGGTGAAGCGATTCTGAAACAGGAGATGGAGTTAGGCAAACTCCACTTCATCATGTGACAATTGCTGGCCTCATTGGCAGCGTCTCCAGAGAGCATCACCGGGGGTCACAATCCCACATCTAAAGTTAGCAGTGGGCTGAGGCTGGCAGTGGTGAGGGCCAGCAGGCAGCTGCTGAGGGAGGTTTCCAAACCCTGCAACGTGGCTGCCGTGGTGCATGAGAATCAATTACTGAAAACCTTCCACGATGGTCAAAATGTGACATTAAATAATTGAGTATCACATCAAATCTTGTCTGCAATTAGTTATCTGGAAAAGTAATTATGCCACAAAATCAAACAGCTGAAAATAGTGGTATGAAGCACCCTGGTTATTCAAAGACTGTAGGAGATTTTATTTTATTATTTTTCACTCGTAACATGAAGTTGTAAGTACCTAACTAATTCTTTATTGAAATAAAAAAGTCTTGCTCTATTGTAATTCTTGTCATTAGTCAAGTCTCCAGTAGAAGATACATAGCACATAAAACAGGTGTTAATGACTAAGTTGGTTTTGTCTAAGGTAAAAATGAACTGTGGAAGAGAATTTCTTGCAGGTAGTACCTTCAAAATCGAATCTGTTTTGTTTAGGGAGAAAAACAGCCTAAATTTCACTCTTTTCCTCTTATACCAGGAATGTAAGTTGATTTGGAGAACAGATCTGAAATACTCTAATGGGAAAATTTGCTCTTTATAAAACAGTTATGATCAATTTGACAACGGAGATGTTGTGAAAGGTTAGAAAAGCCATTAAAATATAATTTACACTAATAGAAGTAGTTAGCTTGCATCAGTTAGCTCAAATGTTCAAAACAAACAATAATATAATGAATCAAAACAGAGTATGTACCCAGTGTAACAGACTTAAGTTTAAACACTCACATGAATATTGTTTAACAGCTTATAAATAGAAGGAAATGTTTAATTATGCTATCATAATAAACCTGATTATTTTGGAAATTACTTCTAATAGTAACTGTTGTCAAGTATATGCCAGAACTGATAGGAAAAATTAATTCTAATCAGTAGATCTGTACAGAAGTTGATCTCTATGTGTCTAGTACTTAAAAATCTGAACTGATAAAGAGTAGTTGGCTAGTCATGTTACTTAAGCTGGCCCCAAAATAGCACCTTCCTTTTTCGGTAGAGTTAGGTTTGCAGCTGTTGTCTCTATCTGTTGTCTCTGAAGAAAATTTTAAGTGTTGCTGACGTCAATTTTTTTCTTTTTTTTACAGCTGATGTGGGCTTTGCCCCTGACAGAAGTTATTTGGTTCTAGCTCTGAGTTTGGAAGAAGTTGGTATATAGATTTTCCCCTAACTTTCAATTGATGTGTTTAGCTTTAGTGGGAGTAATACTATCACTTAAACCATGTTGTCGTCTCAAGGAGTTTTGCTACATCCCTATGGAGTGCCAATGATTCTGCCTGCAGCACCATACTTCGCTGGACTTGTTCAGGTAATGCAAGGCCGCTTCCAACAAGCAACTTAACTCTAGTGCACTTAGAGCAATAATTGGAATTTTTATGGTTGAGAAAGCAAACACTTTTAATACAGGCAAAAGCTCTCATGTAGTCAGTGAGAAGACAGTAGGAAATCAAAAAGATGGATCACCCTAATCTGTGTATTGACATCTCTCATGGCTGAATAAATGGTGTAGTTGAGCTATATTTGCTTGTATTGATTTGTCTGCTGTTTAACATTCATGCCTTTGCTTCACGAGGTTGACCACAGGGCAGAGGATTTGCTATCCATTCCAGGTTTCTGAGGGAGTCAGCATTCCCACGGCAGGTCATAAGACAAAGTAACTTAGCATGATGTGTTTAGGTTAAGTGTTTTAGCACAGCAAACAGGAATAGTGTTAAATATGCCTTAATTCATGTGTTACATGTCACACAGAAAGAAAAAGGGGTTGTGGTTTTGTGTGTATAGAAATATATCACCTGCAAAGAATATTTATACACATCATATTAATCCTTTTGAGCCCTCAAAGTCCAAGATCTTGCTGCAGGGCAAGAGTTCTGTATATTTAGGGGTCAACTGGCAGCTACTAGATTGTTGTTGTTGTGTTTGCTTTTGCTTTATTTTATTTTTACCATAAAGTGGTGCTGCTGAAGTTTCTTTTGTTAGGCTTGGGATTTTTAATAGATCATGTTAATTAAGCAAAAAGTACCCTGTTGTTTACAGTATTAGCAGACATTAAGAAAGAATTAAATAACTTTTCTAAGCATTGGCAAAATGAGAAAACGGTACCCTCTGAGTGACAGTGGTTAGATACTATGCATTAACAGGGTCAGGACACGTGTGTCCTGGGCTGGTGATCAGTCCAATTAATTGTGAGGGAGAGGGAGGTTTTCATTCTGCTCCTTTACTCCAACAGTTTTCTGGGGCAATCACAGCATGAAACAGGTGGTTTTCCACATAGGTCCCTTCAGTAATAGAAGACTGTGAGTTGTGTTCTTCACTTCAGGCTTAATATCACACACATATGTCTAAAACAGAAATATAGCATTGCACAATGGCCATTATCAGGTATTGAAAACCTGTGTCTTGTGGGACGTGCAGGCTGAGGCTATTTTTTAAGCAGCGAGACACATCAAGCAGGCCTTCATATCCATTAGAATTTGGGGGTGAAGGTCGGACACTGGAGCTCAGTCAGACCCTCTGCCATCCTGTCCAATAAATAATTACAAGCAAATCGTGCCTTTCACTCTATGCTGATTGATGTTGAAATTGCTTTTGAAAGTTCTCATAAGTTCCTGTTATAGATTAAGTGCCGGTGTAGGAAAAATAACTGCACCCAACTGAAATGGGTGAATGTAATCAGGTTTAATGGACTCGAGAGCTTGTTGGGAATTAAATAACTATTGATTTGTTGGAAAGTTGCTGTCATTACAAAATGCCACTCTGGACGCATTATCCAAGCAGATAGATTAGAAGAAAGGGCCCTTTGAAAATTTGGGACGCCTTATTTCAATCTTTTTCCTCTTCATTCTTTCCTTAGAAGGATATACCCAGGCCAATGCTACTCCTTTAGCAGAGATCTAAAGTAGTCAGGCAAGAACTGTTGAACAAAATAAATAGGTGTGTTTACAAGAGCAGTTGAAAAGTGTTCCTCACATGAATACTTCTCGAGTCTCTTGTTTTCTCTCTCTCCCTGATGTCCAACCTGAAAATGGCATTTTGGAAACAAAGCACACGTTTGCATTATTGTCTTAGTGCATGAACTACAGCATTAAATGCTTTGACCAACTTCTCCCCCAAGATTGTATCTGTATTTACAGTATCTCTGGTCAGAATATCACACCAGAATGCTTATTGTTTGTGTCTTAGAGTAAACCCAAGTATCTAAAATAAATAATTCAAAGGACACTTGATAAGCATATTTATATTATCCTCTTCTAAGCAGTAATTACATAACATTCAGAACTTTAAAGGAAATTTTCTTCAAAAATATGCCTTGATAAACTGATTATGTAAATGTGGTGGGGTTTTTGGGTTTTTTTTCTGGGTTGCAGGTTGAGAACCACAACCCTGAACTGCCTTTGAATATGAGACAGTTTTAACATTTTATAAGCTTATAAGATTGGAATTTATTTATTTGTATGGATTTCTACAGAAAGTAGATATACCTCTGGGTAGGGATTCCCCATGATTTCCAATTGGTTTTATTCTAAGATGGAATATTATAGCAGTGTAGAGTATTGCTTAAAGATTTGGGGGGCTGTTGGGGTTTTTTTTCATCTCATGTGTTGCATGATTGAGCAAGAGAGAGCTCAGACCTCTGTGGAAGAATGCTTGTCTTCAGAGGTTCTGCACCTTCAAGTGCTGAATATTTTAGTTAATGCTGTGTATGTGCAGCCTATTCCAGCCTCTCCTCCTAAATTCATCACTAATCACTGTCATACACTCTCTGCTTGCTTTTGTCACACCCTCTTGGTATGGAGTAGTGGAATGTGTGAGACCTGGGACAAACAAAAAGGGTGGATGCTGTGGATACATCTCTGGACTCACCTTAGATGAGCAGCCATGTGCATATTCCTAATTGCATGTATTCTGTGTAAGGAGATTTGTATTCCTTTTACCGAGCTTATATGTTTGAGTGAGTTGATGAAAAGTGAAATGTGTATATTCTTGGAGAGAGAGAAGGTCCAGGGTTACAGAGATGTTGAAATATATCAAATTATCTTAAATATACTTGCAACCTTAATTTTATTTTAAAATAAATATGCCTTAAAAACTTATTAGAATGATGGCCTATGACTTATATTATGACCTCTCATTTTTGTATGAGAAAATATATTTTCTCCTTCCTTCACCTGGGCAAAATTATTTGAGAAAAAAAAAAAATCACATGAAAGTACAAATAATGCATAAATAGCTTTATTTATTTATGTCTGGGGAGATGTTTTTTCCCTTGCCACAAAAGACCTACTGGTGGCCTCAGAGGCTGTCGCAGCTCTGCTGCCATGAGGACCAGGCAGGGACTGCAGTGCAGCCTCTGCATGTGCTGAGGGCATCAAGGCCCACGCTGTGTCAAAACTGTCCTGCTGGTTCTCCTGGCAAGCAAAATTTTAAAAATGCCATCTAGGATTAAGTGTCAATCCAGTAAAAGGTTTCTCATCCTGCCCTTGGTTCTCATCCCAGTTTAGTCACTTGATTCCCGTGGGGGAGCCCTTATGTCCGGATAAGCAGTGGTCAGCCAGGTGTCACATGGACAAGGCCCATCTGCCTTGGCCAGGGTGTGGAGCATGGCCGTGTACTCCTGCACCATCTCACCAGTTCTCAGAATAAACATGACACCAAGCTCCAGTTATCATTAAATTACAAAGTGCAGCCTCAAAACTATCTCGCAATTCTGAGATGAGGATGTTTTGTTCAATAATATCTGAGAGGTCATAAGCAGCTTCATCTTTCATGACTCTTGAATGTTTTAGGTATGGAAAACCTTTACAAGTTCTTGGGTTACTTGGACTGTTAGGTATATGATAAAATGTTTTGAAAACACACATGCAATAAGTGACATTTTAATAATGCTATATTTATTACGTGGCTGGTTGATGTAGCTCCATTTCCATTTGACAGAGAAAGAGGAGCTCATGGCATTCTTATACAAGTTATTCAAGTTGAAATTGCTTAGACTTTTCAGTAAACTATAGGAAAGCTCTAAATAGAGAGGCAGTTCTATTTAATAGAAAATGTGTTGCTTAAATATAAAGATTGTAAAGATGGGATTATTTCTGAATATGGTCAGTATTTTTTTTAAAGGATGCTTTTATTTTAACATAGTGACCAGAAAAGCTCTAAGAGTTCTGAGGGTTTAAGCTTGTGTTCTTTGTTAAAGACATTGGCCAACTAAGCTAAAACCTTTTTTTCTGCTTTTATTTGCTTATTTATTTATGTAGTGGTAAAGGAGACAGCTGGAGAAGGAAAGTAGGAAATAGAAGGCTGTCAATTAACTGTTGCAATAAAGTAGGATTTACTGTATTAAGTCCATTGTTCTTAAGATTCGATTATTCTTAAGATACCTAGATTTCTTTTTTCTGTGCATCTGATTTTCCACAATGGGTTAACCAGTGTGTTTGACTGACAGCTGAAAAAGTGGTAATCTGGAGACTGTTCCATTTTATTTTAGGGCTGAGAGAATTGCCTAGAATATGCTGTGAAAAGTAGTGGTGCAGACTTCATCGCAGTGCCATCACTTTACCCATCTGGAAAATCCTTGTTTTAGTGCTGTGTTGGGAAGTGCTAGCAGTGAGTACATTCTGCCTACTTGGAGGTGTTACTGCGTTAGGCTACCTGCAAAATCACACTTGCTTTCTGGCAATCCAGTCTTGGGAAATGTTATGGATTTGTTGTGTCACCTTGCATGAAGAAAGCTTTTGTAATTTAGTAGGTTTTATTTGAATAATACATTTGAAATAGCAATGAGAAGAGGCTTTAATTCTTCCAGTGTTGCCTGAAGTGGTGTCTAGTTGTTTCTGTTGGTTTTAGATTACAATCTAGTGGAAAGCAGAGCGTAATTTCTGTTTACATTGGCTGAATTGCCTCTTTGAAATGCAGTAAGTAGATGATTTAGCTTAAATGCAGATTTATTCTGGCTTGATTGTGTTGTTCTGTCTCTCCTGTTACTGGTACTGTACTCCCAGGGCTTTGTGAGTGGAGGATGAATATGTTTGACTATTGCAATCACTTTTCATCTGAGAGTGTATCTTGTTTTGGTTTTGAGAGAACATACCTCACATGTTTTCTCTCAGTCTGAGAGTTGCAAAGTTTATCTCCCTTTTGTATCAAAAGTGCTTTTAAACAGATGTGAAGTGGTGGTGTTAGTGATGAAAACAGTCTGTATTTCTTTGATAACTGATAATTTCTGTAAACAATGTTTAAATGCCTAGAAATCATAGAATCATAGAACTGTTTCTTGGAAAAGACTTTTAAGATCATCAAGTCTGACTGTTAACCCAACACTGCCAAGTCCAGCATTAATCTCTGTCTTTAAGTGCCACATCTATGCTTAATTTTTAATTTACCCTTTTTAAATACCTCCAGGGATGATGACTCAACCATTTTCATGGGCAGCCTGTTCCAATGCTTGACAACCCCTTCCTAATATCCAATTTAAATCTCCCCTGGTACGATTTGAGGCCATTTCCTCTTGTTTTATTGCTCGCGCGCAGAGCCTGACCCCCCTGGCTGCCCCTCCAGTCAGGGAGTTGTGCAGAGCCAGAAGGTCCCCCCTGAGCCTCCTTTTCCCCAGGCTGAGCCCCGCCAGCTCCCTCAGCCTCTCCTCACAGGACCTGTGCTCCCGCCCCTTCCCCAGCTCTCTTCCCTTCCCTGGACACGCTCCAGCCCCTCAATGTCTCTCTTGGAGTGAGAGTCCCAAAACTGAACCTGGGATTCAAGGTGCGGCCTTGCCAGTGCCCAGTCCAGGGGGACGGTCGCTGCCCTGGCCCTGCTGGCCACACCACTGCTGACACAGGCCACGTGCCACTGGCTGCCTTGGCCATCTGGGCACACCTGGCTCATGTTCAGCACCCCCAGGTCCTTTTCTGCTGGGATCCTTTCCAGCCACTCTTCCCCAGGCCTGGAGCACTGCCTGGGACCATTGTGACCTGGGGCAGAACCCAGCACTTGGCCTTGTTGAACTTCACACAGTTGGCCTCAGCCCATGGATCCAGCCTGTCCAGATCCCTCTCAGAGCTTTCCTGCCCTCCAGAAAATCCATACTCCCACCCAACTTAGCATTGTCCATGAACTTCCTGAGGGTGCACTCCATCCCCTTGTCCAGATCATGGATAAAGATATTGCACAGGTCTGCCCCTGGTACTGAGCCCTGGGGAATCCTGCTGGTGACCAGCCCCAGCTGGAGGTAATTCCATTCCCCACCACTCTCTGGGCTTGGCCATCACCCAGTTTATCACCCAGGGAACAATGCACACATCTGAGCCGTGAGTTTCTCCAGGACAATTCTGTGGGAAATTGTCAGGCTTTACTAAAGTCTGTGTAGACACCTCCACAGCCTTTGCCTCATGCATTAAGCAGGTCACCTTAGGAGGAGATCAGGTCAGTCAAGCAGGAAGTGCCTTTCTTAAACCCATGGTGACTGGGCCTGATGGCTTCATTGTCCTGTCTGTGCCTCGTGATGGCACTTGGGATCATCTGCTCCATACAACTTGGGATTAAATTGTTTTTCCTTTTGATACGTGGATCAAGCACTGCAGTCAATATGCATTGTTGGTGAAAGCTGTCAGCTGCTCAAGAGGCTGCAGACAGCTTGAAAGTATTTGGTTATTGCAATTGCAAGAGTTTATTTTCTTTTAACCTGCCTTTATTTCTTGCTAATAAGCGCAGATGATATAAAATACCTGGTGAGTGAACCTGAGGGATGAGAGGGAGTGACGATGACACGGAATGTCTTTCCCATTCACCAAAAAGACAATTGTAATAAGAAGGAATGCCTCTCTAAATAGTTTTAGTTCAGCTAGGAAATAAGTGGTTATTCTGCCCTCCCATCTACAAAATTTTGTCTCACTGGCCTTTATTTCAGGCATCAATGGGGACATAATTTGGATGAGTGAGGCAATGCTGTGTTACCTCTCATTGTCAGCTCAGGCAGTGCTGCATTATAGCCAGGGCCACATTTCATCTGAACACCCAACAGGCAGAGTTTTTTCCTTTTCTGCTTTTGTGTAGTATCAGTATTAGTGATTTTTAGACATGATTTTCTGTAATTATAGTCACTAGCTTGTGTTTTGGATAATGCACTCCAATGGAGTATGGCAAAAACTGGGTGAATCTGGGCCCTTCTGATTGCAGCTTCTGCAGGGGTTTTTAAGTGGAATAAATACAAGAATATTTGAGTTTGTAGGAAAATAATTTTTAGATATGAAATAGCTTTCATTAGGGCTTTATTTATTTTTTCATCCCCTAAATAAGACAAAGCTTTTAAGATTTGGATTCTCTGCAAAAACAGATTGTTTAATTTGGCTTCCCCAACTAGAAGCTAGCAAGCTGATACTGCTGTTTCCAATGATCTGGAATTTCAGCTGATTTCTTTTCTTTTCTGACTCATGCATAATCATCAGTAATAAAACTTCTGATGGCCAGATGATGACAGGAGATACAACTTTGAAGTTCTTTTGCTTTCAGTAGAGTGATTCACAACTGATATAAAAATGTGCTTGTACATCTAAATATAGAACAATCATTTTAATGGAGTTGGCTTGAATATTTCACCTATTTACCCTCTGATAAGTTATCTTGTGTTACATGAGTTAATGTTAGAAACCCAGTTCAAAATCATCTTTTGGCCTGTCAGCTCACTTGTTTTTTTTAGCTGAGGTGTGCAGGTAACTGTTTGCTCAGACCTGGTTTCAAAGAGGGTGTTGTAAAAACATATGAAATGTCTATTTTAGTAGATCAGGTTGTGAAAAAAATAGGGTGAGGACATAATAGTTTAAAGTATAAGTGTTTTCAGCTGAACTAATTGGGGATTGCATTTAACTGCTCTATTACTACCTAAGAGTGAAGGGACCACACCTGGCAAATATTTGCCAGTTAGGTATCACAGCTGCATTAAGTTTAGGAGCATCCAAAGGGTCCACAGATCATTTGGAAAATTTGGGGCTTTTTTTAGTGACAGGTCATAAACACTGTAAATAGATAACTGGAAATTGATCCAGGTAAATTTTCTGTGTCAGAGTTTCTGCTTCTGTTTCATAAGGGTCAGATTATTGCGGATTAGGGTAAATTCTGATATCCTGGTTCCTTTTCTTTTTCTAGTGACCAGAGATGCAGGGGCTAGATGGCTTGGAGAATGGCTTAATCCTCCAATTCTGATGGGTTTATGAAATCTGCAAAGAATATGTTGGGGTTTTTCTTTTTAATCTACATGTTGTTTTATTGCTGACCAAGCTGAGAAGAAATCAAAACTCTGTTGCCTGTATATTTCAGAATCAGATTGGCTCATATTCTCTTTTTATTTGAGGCCTTGATTTAAATAAAATGTGGTGCATTTCAAGGAAGTGTTATTCAGACTTTATTGATAAGTATTCTTCTGTAAAAGCAACTTATTTCTTATTATATACTTATTATCTTATAATAAGATAAAGCTAAAAGAACTCAAAGCAGTGAACTGATCTGAACTATGCTGGGGTTTTTATTGCTTTTTTTTAAGTTCTGAGAGAATAATATTATAGTGAAATGCTTATTATCCCAAGGCTTTTTCATCTTGTAGAGCTGGAAGAACACTTCTGTTGTGTCTCTGTCCCTGCTTTGCAATATTATTCAAAAGCATGTCCTGCCCTCCTGTATGCTAATGAGTAGCATTTAAAAGTCCTGGAGGAGAAGATGATAGGTTGTTTATATATTGGTTTACTATGATAAATGTCTGTGACACTTTGCTTTCTCTGTACCATTTTAATATATAGCAAATTCAGTTAAATGCAACTCCAGACACCTTAGACATGTAAGCTTCAAAACATCCAACCCAGGCAAGAGAGTGGCTGCCAAAATGCAAATACAAGGGTTTCTCTGTAAGTCACTGTGCAGGTACACATCAGCTGTCTTTATTTTCACTGACAGTGGAACTGAATACAAGCGTGTTTCAAACACTTGGAGAACAAATCATAGTGACATTTGAAACCAAGAAAGAGGAAAAAGGGAATTTCCAAACATTTTACTTCCGTTCTAGAGAAAATCTTAGAATTACGTTAAATCAGAACCTAGACATGGGTGAGTATTCCAAAGAGAATAATAAGAACAGGTTTAGAAAACACTGTCAGCTAAAGCTATAGCCCTGTAGTTGCTTAAGAGCAAGATGACATTTTGTTGAGAAATAAAAGGTGACTAGAGGTGAGGGAAAGCACATCTTGCTGCATTTGTGAATGATCCTGTAGATAATAATACAGCATGAATCATTCTTTATTTCCCTACTAGCCTCAGTGTGATGCTGACTGAGGTGAATTAGCAAACCTGAGAAGTCCTGTGCTACTCCCTGGAGATGACTTTTCTCTGTCAGTGCAGCTCAGCGGATTTGGCTCAGCTCAGCTGGATGCTGAACTGAGTGTGTAAGATGGGACCTGCTTCACATATCTGAAAGTTTGAAGGTGTTTACCCTCTACGCAAAATGGTTCCTTGTTCTCTAACGTTGGATATGTCATTTATGGGTACAGGGTTTGTGTGGGTTTTGTTTTTGTGAGAGTGTGTTTAGTGTTTGACTAGCTTTTTAGTATTTTTGTTCATTTCTCTGAAGTTTTAGATCTTGCCTATGCAAGATGATTTTAGAAATACATTTTTTAATATTTTGAAAAATACAGAACAGCCTATTTTTGATGAAATAAGCTCACTTTTGCTAGGTTTTCTTTCTCTTTGACTCGGAATTGTTCTGAAAAACATTATTTGAATAATTTTTTAAAGTGAATTTTAGTCTTGCTAGCAGTTGAGGTACAGAGAAAAAGTAAACCTCTACAAATAAATGAAAATATATCCACTTCAGTTACTAAAAAAAACAGAAAACAAAAAACCTCAAAATGTGAGTACTGTTTAGAGCCAACAAAAACAAACAAACAAAAACAAAGCAAAACAAAAAAACCCAAAGAAACCCAGGATGGAAGAGGATGCTGAATATTAGTATCCAAAACAGAAAATGCAAATTCTTAAGAAAGCCATGAGGATGAGGATTGTTGACAGAATCTCAATAAGGTTTGATTCTGTAGAGGCTGAGCCATACTTGAAAAGGTCTGATCCTCAGTATCTTAAATAATTTAATTTTGTTATGCATTTGTGGCACCTAATTACTGCAGAGTGGTTTTTAAGTTTGCAGTGCCTGGAAAGTGTCCTATATTGGAAAACTGTCTATTTGGGTCCATGCTACAGAGCGTGGTTTCACGGTTTGATCTCCATTCCAAGGAATGTTCCTTCCAGAAGGGCAGCAATCCCTTGTACCTTGTCCTGAGACAGAACAAGGAGAATGAACAATCTAACGTGTTCTGTTGTGACAAGTCACGCAAGAGCCTGCTCTGAGATGAACATGGAAAACACAGCACCAGCTTTCTTCTCACTGAGGGAAATGAAATGGAATTGGAGCAACCCCTCCTTCTGCAACACAGGAATGAATTACACTTTTAGTTATTACTTTTTAAAATAGCTCTTATCTAGATGCCAAGCTCTACCAGTTTGGAGGGTTTTTTTCCTCTTTCTTTGGCCTTATAATGTCTAAAAGCAGAATAAAGCAGACTTGAAATCCTGAAAGTATCTTAACCTGCCTCTGACCAGTGCTTAAAAATCTAGCTTCCATGTTCTCTTTGTCTTCTCTTTCCGTTTAAAATGTAAATATCCGTCTCACCTTTTGCTACTTAAATCCAAGAGGATTTGAGGCTAACTGGAATACAGCCGCTGGGATTGGACCCAGTTCTTAAAAGATCAGCAAGTCTTTGGCAAATTGTTCTTCCTACTCGATTTCCCCCTATCAACTCAGTTCTGAGGTTTCTCATTCATTTTTAAAAAGTGTGCACTTGCAGAAATGACTTAGTGTAGTTCCTGGTTTGTTTACTCATTCAGAATCTTAAATATAAAATGAAGGCAAGCATTGTGTGTAAGGATTCACTTCTGAATACTTCTGAGGTTACCTGAAGTTGTTGATGATTCAAAGAAATTTTTCAAAACTGATCATTCTGTAAGAAAAGAAATAGATGGATGGGTTTCATTATAGCACTGGTCAGCGTGTACTGGGAAAGTGCCTTCACTGGCTCCTGGGGTGACTTGTAGACATAAGTTGTTAAAACCCACGCAAACCATTTGAACACTGCTGTTACAGGAAATGAAATCCATCCATTGCAGGATTCTCTGAGTACCATTTTTAACTGGCACACTGTGCTGGATTGACTGAAGTGAGTACGTGGTCTTTTTACTGCAGAGATGAATGTTTTTATTTTTATGCCTTCCTCCGTGAAGGAACAGTTAAAATCAGGCATAGGGAAATGTAACAGATGTTCATACACATTTCCCATCTGAAAATGCCTTCCACTGGCCAAGATGATTGTTAGGCACAATTAAGCCCAGTATATACATCCTGTACTGTAAGCCAAGTCTGCTGAGGATGTTCCCAACAGGGAAGCACAGGTTTGTAAGGAAGGAAGTTTATATGGACTTTCATCTGCAGCAGGTTTTTGAGCATCACTGTGTGAAAGAAGGTAGGAGACCTGACTGACAGCTCAGAGCCTATGCCCCCATGCACTGCATGTATCCTTAAGATACAGCTATACTATATACAACTCTATCTTTAGGAGACACTTTCAATCCACAAGCAAATTTCATACGCATTTCAGGGATGCTAACACTTGAAATCTGATTTTTGAAAGTCATTTGATGTAATGTTGCCAACTGACTTTAAAAGCTTGTGATATTGTGCCTTGTAATGTTCCATATTCAGTGTAATTGTCACTGTAATCAGCTTTATGATGGCAACTCTTTTTGATGACTGCAGGGGTATATTTTTTTGCATATTATGTCTGAAATTTGAGTTGCTTTTTGATTTCAGAGGTATATTGGTAGTGAAGGAAGGAAGGCACTGCAGATTTTTAAACTCATGTATGAAATGTTTATGCGGGGAGTGGAATTTGTAATTTCCAGTGATGTGATAGCATCTACTCTTGAAAAAGACACTGAGAAACAAATGCTCTTATATTTTGTGATTTGTATTGCAATTGAGCCCATTAGAGTTGGCCATTCTGGAAAAGCATGCTTTCCTGGCAGAAAATTGCAGTGATTGACTATTTTTGTTGTATCAGAATATTATACAGACGCTGTGAAAGTGTGTTGACCTAAAAATGTCAGTGGGTATTTCATATCAGTCTTTTGTGTTTTGGTTGGGTTTTTTTTTCCAGGGTGGGCAGGGGTGACACAGAAAATGCAAGACAGACATTGCTTTTCTGTTGTGTAATGCCTGGCTTTTAATAATGTAAAAAGCTCTGTGCCAGGTCTGTAAACAGAGTGTATAAGTTCTGGACACTCAGAAAGTCTTTTCACTGAAATATGCAAGAGAATTCTAAACCAAACCTCTTTGTTATTCCAGTCTTATTTTCCTGTAATAAGACACAAATCTACAAATGTTGTTTCCTTATCTTACTCTGACCTTAGTTCTCAATAAAATGTTCTTGTTAACTTCTTCTTTAGATGTATAGAAGTTTGGTTTAGTATCTCATGTTACTTTTACTTGTGGCAGAAATAGGGTGAAACTTATCCTGAGTCTCATGTGCAGATGATGAGACACAGTTACCTGTATTTCATAAGGCAAGAGAGTGGAACTCTGCTCATTTTTTGGAAAACATGATTTGTTCCTGTGAGAGAGAAGGTCTTAAATACCTCTTTGTTAGCCCTCTGGAACTGATGGAGTTCTGGGGAGTGCCTGAAACCTTGCTTGACACAGCACATGGCCATTATATGTGCCTAAAAATTATTCAGTGCGTGGTAACTCATGGTGGCAATGTGTTTATCTCTGGTGCTCGTTCTCAAGAAGCATTGTCTTGTTTAAGTGTCTGTGAAATGTACTTTTTATGTGCTGCTCTGCGGTCATCTTGAGGTGGGTATAATCCTGCCTTAAGGTGTCTGGCTGCAAATTTATCATTTGCATGATTATTGGTTGGTTCTTGCAGAACCAAGTTAATTTTTTTTTTTTTAATAAAATGCTTTGTGTAGAAGAGTAATAGCAAAATGCTGAGAAAGGTATTTTTATTCTCTTGGTTCAAATAAGAAATGGGAGATCAAGAAGGGCAGAGGTGATTCTTTAAATCTTATTTAGCATAGGAGAGATTATTTCAAAATATTAATAAATGTGTAGCATTGTGTTTCTGGATAGGCAGGATGAGAATTTCTGTTTTACATTTTCAGTTTGTTGGTTGAGTGCTTTGAAGAGATTTTCCTCCCCTGAGTTCTGCAAGTCAAGATCAGGTACTCAAAATACTTAAAAGTGGTTCTGGGTCAGAGCCACACTATGCAATTATTTAAGCCCATATTTCATAGCTTTGTTTGGTTTTGAACACTTCTTTTCTGACACAGCAAATAACCTGCCCAATGACTTCATTTTCTTGATACCATTCTGAAGTCTTTGTACAAGATGATTTTTACCCAATGTTTGGCACGTTCTGTATTGTGGGTATTTCTACTGTCTCTCACCATATTTTTTTAGAAATATTTTCTGGTTTTATATAATTTGAAACGTTTCTCTGTTACTAAGTGGCGTAACCTTGTCTTATTTTATTAATTAAAATTGTCTTCTGGTCACCGTTCTTCAATTCCTTTGCAAAAAAAATATGATACGGCCTCCAGATCACAAAAATAGATCGTGAGTTGGGAATCAGACACCTTCAGAAACAGATCCCAGATGTATTTTTAAGGAACACTGTATGCTAGCAAGCATTTAAAGTCTTTCTGGAATTATTTATTGAGAATGATGCCTGTTCTCCCATGAGGTGATTCTCAAATGCACTGCCTAAATGGTGTCTATTTTACTCCCTAACCTAATGACTACATCTAAAGGATTAATTTGTCTGTGGATACACTGATCCTATTGCCTTGTCAATATTTGTTACATTTACCACTTTGTTCTTCTGTGTGCACACATCATACTGCGTCAGCACTGAGTTTCCTTTGAGGGCAGGAGAAAACTTGTAAATGAAGTAAATTTTTTTGGTTTTATTTGCTAAATAACAGTTGTGATTCAAGAAGAAGTAGTTAATGTCAATTTCCATTCACACCTTTTTGGGGAGAAAACAGTGTACGTACTTTGTGACTTTGTTTAGTAATTAGCTTTTGTACTTTAACAGGACAGGAGACTTTGATTATATATTACCCACTGCAGAAATAGAAAAATCAAATTGAACGTGATATGGTTCTTTCTGTCTCAGAGCAGAACATTTTGTTAATAATTGATTCCACACTCTGGTGAAAGCCATTTCTCTAATGTAACGAAACCTAAGGGGGTTTTTTTGTTACCTTTTTTTAATTATTATTTTTCATTTTCAGAATTAGAAAGTGAATGTATACATTTATATAAGAAACTTTTCTTGCTGTGAAGAGGGATTTTCAGTTGATGGATTCAAGGATGTTCAAGCCAGGAAGGATCATTATGATAATTCAGCCTGTCCTCTTGAACGTACTTGCTACAGAATTTCTCTTGGAGACTGGCTGAAAGCAGACCTTTTGGAAGATACTTAATTCTTATTTTAAACATCCAAGTAATTTTGGTTCCCTCAGTTTCACTGCTGCCCTACTGAACTGTTTGCATGTTTAATTACCCTTGCAGTCAGGACATTGCAGGGCTCTATTTCTCTTTATTTCTGCTTCTGGCCACTGCTTCCTGCTGCGTTTGCTGTCTGCAAGATTAAAAATGCTAAATACCCTCAAACAAATGAGGAAGCTCTTGGAGTGTGCCACCTCCTAGAAGAGATATATATCAAAGACATAGAGGAAAATAGGGGAGGAAGAAATCTTGTGGAATCACGTAATCTACTTTTCTGCCTGAAAGCAAGATCAACTTGTCTTGTATCATTCCTGAGAGGCGTTTGTTGAGCCCAGTCTTGAACGACAGGGCCTCTCTACCTCTGCAGGCATTTTGCACCTGCTCTGGAGGGGTTTCTTTTCCAACGTCTGAGTCAAAAATCTTTTCTTTTGTAATTTAACCTCCTACTGTTTTATGGAGAGTGGGCATAGAAAATGCAGTATTTCCACCCTTTTCATAGTCGGCCATTATCTACTTAAAGGTAGTGATGCCAGCCTCGGCCTTCTCTACTTGTAGTAGTGCAATCCTCATTCCTTCAGTCTTCCTTCCCATCTGGAGTTTTTCCTAGCCTCCTACAGTTGTGAGCCATTATGGATAAGATTTTTAGATCTGCAGAATTAGGTATCAAATTTCTTTTCTTGAGAAGAACAAACTATAATGTATGAAGCATAACTTTCCTTCAGATACTTGAAATTGGAGTAGGAGGTAATAAAAGTTTGCTAGTAGGTACAGATGTGTGATGGGGAGGAGAGGTGAGAGTTAACAGTAAGTCATGAGACAGAACACTGTGAAGGATGAGTTTATTTTGCTGTTATTAAAAATTTCATTTCAGGATAATCCCTCTGAGATTTAACACGTTATTTTAAGAAAAGCTTCCTAGAGCAGCAGTAAACAAGACACAGTACAGTTGGTTCAAGCGATTCATAAATGTTTGGATTTTTTTTTTAAACATCCCATTTATTGAGTCTATTTCTAATACAGTGCTGAAAGAAACAGCAATCATGTTGCCTATGTGTTTGCAGAGAGTGACATTTGTAAAGTAATCTATTTAAATAATCAGCACTCTGAAGCCTTGTCTGCCGTTTTTGGCTGTCAAATTTTGTGAAGTAGGAGGAAAAAACGTTTAAAGCACAGGCTAGCTCTTTGCTGATTTTTGCATATCCCTTCTTCTTCAGCAGCTCAACTGAGGCTTAATTTAGAGGTGCTGCTGCATGTGTGACAGTATCAGTGTCTGTGCATGGCTTTATCAAGGCACGTATCCTGTGCCTCTGCACGTCCAAACAACAGGAGCAGCACACCCTTCCATCTGGGTTTGTTTGTTTACATCAGTCTCACCATGTCCCCATCCCCATTACTACAGAAAGGCAAGAGGAAACCTCATTTTACTCTGTGGCCTGGACATTAATGTAGGACGTGCCCAACTCTTGCAGTCCCGGGGGCGGCTTTTTGCGCGGGTACAATGTTCCATCACACCCTCTGTCTGAGGGGACACCATTACTGAAATCACAACACAAAGCCATAGACTGTTTAGACACAAGAAAAACATGGTTTTGTCTGTAACCTCAGCACAGTGGGCAATAATCATGATGTGTTATTGGTAGGGATAACTGATTACATTAAAAGCAAAACGGTAAACAAAGTGCATATGGGCTGCCCCTGTGTTACCTGACCTTAATTTTCCCTCAGTTATCATCACTGTACTTTTCAGAATTATTGTCTCATATGTACCATTTCTCCTTTATTTTTTAAATGTGTGAAGATCGCTGACAAAATATGAATTATGAATACACCTATTCTTCAGTTATTTTAAAGCCACAGCGCTGCAATGTCACATTTATAAATTGCAATTAATCCATATTTGACATCTACCACTAAAGAAGCATTTTGACGTGTTTAGCAACATTCCTGTTCAAGAAAGCACTGAAATTACAGTAAAGCACATGCTGAAGTGTTTTCCTGAATTAGGATCCTAGTACCCAGTAAATACAATGACATTTTGTCAAGTTTTCCCCTAGTCCCCCTAATATTGACAATAGCATCTGAAATGCTGAAGCATGGATAAAATTAGTCTGAGACCAGGAAAAGTTAGATAAGTGGTCATGGAAAAGCAGAGAGATGAAGAAATAAAAAGTAAAGTGAAATAAATATACCTTAGAAAAGTGGGATTTATTTGCCAATTTTTATTTGTATCACTTTGTATAAAGTGACTCAAAAAACTCCCCTATGTACCACATTTCTGCTTTAAGAAATCTTCTTGCCCTGAAAAACAGCTTTGCTTTTTTTCCTTATTTATTCACAGGAGTGTTGATGTGCTGAGGTGTGTGGAGCAGAAAAAACCCTGTGAGCAGGTCAGGGTTAGTGAGTGATGGAGTTGTGGTGGAGCCTCACAGCCCCTCGTGAGGGGCTCCAGATGACCACTAAGAAGTCTGGTTCTTGTAGAATTTACTGTTCATTTCAGGGAAGAAGGAGAATTTCCTCCCCTCTCTCTGACCATCACTGGGGAGAGCTTGTAAAGGGTCATATGTGGTAAGAAATGTATAAAGATGAAAGAGTGTCTCTTGACTCATTCCCAAACATAAAATATAGATAATAGAGCATCTTTTAAAGAAATATTTTTAGAGTTAACTTACACTTTTCCATTTATATAATGAAAGAACAGACAATAAGGCTGTGATTTCTTCTGCTTTGGGTTCATAAGGAGAAACAAGATGTTAGTAAATTAAAACTATCATATTATCATCTGAATGGCCTTAAACTGAAGAACAGTAGGTTTAGATTAAATATCAGGAAGAAATCCTTCCCTGTGAGGGTGGGGAGGCCCTGGCACAGGTTGCCCAGAGATGTGGCTGCCCCTGGATCCCTGGGAGTGTCTAAGGCCAGGTTGGCCGGGGCTTGGAGCAACCTGGGACAGTGGAAGGTGTCCCTGCCATGGCAGGGGTGGGACTGGATGGGCTTTAAGGTCCCTTCCAACCTAAACCACTCTGGGGTTCTATCTATACAATTTTTCTGCAGTTGCTTTTTTTCACTGTGATTCACCATTCTCCTCTCTGCTGTGGTTTATGCATCAATGCCTGCATAAATAGGAAGTGATCCTTGTAATGTGGACAAAATCATGAGTGTAAGGCTGGAAACTCCATTCGGTTTGCTTAGTATGTTTTCTATTTTGTCTCATGCATACATGTAAGGATTCATTTGCATTTAATGATATGAGAGAGATTTCTGTCTGGAGCATGTGAGGACATATCTCTTTCTCTTGTATATTCATTTTGTGAAACTTAGCTGATTTCATCCTTTCAGGGTCAGATTTTGAGGTATTTGCATATATTATAAAATTAAAATACAATGGTGGTGTTCTGTGGGAGACTTGTAATGAAGACTCGTGTAATTTTAATTCTGTGGGTAGTGGGAATGCAGGACTGGGTTTTTTTAGTTTGTATGTAGATTATATGGTATTTTGTACAATACAAAATCTCTTGTAAAGATAATAAAATACTTGATGCTTGAAGACTGTTTTGAAGTTTCTCAGTAAGGTGGAGTTTACAATGATTTTTAAAATATCAGAGATTTGGTAGGTGCTTAAAAATTACCATTAGCAAAAATCTCTTTATTTCAGTTGGTGCAGGCATGCTCTTTTTTGCTTGCTGTGTTTATTATCACCAGGATGTACTTAAATCATGCTCTGTACTCAGTGGAGCTTTGCTGAAGAATGTCAGTCAATAGTTACAAAGCTGTCAAACACTTTTCCCTAAGTTGAATTTACACAGGTATCTCAAGAAGAAATTAATGAAGTCTTGTTTCACTGCACATGTGTAGCCATTTTTAATAAACTTTTAGGGATTTGAAGTACTTTCTGTGCGGTTGCATTTGTTTCTGGATTACAAAATGTATAAAAGCTTTGCCAGCCTTGGCAGAATGAGAGGAATTGCAGTTTACAATTTTTTGTGGCAAACATTCACTTTAGGTTGGTGATATGTGAATTTACTCGCTTATTTATTATAGCAGTGATAGATTATTCTCACTTCTGCTTAAATTTGACAAGCTGCGCAGTGCTAAACCCTGCTAAAATGGTGCAAAGACCCAATTACATAAACTACAAAGGCATGCAAGAGTAAGCAAAGAAAAAACATATAAAAGGATTAAAGATCAAAAATAGAACGATTCCAGTGAAACTGCATTAGGAGACATCAGGCAGGAAAACATGAAAGAATTAGAGTATGAAGAACAAAGCTTTATAAAGCTTCTGAAAACTGGCAAACATATTTTTAAATTACTTCTGTTAACTCTTTATATTAGAATGAAAATAATTTATTGGGAAAGTACATATTTTTCTGTGTTGTAATGAACTAAACAATTGAATTGTATTCTTCATGTGTTTTGTTTATGGAGTTCGGGTGTCATCTGCAGAGTAGTGGTGCTGGTTTTAACCAAGGATTTTAAAAGTAAGTGGTGCTTTTAATTTTAAATAAAATGCTGTGGAAGATTTAAAGAGAATTGCAGGGTGGATTTACCCTAATGCATGCTTACTGGTGTGAGGCATGCCAAACCTTTATTCCTTCTGTGGCTTTAAACAGCACCTTTCCAGCTAATCCTAATTTGCTTTATACAGTAGATGTGGTGTTGCACTGCCCCAAGAGTGCTGACAAAACAGTGGCACGGTCAGGAATAAACGAGGCATTTGGCCCTTATGTTTTCTCATACAAATGACTATTGTGTAGAATTCATTTTCTTTGCTCAGGGAACTGGGAGAATGGGGTAAGTGAAAAATAACCATTACAGGAATAAGAGTTCATTCACTGCAATTCCCCCACGTTCCTCGGAAGAATGAGACAAAGTACAGACTTTTGTGGCATTGCCAAAAGGATTTCTGTGTGTCCCACAAGCAGGGTTTCTGCTGAAGTTAAGAGAACCAGTTTGGTTACAGGTCGCAACCAAAGTAGGTCCTGAATGTCTTTTAACATCTAATTGAAAAGTATAAGAGGGCTTTCTTTAGATAAGTCCTCAAAATACTGCACAACTTTTGTATAAATCAAGACTTGCCGTGTATTTGTGGTCAGCACTGAATCCCATTCCTGTAACAGTTCATCTGAACTTAATATTCTGCTTTCCCTTTCCACCTCCTGGACCAGTTTGTGACTAGGAGGAGAGAGTTGTGATTTTTTGTGATTTCCTTTTGTCAGAAGCATTGCCTGCCGGTTGAGGTGCTGTGTGGACAGTCCCTGTCTCTTCTCTGGGGTTGTTCTCCATGTAGGGATTGCAGGCTGGTTGAAGCCTGGGAGGGATACAAAGCAAGACAGATGGTTTCCCACAGACTTCCCCTCTAGCTCTTTCATCTTTCATCTAACTATTAATTCATCTGTTTGGATGGATACATTCACGCATGGAACCAAGATGAATAATAATGAGATTTTTAATAACTCCCTACATTTGCATTCCTTGTAACTCTTTACATGGTTCTAGCTGATTAAAATGAATCATTTACATAATTAACATATGGTTATAGTGTTGGCTTTAATATGCTGATTATCTCAGTACTTTTGTCTAGAGTCAATTGGATTCAAACTGTAACAATTGTTTGAAGTGAGAATAGTTTATTCCTGTGAGGGTTGGTGAATATTTGCCATGGGGCCTGATTAGAAATAGCACAACTGTCCAAGAAATTCTTTAATGTAAAACATGTATTAAAAAATAAAAAATAAGAAAATGTCATCTACATCTGCTGTGTTTAGGTCAGGCTTTACAAATAGCTCTCTATGCTTAAGGAGACTTGTGCCATTAGTTCTTGGGGAGATACTAGCACAGAACCAGGCATAGTACTGAGAAGGAATCAAGACAAACAATACAGGTCTAATTGTTTCTTATTTATGAAGACTTTCTTGTTTATTTTCTTTAAATCAAGTTTAGAAATACTTTTTTAAAAAATTGCATTGAGGTAGATTTAGGAATAAGTCTTTTTCGCTACACAAAATACATTTTAGTTGTTTTATATTCTTTGGATTAACCTACTGTTAACATGAAAAGAGGAATAGTTTTCATATTTCTTATTTTGTTTGTTTTCTCCCAGTATGTATTTGTAGCAAGTCACACTGAAGCAATTGTATTTTAAGAATTCGTAGAATATTTTCCAATCTTGCTATCACCCTTGGTGGTGTGCTCAGCTTCCTAATGCAGAGGCTGCTTGAAAAGAGAAGAGAAAAGAATTGTCAGTTTTTGTGGTTAGGTAACTAACACTTGTGTCAATGAATGCTTTTTGAATGTTCATGAATATTTGAAGCAAATTTGTGTTAATTGCACTACTGTTGTCCACAATTAGTCTGTGGTAGACATGATTAATTGTAAAGAGCCCTGACATTTATGCATAAAAGGCTTGAGGTCAAACAGAAATGGAGAAAAATGGTTGCTGCAGCATTGGCAGATGGAATGCTAATGTATTTTGACTCATACTGAGAATAATGATATTTCAGCATCAATAGCAAATAATTGTTTTAGAACTGTGGAATATTCTTCTCCTTTCCTTTGCTATTCCTCCTCTGTTTAAGTTTCTTCCATCCCCCCCCAGGATGCCACAGTCACGAGTTATTTTTACCGTGTAGCCTTTAATTGGCTGCAGTGCTGTGTTGTGGGATGCTTTACAGGAAGCCCACACCACGCTGCCAGCCGGGAAAGGCCTCCATCGATTTCCTTCCCTGAGGAAAAGTGTAATGCAACAATGTTCTGATATCAGAGAGCCATGCCTGCATTGAGAAGGAAGTCTCTTGAATCCGTGTTGGTTTACAACCTGTCAAAAAAGGAGCTGGAACACAGGACATTAATACCACTTCAGCACGTTTATCATGGCTGAGTAGTAAATAATTCAGCAGATACACTCGGTGTTTTAATTTCTGTCTTAACAGCAAACAGACCGTGTTCATAGTGTCATGGGCTGTTTATGCGTGTGACCCATAACGCTTTGGGTCCTTTTCCAGCACAACAAACACCATGTGACACAGAGACCAGCACCCTGCAGTGCTCCCAGGGGGTGGAACTGGGGGCTACAGTGCTCTGAAGGGGCTGCGGGTGCAAAGCCCTGGAAGTTATTAAAAATCAGCAGCCCCTGGTGGATGTTCCTGTTTGGAAAGTTGGCAGGGCGGTTGGTTCAGGGAGTGTAGCATCACATCCACCCAAGGCTGGCCGTGCCCACGAGGAGCACAGCAGTCAATAAATGTCTGTGTTCCTGGGGCACAGGGAGGCTTCTTCCAGCTCTTCGCTCTTTGGCAGTTGACTGATAAGTTTCCTTTGTTAAAATTGACATTAATCTGACTAATTCTTTATAAGCTATTGATGGACTCATTAGTCCAGTGAAGTCCTGCTCTTTTAGATCCTGGGTGGACAGAGCCCTTAGTATGAAGTCTGAACAGATAAAACTGTTCCTTAAATCACCAGTATTAAACAAGACCCTCTTAAACAAACAGAAATCCCTGCCTTCATTTTGAGCATTTTAATATGTTTATGATTGTCTTGCATTTACTAATGCAGCATCCATTGAAGATGGGCCAAACCTTTCCAATATCCTTTGGTGTTATTTGTTTATGTAGAACTTTGCTGCAAGATATGGAATATTCTACTACTGAATAATTCCCATTTGAAGTGCAAGGCAATTACATGTTCTATCTGTCCTCAAAATGTTGGGGTTTTTTTTACAAGAAACCACCATAACTTGTTGAAAATTTTATTTTTCTCTTTTTAATTCTCTTCAATGAAAGAAATTTTGTTTATTTATGATTTGTGCCAGTTGACCCGTTTGCAGTTGCTTTTTAGCATGTCTTCAAAAGTTAGAGGAAGTAAAATGGAAGCAAAATGGTAGCCTGGAAATGTATGATGATATTCAGTGAATGTTTTTAGGATGTCAGTTGAGAACTAACTAGTACTGCTAGTTCTTACTGATCTTACAAAACAGTTTATCAAACTGTGAGTTTGACAATGGTGTTAAAAGTTCCATGGAATCACATAAACTTTGTAATGTTTTTGGGTAAAAATTGGGTGGTGATTGTTCATGATGCCCTCTGAGAAGCATTGATGGTTCATAATGGTCTTTGTTAAATAGTCTGGGACATGGTGTTCTAGGGAAATTTCCCAAAAGGTGATATTTTTTGTGCAGTAGCTCAGCTCACTGAATTTTTGCTGTAAAATACTTCCGTCAGACCAAAACCAGGTAGCAAATGTTTCCACACAATGGAGCTTTACATAACTCTTGCATAATTGTGTTCATAATTTTTTAACAAACAAAAAAATCCCCTTTTCATCTTGAAAAGGCAACCTGTTACTAGTTTTAGTCTGTTTTTAGAATACAAAAAATAGCCTAAATGAGAGAAATCACTTGTATGTGTAACCCAGAGGATACGGTTATCTAGAATGACTGAATTAAGTGAAATATTCTGTTTTTCCATTGAGTGCTTTTTGAATAGCTGGGTGACATTTGGTTATGTGGTCTCGTTTCAGGCAGGGTGTTCTTTCCAAGCAGAATGTATGGTGCTAATCTCCAGCTCCCCTGTAATAAATGCTGGACTGCAGACAGGAGATGGCCAAAAGAGAATGCCTGGGCAAACCTTAATCTTTAATAAGGTGCAGAGCTAGTCTATAACTGTCAGGGAATGACAGAAGAGCAGTGCTTTCAGCTTGCCTGCTCAGAATAGAAAATGGGGTCCTCTGACAGGCAAGAAAGGCTGCTTTATTCTTTATTGGGTTTGGGGCTATTATTGTGACCGTGTTATTTAGTTATTTGACATTTGTGAGTTGCTGGGGCAAAAGGAAGTTCAGTTATTAATGTGAAAACAAAATTTTAAATGGATTTTTATGCTGAGCTTGCATTGAAATCTCTTACTCTAATGCTTAAAAATAAAGCCTTACTTGGTGCTGAATGAGTGTTGTTTATAATTAGGAAAAGAATGTATAGGAATATTACAATATATAGGAATCTTATAATGCAGTCATCAAGATGCTTATATACAAATATTTTACATTTAATTTGAGGAATATCAGGGACTTCATGAAATGTATATTTTTTGCAAGATTTAGGTTTGGTTTTAGAGTGATGAAATTAAGATTGCTTAGAATTGTTTTGTCTGAAAGATCAGAAATTTTGAATTTGCAAAGTTCAAAATGGACTTGCATGCTGCTAAGGTTAGACAAAATATTGGTCTAGAGACATGAGAATATACACTGGTGGAATATATGGCAAACATGCGACAGGTATGCTAGAAGATAATATGCTGCTAAATTACAATTTCGGTCTTTTTCTAAAATTTTACACAACAAAGACATTTCCTTCTTTATTCATTTGCTTTCAGTTCTCGGGTCTGTATGGAAGATAATTGCATAGAAGTTTTAAGTTGTTTACCTTTAAAATAGTGTTTCTTTAAATGTTTTCATGGTGTCTCTCTTAAAGATATAATCTAGATAAAATATAGCTGCCAGTGGTGGTGATTTGTGGCACGTATGTGATGTGACCTTTCTGTCACAGCAGAATACTGTCCAAAATAAAGCTTGACCAAAACTGCAAACAGTTGTCCTTCAACAGAACACCCTCCTCCTTGAGAACCCTTCTTCTAAAGGAGTCACACAAGATGTGTAGGGTTTTTTAAGGCACTTTCTAGTAGGAAATTAGTTGGTGGTTTCTAGTCTTTGCATTCATGCTCAGATTTGCAGATTGTCAGCCTACACAACTTTCCAGGAAAAGCCATCCAGAAAAGGACAGCATCTCACAAGTGACAGGGATCCAGAGCCTGTGCATCTGTGCTCTGGCTCTGCTAATGAAAGAGGATACGAGTGCAGGACGTGGTGGTTTTAAATTCACAATCCCTCTTGCTCTGCAGGAATGACTGGCAAGGCTATCTGAAATGAAACAAAATTTGCAATAATTCTAATTGAGAAGTGAGTAATAGGTACTGTTAAATAGAGGTGTTTCTGTATTCCAGGCAGAAATCCACCATTGACTCCAAAATAACATTGATACTGAGTTGTGGTTTCCTGGGAAATACTGCACTATGAGAAAAGATGAGGTTAAGGTATAAAATTATTCCCTTCTCAATAATCTTAAACTTTATATTTCCTTCTTTTGTAGTCTGAAATCACGAATAATGGTTCCAGGTTTTGAAAGAAAAGGCAGATACTAAAACAAACTTTCCAAACAATAATTTTTTTAGGAAACTTCCAGATGACTTTGCAGACTAATTTTTGTGTATTTGTTACATCCATGTTGCTGTTTTGTTCTTTTTTGGTTTTTGTTTTTTCTTGGGACTTGAAACCTTTACTTTCTGTGAGAGAAGTGTTTAGCAAGTGTGGTAAGTTTATTCTCTAAAGAGTGATTTTGGACATATTGTTATCTATGTCGTTGTCAGTGGACTTTTCATCTCATCTCATCATCATATTACTCAGTGAGGGTCACGGCAATTTGAGCCTGGCACGGTGCCATTCCAGGCAGATGGCATGGGCAGGGAGCCAGGAATGCATGTTGAGGGCAGAAGACTTTTTCAGCAGCCTTGTTTGCAAGTGTGAGAGCCTTGGCCCACGTGCAGTGTGACTGCACACACCTCAGCCTTTCTTCCCTCGTGTGCAGCAATAAAAACAATGTTTGGTTTTAGAAGAGGCTGGAATGGCCCTCAGGTTTTCTCCCAAGACATTGGCAGCCCCAAAGAAGCCTCCATAGCTCAGCAAAATAGTAGGCTAATTCCCTTTTTTTCTCTTTTATTGTCCCAGTTGAGTTCAGTCAATTTACACAAGGAGGTTGTTTAAATCAAGATAAATAAAATTTATTTTAAAAAATAGGTTTTTTTTCAAGGATATTAAAAACTAAATATAGCACAGGAAACTTTGTTTGTCTTTTTTTTTTTTTTGCATGGGAATTATAGTGATGTTATTTTTGTTATTTCTTATATGACTGAAATTCAACATATTGACCACTGATTTCTTGACCTGAATGGACATTAACATTTCTTGACCGAGTCTCAGTTAAAGCTTAATTTCTTTACTCTTGTTTAATGGTTAGAGCCGGTTTCTTTAAGGAAAACATTTAAATCCTGTGTAACGTGGAATCATTTAGTAGTTGTATAAGAGATGCATATTTGTGGTTTGAACTAAGTAGTTGTCAAGTGAGTTTAGTAGAGCAGCCAGGCCTGGCTGCATGTTAGATATGTTACTAGTCCTCACAGACACTAAAGGTTTGCTAACAACTGCTTTAATAATTTAGTTGTTTTTTTTTTTACTGCTTCCTGTGAAAATGAGTCATTTGTCTTGTGTAGCTTTTGTAAATAAAAGAAGTTTGAAGTAATATGTGAAGGTGGGACTGCTTTGTGAGGTTTGCCCGTGGCTAAATCTGTGCCAGTACCCCAGCAAGTACTGATAGGGCTTTTACAGGATGGCTGTAAAGTCTTAGCAAAAAAACCCAAAAACAAAATAACAAAAATTTGTTTTAAATCCTACTGTATTAGCTGTCAGTTTTCTTTATGAAGAGTCACATATATAACAGTCTTTTTTTTCCCCTTGGTCACCTGCTCGTGTATGGGAGTCTGATCCATCCTTGGACATATTGACTGGAAAACTGTGGGTAAACAAGAGAGTGGAGTCATGTGATTGATGACTGTACAGTGGAAAGCATGAACTGTGCCTGAAGGAAAGCTTTTAAAGTAATTGTATTACTTCCTCTTTTATATGCAAGCTGCATTACCGAGAGAATGGCTTCTTTCCTTGAGTCCATTCCTCTATCACTTGGTATCTCTTCTCAGCTTTAGTATATCTTAATACAGTCAAAATGGAGAAGAGAAAGGCAAATATTATTTTAGTATTCTGGTTATTTAAGAGGTTTGGTGATACTATGGCACATCTTACACTACACTGAATTTCATTGTACAATTCGTTCACAGAAAATTGGATTCTTGGAGCAATTCTGCTTTAGCACTTATTAAAGGAGCTGAATCAGTTTCTTTCATAATCTTAAAAGAAATGGTATGAATACTGAGTAAGTTCCAGATAAGAGATGTGATTTTAGTGTAGCTCAACCTTTTTTTTTTTTTTTTCCATAAAACACACAGGCTAGAAGGGGCTCCTGTAATCTTTGCCTGACCTCCAACCTGTAATACCTCTATAGAGTTATAGAGTCCATGTGTTTTGTTCCAGCAGCCACACTGGTTTAGATATAAACCTCTTTTTTTATCAGTAGATTACTGGAAATCATATAATGAATATATGCTTACTACATGTTTTTTGGTGTCTGCATTCTGTGCAGTTTTATGGACAAAAAATACACACTTGAATGAAGTTTGGTGTAATCATATTATTATATTTTTTACAATAAAATAGATATAAATAAATGGAACAGGGAAAAAAACCACAAGAATGTATTTTCAACAGGGATTTCTGTTAGAGCTTGACTAAATTTAAAAAAATAATATTTTGTTAATATTGTGTCAACATCTACTTTGATTTGGGATTTTCGAGGCACAAGGTGCAGTATTGTCACTAAGGGAGGTGCCACACTGGTGTGTGACACTGGGACTGCCATCACACTGTGTTGAATAGAGCCTGTGCAGGACCATCCTACAGTTATGTCAACCTGGGTAGTGTTTTGCCTGTGATTTACTGCCAGGATATGTGTCTGGAGACACATCCTTCCTTCCTCCACCAAAGTGAAAAACAAAATAAAAACTGAACCAAAATGTAATGTGCTTAGGTACTGTTGAGAACTGGCCTTTGATTACATGGGCAGGTTCCCCCAGTTGAGTTGTGCCATCATCCTGTACCTCCTTGTTCTGAAATTGTGTTACATGGGATAATGCTGGATTTGTTACTTAGTCAGAAGGTTATTGAACTAGTCCATAATTCACTGATGTAGTCAACTAATTCTCTCAAGGTGATCCCATTCTCTTTGTGCCTCTGAGTCCCAAACTTCTGGGTTGATTTCCTGAGGATTAAAAGTTGGGTTTTTTCACAGAAAAAATGTTTGTGTTGACAAGTGCCTAATATAGATTATGTAGGTGATCTGTTTTAAGAAACAGGGTGTATTATTCCTGGGAGAAAGAAGCACTTGTTCTCCAACACGTGGGTGCAGGTGCTGGGAGTGCAGGTAGAGCTGCCAAACTGGTAAGAATTTTTCCCCTCAAAAATTTTTTTTTTTTCTTTGCATTAAAAAAAGTGTTGAAAGGGATTTTGTAACTGTCAGGTGAATACTTTAAACAGTTGAGCCTCTGTACTTTTTGCAAAGACTCACTGTATTGTGTCTTTCTAACTTTCTTGTTCCCTTCTTAGCTCTTGCTGCGGGAGGAATTTTAGCCTTGCCTTCCCTTCTGGCACAACACAGAAGTTTGACTGGTTCTGGCATCATCAAATACACAAACCCAGTGGGGTCTTGAGGACAGAGATGTGAGGATCTCTCTTGGCTGCTGGAGCCTTAAAGGAATGGTGCAATTCTACCCCTTAGGTGGTGGGAGAGGAGGATGGAGCAGTGTTAGTAACTTGTAGGGCTCTGTTTGCTTTGCAGTGGCTCCTGGCCAGGCTTATTTCTCACATTTTCATAGACAGAAAGTGAGCCTCTCAACAGGTCACTTTTCCTGGCCATCTCTGTGTCATTGGATATTCTGAAAGTACGTCCTTCTCCCTGTGCAGCTGCATGAGGAAAAGCAGGCTATTTTTTCAGGTTTTTTTTTCGTTTCCATTTTTCTCTCTCCCCCTCTCTCCCATAGATAGCATGTAAAGCTTTGTGGGGTTAGTGCTCCTGGTGAGCAGCACCAGGGATTAGTGTTATCTCTAGAATTGTAATGTGTAGGCCAATATTGTATCATAGCCTCCTCAAAGGGTAACTGCAAGGGGAATTCCATCACCCTGTGTATTTTCTAGTGATTTCAGCATTTTTACTGTGAATATCCAAAGCCGCTGTATTTTGCTTTGGAGGTGGGAGGAATGAGATGAGGTGAATGAATGCCTATAGGAAACTAAGTATAGAAAACCAGAAACATCACCTTAGTCTTCAGTCTGGTCTGCAGTTTCATACAAACCATACAGTAAAAAGTCAATTATAATACTTAGAAATGAGGCAAAAACTTTTTTCTATACTCACTGCTCATGTTTAAGAATCTTTTGGCTTCATAGCCAGTTCTCAGAATAGCTTACTACTTAACTAGTGTATTTGACCTAATGACCAAATGTGGCAACTTTATGAATTATATATCAGTCTCTTGGGTACCAAACTGTGTGCTTTAGTTTTATT
This sequence comes from Atrichornis clamosus, assembly GCA_013400975.1. Lineage (NCBI taxonomy): Eukaryota > Metazoa > Chordata > Aves > Passeriformes > Menuridae > Atrichornis > Atrichornis clamosus. Next base: position 109,528 of record WBMZ01014013.1, on the reverse strand, counting down.
AAATCATTTCTGATTTGATTACCTTCATTAGATCATGTAGCAAGTTAATTTCTTTTGAATTCATTGTTCGGACTTTACAATTAAAAGATGCTAATCAAATTGTGTAGTTCTCCTCCTGTCTTCATTATGATATCAGTGAGTTTTAGAATTCCAAATACTATTGTAATGCAGCTTTCTTATAATCTAACAGTAGGAGATCAGTGTAATACATGGATTATCAGTTTCTGGCCCCTGATCTGTTCAGAAGCAGCATATTTCCAGACTGAGGAATATCAGCAGCAGTAGTGCATGAGGGATTTTTATATATTTCAACTTGCCAATTAGTAATAGAGGGATGGCTTTCTAAGATGTACAGATCACAGTTCTGCCCACTCTCCTAACAGAAATATGACAACTCGCTTAAATAATATCATGATCTTTTTAAAAAGCTAAAGTTGGGCACTTCTGAAGTATGGGGTTTATTTTCAACATCACCTGGGAGGTGAATAACTGAGGTTGGGGAGATACAAGTAGGAAATATCAGCAAATACATGGAGAGGGAAGGCTTTTTATGACTTTGATGTTTTTGATGCCCTGCAGATCTCAGTTGTTTGTTATTGTTCAGTCCCAAAAATCAGCCTAAATGCTGCAGCTGAACCCAAGTGTAAGCTGCATTTCTTATATCCTCGTAATTAGTATGAACTTCTGGCTGAAGTGCTGTGTGTGAGTCTGTATGGCTGGAAGATATAAAAAAAAGGGAAAGCTCATCTTTTTTTTGTGGTTGATTTGCTGTATTTCAATTTTGGAGCTCTTTTAAGCTTGTGTATGGAATCATCCAAACTCCATAATCCAGGATACTAAATACCTCCTGCATATGCAACAATACTGTTCCAAAAAAAGTAAAAATGAAATTATAGATGGCCTGTGTTATTATACTAATGCCTGAGGCTTTTCAGTATGCTACAGCAGAGGGTTTCCCTTTCCTGAGTGTTTACTTAAAATTAATTTTGTTCATTCATAATTTCTTTATTTTATTAACTGAAAAGTATATCAATTGCTTTGCAAGCCTTTCACTCTGTATTTCTCCTGCTCCCATCCACGTGTTACCACAGGGGATTTATTGGTTATTTCGGCTTTTTAAAATTTTTTGTGTGTGTGCCATTGTTAGATAATTCGTTTCTTGGGCCTTTAGATTCTAGTTTTAAATAAATGCATGTTGCTTGAGTGTAGTAGTGCCCCATTCTTAAAAAAGAAAATTCAAGTTTTCTTACAAAAGATGGATAAACCATTTTCTTTCTATGCCTTGTTAAATATGTTCCATACAGCTGTCTTCAGAAATGTGCAATTACCGTTAAGTAATTTTCTGGTGGTGAAATGATACTTAGTCTATGAAAGGATACCTGGTGTTATTTTTCTTATTTTTACAGAGATAAAATTCGGTTCTGACCTTTCAGTGGATGTGTTTATGATTCAATAGTAAATATTATTGAGGAAGGCATTCCTCCTGTTCGTTTTGAGTCACTTTGGTAAAAGCCTTGATTTAGGACAACAGTACAGGATTTACTGAGTAATGAACTAGTTGCTGAATAGAGAGACAAAATTTGGTACAAACTCTCAAATTAGGCAGGGATAAATGATGACAGGATTTGTGCAGTTTGAGGAGTTGCCATTTCATTTAAATCTGTGGAGTTGCACCAGCATAAATTCAATCTATTCAAGAGTTCATTCTTGAATGCTTAAGTTTTTCCTATCTTCTTCTGATTTATCATAGAGGTACCCTTGGATGAAGATGATAAGTTTCATGCTCCATGTATTATTTTCTACCATGCAGGCTAAAATATTGCAATTCCTTCTTCAAAGAAAACAATATATTTGGATGAGAACTAATTACCTCTTTTTTTATTCCAAGTGACAAAAGCTAATATATCACACTTAGCCACTATAAGAACTCCATTTCAGTAAACTAATTAAACTAATCCTATCTCTACTCATTATTCTCAGTTCTGCTAAATATTTTAACAGCATAGATTTATTTCATTACATAAATTATATCATACTTAAAGAAAACAGTTTGCATAATGGTGTATTTGCATTCTCAGGAGTTTATTTTGGGTGTTTGAATTCAGACTTCAAATTTCAGTTGAAATAATATTATTTGCCTTATTTATGATGGTAATTCTTCTTAATTATTACTAATTATCTAGAATGATGTATAGCTTTAATTAAATGTAAGTGCTTGGCATTCTTGTTAACTTGGATTAAACATTGACAGTTCTGCGTGTAAATAATGTAATGTTAGAAAGTTGTGATATTTCCTACAGTTTAGAAGCTGTGGCTGGACCATTCAACGAACCAATGACAGGGTAAAAAACAAGTTGCTTTTTGATTGTTAGTGATTGTACAAATTGAAAGATCATGTACTTACTGGACCTTTCTTGGGATGCATAATGAAAATGAAAATGTCTACCTCATTTTTTCTTCTTAAAGTATGAAACCAGAACATGTGGAAGGCTAAGAATTCAACAGCAGTGTTTCTGAGAAGCTGTAAAGAAATAGTGCTTAAGTACCACTTCAGACTAAAGTGCTTTATACTTACAGACATGTAATGCAATTAAAACAAGAACCTGTAAGCCTCCCAAATCTCTGAAGTTTAGTTTAGGTCCTGTACTTAAGATACCTGCTGCAGAGCTTTCCAAAATGTTAAAGACAATACAGATAATAAATAATTGATCAGAATGAATTTACAGTATGTAATTCATAGGAGCTGTATAGAGCATTCATAGTTTTATTGATTTTTTAATAAACCACTTACATCACAGAGGTAATGGTGTTCCAGTCTTAATGCCAGTTTTTATGCTCTTATCTGGGCTTTAATTTCTGTCACTGTTACTAATTTATCATAGTGCTGACACTAGATGAATCACGAGGATTTTAGGAAATTCACACAGAAAGGGAATTAATTTTGGTTCATTTTAGCTGGGGATTCTGCATGATTTCCTAAAGAATGAGAGGCAGACAGACAACTGACAGACAATTTGTAAATTGTTTTATCCTAAGTGCTGTGGGTTACGGTCCCTCAGCTCAACACGTCATGAGAGCTCTCTCACTCCCATGCCTGCCAAGTCCAATCTGCCAACTGGAATTAGCAGAGCTGTAATTCATCTTCCAGGTACCAAGCAAGCATCAATGCAGCTTTCAATGACACTCTACCCTGCTTTGCACCTTAGTTGCTTCTTGAATTCAACAGCAGGAATTGCTTTCATATTTTGCTCAGCAATAATCTAAACTTCTCATCCATTGATGAAGTGTTGCTGTTGTTGTGGTCAGTTTTCAAGTATTTGTCCTTAAATCATTAGAAAAGGCAGTGATAATTTTATTTCTGTCACCTGTGCTTTTCCTGTTCTGACATAGACAAAAATAGTAAGTCCATGCTCTTTAAATTTAACTTTCTTTTATTCATCTAATTTGCAAAGATGTTACCTACAAACAGTCTTCAGATGTGGTTGACAGAGATTAGCATAATGATGTAATCTGATATTTATATTTAAAATATTAAATGTATTGCAAATAGATTTTTGAATGCCAAAAATTATAAGGAAGAAAGGGAAATTGAGCCCATGGTATAATCTATTTTATCCTTCTCTAATCCATCTGTCTCCTTAACATTTTGGAGAATATCAAGCAAAATTTTGCAGAAATCTAATTGCTTTGAATAGCTGTTCTTAACTTGATTCCAGGTGCTGTATGAACCATTCACTCTTAGAAAATACTATTCTTTTGAAGAATATCTATATTTCCATAGTTAATAGAAGCTCTTAAACAGTCCAAAGAGAGTAACCAAATACTATATGTAACATTTTAATTTTTTTTCTTAGAATAATAATTCATTGCAGTGATGAAAGTGTTCAGTAAGGGGAGAGTTGTAGGTTACAGAGCTTTTCACCTCGAGCAGACTTCCCTGAGCTCCATCAGTAGTGACGGAATGCTGGTAGTGCTGCTGCACACTCAGTGGCCTCTGTGCAGTAACACAGCTCCTCACGCCAAGATCCAAGCCTGGCCTCAGAGAGATGTCAGAGCGTGCAGCTGACCTCTAGAGTGGCAGGAGACTGCAAGGAAAGATGGGATGGGTCTGGAAACCAAACAATGGGCATTTGTGTGGGCGTTCTGATCTGGTCAGATGTAGGGGTTGCTGATGTAAAAGCCTTTGATCCCACTCAAGTTTTGACAAGGGAGAATGGCTTTAAACTGTCAGAGGGCAGGGCTAGGTTAGATTTTAGGAAGAAATTCTTCCCTGTGAGGGTGGTGAGGCCCAGGCACAGGCTGCCCAGAGAGGCTGTGGCTGCCCCATCCCTGGAAGAGTCCAAGGCCAGGTTGGATGGGGCTAGGAACACCCTGGGATAGTGGAAGGTGTCCCTGCCATGGCAGGGGCTGGAATGAGATGAACTGTCAGGTCCTTTCCAACACAAACCATTCCCAGATGACTCTGTGACAGTGTACCCTGGTTTTAAGTGCTTACCAGGTGTTCTGGATGTGGCTGTGACTCTGTCTTGCTCATGCACACTGCTGAGCCAAGCCGTGAGAAGCAGAATTGAAGCTACTTCTGTTGAAGTCGGAGCGGAATGGCTAAAAATGAGGCTGTAGAGGTTGGGGTGAAAAATGCTTAAGTAGATTTGTTGCTGGTAAGTGCTCAGAAAATCAGTAAAAAAATGAAGGTTTTGTGAAGGTCAGGAGGCTCAATTTTGGTGGACTGAAAGTACTTTGTGTAACTGAAGTGACTAGCAAGTAAGAAGGGGAGGTGGGGAAGGCAGCCTGCCTTATCAACACTAGAGGTAAGCCGAGAAAAGGGACTTTCTATTGTGGAATATTTGGTATCTGTCTCCTCAGTTTGTTTATTTGCTGTTTATAAATTTTTCTCAGTATATCTTGCATTATGAAACCACATTGCTTGGCGTTAACTATCAGTATCAGTAAAACAAAATTTCAGTTGCTAGATACGATAATACTTAATAAAATGGGTTGTACCCTTTAAGGTGTGCTGTGCCTGAATAAAATATGAACTGTGTATGTAGCTTCAGTATGCTTGCCTAGCTTGACAGTCAGCATTGTGTTTCACTTGACAGATGTCTGTAATTGCACACATTTTTCATAGTTGTGTGTATTTGATAAGTCATCTATAAAATTATGTAGTAGCCTTAGAGGGCAAATTTATCTGGTAATCTTTTAAATTTCAAATTCCAGTGTTAAAATTTCTTGAAGTACCTTGTATATACATACATATATATATTTGTCTATTTGTACAGACCTTATCTGTATACTTTTTACATTATGAAATACCTGTGTGTATATATGTAGTGTAAAATATACCTATTTTACAGAATTCTTTACACTAAGCTTGCTCAGCAATACTCTATTTTTATTTCTGCCTGTGTTAATTATTGAGTGTCAACTTATAAGGCATGCTTATAAGTAAGTTACCTTGAAGTAAAATAAGATTCTTACTTATTTTTCTTTCAGGAACATCTTATTTAACAATGACTTTTCATTTTGCAGAAGCTTACATGCTTATGGTGCTTACACTAATTGGCATGTAAGGAATACCAGTTAAACAGACTCATACATATCCTTCCTGAATAATGCAGTGAGCTAAATGTGTTTGAAAATGTATGTGGTTTCATATTGGTAAATGAGATGTATTTGTGGCTCATGTCACTCCTATATTAGCTGTGTTTAATGATAAATTTATAATACCTTGCTTGTCAAAAGATTAACAGGTAATGTAAATATTGTACAAAAGTGCCAAAAACTTAAAAGTGTTGAAGTGATGAGATTCACTTTGAATTTTTTGAGAGTTGTTGGACCTCAGACCTCATGTCAACTTGGTCTTCAGTTCTAGTAGTATGATATTTTGACAAGGGACAACATTTTGTACAGTCCAAAGACCACAGATCTTTCACTTTTGTAAGTGATTACAGCTCAATTGAAGTTATTCCCCTTGAGGACCTGACCTCAAGTGCTAAATCTCCCAATTCTATCTTTTGCTAGGCAAAGAAGATGATGACAGTATAATCCTATGCACTCACAGCAGCAGTTTCACATATTTGATGAGCTCACATTCACAAGACATCACCATATCCTGTAGTATTCAGCCAGGTGGACCAGGCATAACATAGTCCATAGTGAGTAAAGAGTCCTACATTATATTAAGCTCTCTCTCCATTACTTTCTAGAACTGTGATGACTGGCTGGTGGTGTTGGGGTGGGGGTACAGTATTAGGAAATCTTCCTGATTGTTTAATCCAATAAAATGCTTTCTCTTTTTGCCATGTTTTTCTCCTATCCTACCATAAGTTCTGACAATTTCATCCTCAAGTGGCCACCTAACAAAGACACCATTATTCTAATGTGAATTGTAGCTTGTTGTAAAGTGGCAAAAAAAAATCTAAAGAAACTCCAGTGTATTCATTAAAAAATAATTTGTTTATAATTACTACTGGTCATGATAACAGATAGAGAAGTGTTTAGAACGAAAATTAGTCAAAGTGAGCCAATAGCTCTCCAGACATAACATATGGGTGTGAGCAAAGGTTTATAAGAATATTCTCCAACTATTTAAGCAGCCTTGCATAATAAAATCACAGACCCTGCTAGTAAAATGACAGATATTTATTGCTGTGTTTATTTCTTGTTGCTAGTGAAATTCTTAAAGCATAATACTTAAAATGTTAAAAACAAAGGCTGATCCTACTGAAAACAATGAATCTGTAAGAAATTCGGACATTTAAAAGCTGCTGGTTTTGCGTGAACAGGCCATACAGCCTAATTTCAGGTGTAGGCTGTTGATCTGGTGTTTTTGTGCCTGACTCCCCACATTACTTGTGTCCAAGGTGTTCTCATTAAATACTGTGATAGCTCCAAACCAGCAGAGCCAATGCTATGAAGTCCATATCCTAAACTCCAGCAAACATTAGATTCAAAATCTGATGGTGTATCCAAGACTTAGAGGTCTCTGTGGTGCCTTCTGTTAAGCAGATGCTGCAGTTGGAACACAGCAGATGGACACAAAGTGGAATAGGTGCAGGTAGGGGCTAGGAGGGTGGGGAGAATGGAGAGCTGATCTGGTTGGGAAAGAGCTGAGCTTGGTTAGTCCAGCAAAGAAAAATGCTGAGAAGTGGATATTGCTCCTATGTGTGGCTACCTGGGGGGAGGTGACAGGATGTGGCTGGCCTGTTTTGCTAAAAGGCACAAATAGGTACGTGCTGTCCGTGATAATGCACAGAGAGAGGTAAAGGAACCTTTAAACAGTCCCATCAGGGAGTCTCTGAAACTGGATTCCAGTATGAGCATGGGCCAGGGGAGGTCAAACACTTAGCAAATTTTAAGATGGAATTTCTACATTTCCTTATCAAAAATGACATCATGTGGCTTCCTAGCAGGTGACTCAGCCCACTGACTCAGGAGTTATCTTCCAGCTCTTCTTTCTTTCCAAGAAAAGTCAGTCACAGATGCTCTGGCATTCTCAACTGCCAAAATCCCTGCAGCTGATAGGATTAACCAGCTAAATTTGTCCATGAAAAATAAGAAATCTGTGTTTTCTCATCCACATTCAGTAACTCACATGTTACTACTATATTTGGTGATAGTGCTATTTTCCAAAACCTTGTCTGTTGTGGGGTTCCATGTAAATTTGTGTGATAAAGGAATTAGAGTTTGTATCACTATAGAAAAAAATGAAATGCATACTGTTACAAGTCACCTTATTTCAGGGGAAGGTTCATTGGAAATGCAGCTCACACAATGTGTGGTGAGGTGGAAAAAAAATAACAGAAGTGACCACACTCAATGCATACAGCCCATGTGTTTGCCATTTTTCCATTTTCTTAAGCATTTATGGACAATTGAACTTACACAGTGTGCAGCAAATAGTTTCCACACCTTTCTGTGCATGCTATCAAATTTGTATATTTGTAAAATTATTAACAGCAAGTGCAGAGACAGAAAAATTATATGTTTTGAAACTATACAAAATGTTAGAAGTAGGAACTACACTGGCTGAAGACAATTCTGATGCTTGCAGAATCAACTGCTTAATTACATTTTTCACTTATAAAATCTTACTCATAATTTACTTTTCTAGAACCCATATTTTTGTGCAAAATTTAATTTCAGAGTTAAAATATCAGTGAAGGGATACCTTAATGCTGCTTTTTTCGGTGGAGTTAAATTTTTTACAGCCGTGTGCTTACCCTTTTAATGTATGCATCATTAAATTAATGCAGTTTTGAAAGATTAATGATAACACAGTACCTGTACTAAAAATTAAAGGAAAAAATTAGGCCAAATAGAGCTGTTATGGTTCTGTTTGTGTAGACACTGTCATTACTGCCATGAGGAATAAATTAGGATAAAATCCAGCTTCAGCCTATGCACTCTTCAAGGTTCTGTGGAACCACATCTGACAATATTCCTTCACCAGAAGCTTTCTAGTGAGTGAGAACTCTGGGACTTAGCATTGTGTAAATGTGTGTTCATAACCTTGGTAGTTTCATATTGAGGGTGCCTAAAGTTTGTCTTGCATGCCAGATCCTCTCCCATTTTTGTTTTACCTATAACTGTGTAATTATTGGTGTTCCAGCTGCATTACCTTGTACCTTCTTATATATTCTCTTTATATTTTTATTGAGAATTGTCACTAAACCAAAAAGAAAAATTGTCCTTTCTAGGTTGAGTAGCAGTGCTTTTATTCCACCTGTTTCATCAGATTTAAACCTTTCATGTCACTCTTAAATAATCATTGTTTTCCTGCCTTGCCTTTTTGAGCATTTTTTCATGTTAAGCAATCAGCTAAATAAGCATTTTAAACTGTCACCCAGGTTACTTAGTGGAGTGCCAATGTGTACCTTGATGTTTCATATCAACATAAAGTATTCTATCTGTGTTTTCATGATTGTATCTAGGTATATGTTTATTTTAGAAGTGAGGTGAGGAGATCTTTGCAGCCTGCATGTATCAATATATTTGTAGGCATGCAAGCAAAAGGTTGAAATACAGATAAGAAAATAAGCAGGAATTAATTTTTACTCTTTTTCTGGCCTTCTCAAGTTAAGGACACGTGCTGGTGTTTTGGGTGATGCTGTGACATCACTTCATTTCAACCACTTTACTGGCTTCCTTTAAAACTGAGCAACCGGGAAGGGATGAGTAGTAAGGAAAGATAAGAAGAAAAGAAATTAATAGAATGAGTAACAAGCAGTTTGATCTGTGGTTATCTTAGCTGAATGTTACGTGCTGGTAGAATACAACACCTTGGACAAGAAATAGTCTTGAATATTTGGCTCACTTAATGACTCCCTGCAGCTGATTCTTTCTGGGGGAAGCCCTCTGCCAGTCACATTCTTAGTGTCACCTTTTGAACTGCTGTGCCTGGGTGTTCCTTTTGCATCTCAGGACAGTTATAATCTAGGGACATGTGGAATAATCCACATTTCTGGCTTTTACCAGCATTTAATGGAAGGACTGCTCATTTCTGATCACAGCCTTTTCATTAATCAACCTCCCCTTGGGCAGCTGAGCAGAATTTTCCATGTGGTGCAAGTAAGCATTCAAGATTTTCATTGTTAAGCTCAGTTAAATGATAAATTCAGATTTTAGTAAATGGCTTTTTGAATAAATAAGCATGTCATATTATCCTCTGTGATACAACTTTTTTCTTTTTTGAGAAATACATCTCTCAGTAAAAAGGGCTGCTGAGGCCATTCAGGTTTTTTTTATAACAACATAAGAAACATTAAAGCAGACTGAAGTAATCTCTCATAGCAGAGGAGCAGACTGACCTTTCAGCCATATAAAGTTTGATCAGGTGCCTGAGCTAACACATGAATAGAAATAATGCTGGGTTGGTCTAGCATCTCTTGAGAGCTGGGAAGGAGCACGTGAAGTGGTCAGTGCAATGCCTGTTGCAGGAAGATGCAGTTTGATATCATACAACAGATGACAGATGTTGGACAACTTTATAGTGTTAGTATAATTGCCATGTATATTATAACTTCATTTCTAAATGGATTTATTACATTTAATTGTGATTGAAAAGTAGGAATGTGAGATAGGATTAAAAAGACACTCAGAAAGGAATATGCAATTAATTTAAAATCCACTTGAACTCTGCCAAGACATACAGTTCTGAGTGAAGGATCAAACAGCAGATTGCAGAATGGCAGTGCCTCTTTCCCATACCAACTTAATTTATTATTATTGCATGAGAGAATAATATGTTAATATTTTTATCTAATACACTTCCATCTCCAACTTTTACCAGTGCCACCTGCAATCCATAATTTAATTTTTTTTCTGATAAAACTGATACTGAATTTAAAAAGTATTAGCCATAAATTCTTATGGTCTCATAAACTGTGATGTCTAATTGAAGAAACAAATATGAGAGAACTCAGGAATGGCACTAGTTCTAATCACTTCTGTCATTCTTTTAAACTCAGTGCAAACTAAATGATTACTTACAGAAAATATTAGTGCAGAGAAAGTACAGCGTGGGCAAATGTTCTGCTGCTTCCCCTGAAGTATTCAGGTGACCTTACTATCTACCAACATGAAAAAATGATGTTGGGAAAAGAAGGTTGTTCAGACGTCAAGCAAAAATCAGTCCTTGTCCTTTGCCATAGAGATTTTCAAGTATTTATCAGCTGCTCTAGAGGGGAATTCCACAATTGATTTGCTGTGTGTGATATGTAGATAAAATCCTAGTATATCTTCATTCCTGGAGATATGAATATTTAGGTAGCTACATAGCTTGGTGATAATCAAAGCCATTTTTGCAAAGCACAGCCCATGAAGCACGATTTGACAACAAAATCTCTCCTGTTATTAATAGGGAATTTTGCATATACTTGTTGGAATATTACAGAGTTGGAGATACAAAATGAAGCAGTTTATTGATCAGAAGTGATTTTCCCCTGGCGTCCGTGCCCTAACTGTGCAGTACAAGTGCTGACTGCCACACGCTGCTGATTGCAGGTTATTTTGGCAGCCGAGACCTGCCTCTCCCCTAATCCATGTAGCTGCATTGTAGCAATCACAAAGCCCGTGTGACAGAGCTGTTCTGTATTCCAAGAACTGCAACACACCTGTCATCAGATAGCAGAAAGAATGCCCAAGTCATCACTTTACTTGGGAAGCAGAACAGATGATTGAAATTATTTCTTAGTACTAACTAATTCCCCTTTTAGCAGAGATAAGCTGCTTTGTTCAGCTGTAAATGAAACATTAGGGTATTAGCTGTCAAGGCAAAAGTATTGGAGGAGCTAAGATTTTATCAGCAGTAGTAACATTTTGGGCAATAAATTGTTTTGTTGTGCAGAATACTATTCTCCAGAGGTACAAAGAAACAAAGCTCATTAAGGTAAATGCTTAAAGCACTGCAAAAAAAACCAAGACAAAGGCTTATTACCTTTGTTTTGGGGATAGATAAAACATTTGCACTTTTTCATCTCTGTGTAGCACTGAAGAATTATGTGGTGCTGTTATTAAAAAGATGCATTTGTAGGCTTGTAGAATGCTTTCTGAATATATCCAAGGGACAAATACATTCCTGAAATATCAACAGAGAGCTGTACTAAGTGATGGCTTTTTGGAAATTGTTTTGTTTCCCTCTGGGTAAAATTAGGTAGCTGCACATTGTCCTGTACTTAGCATTCATCAGATTAATAGACTTGTGTTATTAAATGAATGTTTGAAATGGAGAAGAAGAAATGTTGGAGTTATACTAAATATTTTTACCAGTATGTGTACCTAAATTGAATTCATAAGGGTTTATGGTGTGAAGTATTAAGATGAGGGGAGGAGAAGAACTGTGTTACTGGCAGGGACTGAAGCTAAGGAAAAGCATTTGGAGTGTTCTGATGGAATTACAGCTCTGTAAACCAAGGATGGACATAAACTTGCTATCAGAAACAGTTAAATAGGATGTAAGTAAAATAGGTCGAGGAATCTCTGTTTGTGAGCTAAAAAGCCTGCAAGTAGCCAGAGGCAGATGCTGTTTTCCATCATTACTTGTTTGAAGTAGCATTTTAGAAAACTGTAAAATGGAAGTTTAATACATAATACGAAATAAAAAAATGTGTAGCTGAAAAATTGCATGGAAGATTCTGTTAACAGCTGACATAAATGTCTGCAAAATTTTCTGTGTGAAACATCTAGGATTTGGAAACACTAAAAGAGAGCTGGCTTGCAGTCCATTCTGTATCCTACAAAAGAGTCAAGAAAAGATGCTTTAGGAAGAATCAAGTAAAAATTAGTGAAGTAGAAGACAGCTGACCAAAACATTGGATTATTTATTAATGGCTTTCTGTAGATAGGAAATCCTACCCAGATAACAACCAAAGTCCTGAATTATGCCAGTTGTTTGTATGTATTAGATAAATATATATATATTTAATACTGTTTATATTGTCTGTTTTGTATAGACACAGTGTTGTTTAATGTGGCTGTCAGTCACTGGATCATTGCCCAGTCATGGACATAACTTCAGAATCAGTTTTCCACCTCTTTGAAACAGAGCTTGTCATGTTGGCCCACCAGCATAATCTGCTTGATTCTGTGGGGATGAGTACAACAGCAGTCAGCTTTGTTAGTGGCTAAGACTGAAATTAATGAAGTTTTTATTTCTTCATTTGGGGTAACTGTGCTCATCTAACAAAGTATTAAGATTTGGTGAGGGAGGATTCACTGATGTTTCAATTAATTGCCTTATATTGTCAGTTATAAAGAATATTAATAATTTATACAAGTGCTTTACAGGCACCCCCCAAGTCTAAAGTAAGATAAATTTGATTTTAAAATTGAGATTTAATCTGAGGAGTTTAGATTTTACGAACATGAATCCTCTGTATGCTGGCATGTTCCTTGTTCAGCTCCAGTTTCATGGCGGTGACCTGGAACAGTGGGAACCTTTAGGCTGTGGTTTTACTCCGAGTACTGCATCAAATCAAACACAGCCTGGCTGGATTTTAGCACTTACTGAAGGGCTGCTTGCTAATCTGAAAACTCTGGCAAGTCCCAATTCTTGTGCAGCTGCTGAACTTGCATAGGAACATGAGAAGTCCAAAGGTAAACTCAGAAGACCAAAGTACCAGGACTTCTGGCTTCTGGCAGAAGCTTTACTCTGCTCTCGTTGTCTTTGGGGAAAGCTGTTTTCTTAGATGTCTCGGGAGATGGATGCCAGATATTAGTCAGGCTTTATTTTAGATGATGCATCCTTCAGAACAACCAGTCAATCTGCAGCAATTTAAGTCATCTTTGCAAGTGTTGTTTTCAACCTATACTTTTGTCCTTCATTTGTAAAATACGTTTAATAGAATGTACTGTGTAAGTGTAGTTTACTATTGCTGGTTTTATTAAAATAAGACTGGAATCTGTTGCATTATGGACTCATCCCCCGGGTACTCTGTCACAGTTATATGTTAAAAACCTCCCATTTTTCAAATATCATGATCAGCAAATGAACACGAACTTGACTTTGAACTGCTAAAATGTGTGGATTGGCTCTTAGGTGCTACAGACTGTAACACTGTGAGTTTATCCAAGCTGAGCTGTGGTAGATGTCCAAAATGTTAAAGGAAGAGCACGTGGAAGAATCATTAGGGATCTAATCCAGTCATTTGTATTAGTTGAGGAGGTTGTTATTTCTCTATTTTATAACTAATTTTTCTGAGGAGCTGGTGTTCAAAGTTCTATACCAGTAGCGAAAAGGCCTGTTGGGAAGGTGGGTTAATAGAATTCTTGTTAAGAGGCCAATCATGAGGTGATTACTTGAAGTACTTTAAGTAATTTGGGTATTTAGGATATCAGTTATGGTTACATTTTGTTGTTTTGTATTAACAAAAAGACCATAAACGGCTCTCTATGGATGAAGAGCTGTAGAGTTCCTTGGCTTTTCGGGGAAGCAATCCTGCAGGCTGAGCAGGAGCCTGCAGCTCCTGGAGGAGCTGCATGGAGGCAGAGGGGCACGGCAGGTGTGCAGACACCTAGAGAATGTCTGAGGATTTCCTCTCTGCCTGCCGGGGAGATGGAGACCTTTCCTGTGAGCACAGGCTGTGCAAACCATCGATCTCAGTGGCTCCTGTTTTTGCAGTTACTGAGCTCGACTAGTTCTTGGCGGGACATGAGGAAAGGCAGTGTAGCACCTCCACACTGGCCTGCAAGCCTTGTCCTTTGCTTTCATGTCAGCTGGAGAACAGAAATTCTAAGTCTGTACCAAATCCATAAATTAAGAAGATTCTTTCATGGATTACTTAATATTAAGCAGTATTTCTAGAGTCACAGAAGACTTTTTTTGAATGTATTCAAAAGAGAGTAGTAGAAATTTGCTGTGACCTACATTCATCCTGTGTTCCTGACATCACAGTCATTTTATCCAGCAGTTCAAGAGTATTTGCATGAAGACAGAAGTGTATTTGGCGTGGACATGAGTAGCTTATGGAATATACATTTCAGCCTGGACTAAAGCCATGGTCCTGATTCCAAAAGATAAGGTGAAAATGTCTACTCTAATTTTTAACTGGTATTCTAAAGTAATTATAATCATGCTTTCATCTTGTTTCAAAGCATAAGTTTAGTTTTAAATACACACTTCTTTTGGAATAGTGATTGACAATTACCGAAATATTCAGGGACCTGGAATAATTTGTGTATTTACAAGTGGCTTGTTTTTATCTGACATCTAGTTAAGCTTTGGGTATGTCACTGCCATGAATCACCAGGAAAAAAAACCCAAAAAAACCAAAAAACCCCCCAACAAAACAAATAAGAAACAACAAAAAAAAAACTTGGTGGAAATACCTCTTTGTTCTTTTCTTCAGGAGCTCATGGAGCAGCTTGAAATTGGATAGAGCTCTGAAAAAGCCCCAGTTTGTGTTTGTTGTTAAAGTGGAAAAGTTTTCTGTACTGCATCAGAAAGGCCAGACTAACAGGGTACAAGGTGCTGATCTGAGAGAAACTTCCCCAGGCTCACTTTGTACTGCCAGGTCTGACCCAAATCCAGCATTCTCTCACTGTGCCACTCTGACTTGATGCAAGATCAGGTATTCCTGTCCTCTCCCAGCTTTCATGAAGCCAACACAAACCCCTCCAATCCATGTGTTCTAGTTTATTGGATAGAACAGTGACAATTAGCTGTGGCTAATTTGCTAAGATTTGTACTGTAGATAACCCAACCACTTAGTCCACCTTTGAACGTGTGTAATTAAAGTAAAATGTGTACTTTGGACCTTTGTGAAACAAGAATCAGAAACATAAGAAGCCAAATGTATCTCTTATATATCTATATCTATACTGGCAACATATCAGTATCTTTAATTTGCAATTTCTGTAGCTGTGCTGATTTTTGACATTGATCAGAATGAACCAATTAAAACTAATGTGAGTACAGTGCAGAATTTTGGCATGTGACTATGCTGGGAAGGGCTGTGGTATGAGACTAGAATTTTCTGTTTAGGACATTGGTGCAGTTGTCTTTTGTTTCAGCAGAAAGAAAGGGAGAGATGAAAGTTAGGAAAATTAGACACCTGATCTGTCAGAAAACTCCTGGAAGTGGGAGAGACTTTCATAGAAGGGTCAGTGAGCATCTTACACTGCATTTTGTAAAATTGCTTATTGCAATATTTACTGGTGAAGTGTTGAGTGTTTTATACCCATTCACCCCTATGTTTTCATCTGTATAATGTTTCTTTCTCGTGCCAACCCTTTGCCTTAACTGCTGGGGTTTGTGTCTCAAGCAGCACTGACAACTGAAGAAAGCAGTAATGGTCCTGACCTGAGAAATCCTGCTTTGGTTGCTGCTGGGCCCAGGTGTTGCACACTGTTCCTGGACCTTGCAGGTTTGAAACTCTGGAGTGTAACCCACTGGCCTGCTTTCCATGCCTTGAGAGGGTTTTTTCAAGCCCTCTCTTGTCCTCTGTGTTCTTTATTCATTTGGATCCTTTGCATGATCTTCATTTCAATGAAAAACTCATCATTTTTGCTATGTCAATGGTTTTTTTTTTTCGTTTGTAGTGTGGTTTAGAGTCCTCACTTAGCTAGCCAGGAGAGAAAATAATGGAGGGGTAGTACTGAAAAAACTGTGATGTTGTTCTGTTCATATGGCTTCTGGATAAATCCCTGAATTACTGTATTGAAGTTGCTTGAAATTTTACAGTCTTTGCTGACAGGAAAACTAGGAGAATCTATCAGCAGTGCACAGTGGATGGGCCACATTCCTCAAATAATCCAGTCAATTAAAAATTGATTTTTGTTCTAGGCAGCATGGTGGTAATGTAGTGGGGAGGCAGTGTATGCATTACCAACAGAGCTCACATCAGTTAAGTGATATTTAGGTGATCTTCTGTCATGGGAGAAAGCAGTGCAGTTGATGATCTTTGCTACTGAAGAAGCTAAATTGAAGTGTCAGATACCAGAATTGCATTTTATTTCTAATATGTTGGCCTGCCAGCCTGGGAGAAGCTATGTGAAGTCTGCGAATACAAAGGGACAAAAGTGCTAAATCTAGCAGAAACTGAATGGTTTGGGGAAGATACTATAACATGGCTTTTAGAGCCTTCAAGTAAATGCATTTAAAGGAATTGAATCTTGTACTTCTGTTGCTGGACCTTTTGTCTACTACCTTTCTCCCTTTTCCCGGCAGCAGATGTAAAGTAAGTGAAAGATTTGCATGATCTAAATTGCACCAGTCTTGTTTATTGAAAGAAAAAGAGATTATAATGCCAAGGAGAAGTTAAAAAAAAACCCTTTTCTTTACGTAGTTGAACTGAGAACAGACAAAGCCTAAAACTGTTAATTGAAAAATGTATTTACCTCAGATCTGTACGATTCTGAGTTGCAGACTGTAGAGAGGGATCTTTCTAATATAAGAAGTGTGGAAATGTGCAGTCATGCAGGTCGGACTCTATCCTCTGCACTGTGAAACACAAATCCTGCTCACAGATCTGAAATCTGTCTGCTCTTGTCTTGAGTCATTAAAGCACCTATTGCTAAAGGCAGCTTTGCAAATTTCCCAGCAGAATAGAAAGCATGTAAAAAGTTTTATTTCAGGTTTTTGGTAGTCACAGGATGCTGAAATCATATCTGCTCTTGGTTATGAGACATCACAGCCAAACACCATGACACTAAGGGCGGGATTTAGATTTTTTTTTTTCTTTTACTGGATGCAGATTTTTCCCTTTTCTTTCAAAGCAGTTGTAGGATGTCCTGGTGCATCTGTGCTTCACCTAAAAGGTGGCTGCATTTAAGTGCCAGGTTAAGTGATACCTCCATCTTCTCCAGACCTCTTGGAAGTTCTGATTCTTAATTATTGCCACATGCTTTAGAGTGCTCAGGTGGAAGGCACTGGAGAAATTGTAAGCAGTCCTGTTGTTAGAAGTTTAGATCCTAATTCTTATGTGGATAGTATTACATCTGTGCTTAATTGCTTTACATCTAAACTCTGTGTTATGGTGATATTTTAGCAACATACTGATATACATCTCATCTTGGCTTAGCTTTCAACCTGCCGCATTTTATCTGTTTGTAAGATGAATAAATCAAAGACAGGCTGGAGTGATGAGCAGTGATCTGCGAGGTTCTTCATACCTGGAAAGTAATCTTGTGCTGTGTTTCTGAACATTGCTGGACAAAACTGTTGGACATCTCAAAGCCAAATTGCAAAGGAGAGAGTGCATTTCTAAACATGAGAATCCAGACTTGTTTTCAATAGAAGAGATTGGTACAAAAACCAAGTTGGTCATCAGTGCAATTGTTTCTTAGCATCATGTTTTATTTCAACCTAAATTTTAATAAGTTGAAAAGATAGATAGGTTGAAAAAACTACCTGTCAGTAGTTTTCTTCATTAATTTATTGCTATGCTGTATAAAGAGAAAATAAATCACAAATGCTCTTTAAATGTTGTTCTTGGGGTAAAATACTGCTGGGCTTTAGTGCCTTAGAAAGGGAACAAAAATAAAGAAAAACAAGAAATATGTTTCTTCAGCATGATTGGAATGCAAGTGGCTGACTGTGATAATACATTGGGCTCCCTTCTGTTAATTACAGTATTTCAAACGAGACTAATTTGACAGCCCCTGCCTCCTATTATGTAGAATACTTTCTATAGTACCACTTGGAGGAGAAGTCTCCTCCCCATCCTGTGAATACTTTTTGGTAGATTATAATTTTAGAGGGTCTGTGCCACAAGCAGATACTGGTTCTCTGTTCAGTTGGAATGATTGCTGTCTGCTAATGACTAAATGGACAAAGTTTTCCTAATCATTGACAGAGGAGGAACAAAATGTGGTCAGATACTTGCTCTAAAATGTCTTTTAAAATGTATGCATACCTTTTGTCATTCTATTTTTTTGTGTGGAGTTGTCAATTTACTCAATTTGTTGCTGTGAGTGACAATTTATTGTAAGTATGAAATCTGGGTTGTAATAAATAGCTAGTGTTTCAAAATTTTATTTACTGTTCTTTTTTCCCCTGTATTAGTGCAAGATAAGATGACTACTGATATCAAGATTAAAACTAGATATTGTAGTTATTGTAATATGGAATTTGATATTATAAAAATACCTGCTGATGTTTTGTGAAACCCAGGAAAGTATTACCTCTTAACTTGAAGTTTGCATTTTGTGGACAGTTTAAGTAACTTCATCAGAAGTACTTAGACAAGAAGTCCTAGAGTTGTAACTTTTCTTTTGCAATATTATTGTAGTTTTATCCAAATTCCACCAGGTGTTGCCAAAGAACATAGAGCCAAAGCAAAGTTTACAGCCGAAGTGGAAGTTGCTCAGAACAAGTGTGTACGTTTTCATCAACACAGCCATTAAAACCTTTTTCTGAAGCAGGAGCATCTTCCCTGCAGATTTAGGAGCATTCCTCTTTTCTTTGTAACTAAACAGTAGGAATCAAGCCATTTGGCATGAGTAGCATCTTGTATGTGGGTTCACATTCTTAAAAATGCCTTTTTTCTTATGAAGGGAAGATATTCCCTCCCAGGCTATAGGTGACTACTATGCTGGTTTAACCATTAGTTACGGACGACTGTAGATATTCCACTATGGTGCTGTCTTAATTTTGGGTGATGGAGCTTCTTTTTAATGAGATGTTCAAATTGCTAACGTTTACTGTATTTGGTGGGTTTGGGTTTTTTCATTCCAATAAGCCAAGTTGCTGTAGACACCTTATTCCTACAATCTTTGGTAATGTTTCTTTCCTTTGTTTGCTTTTGGTCTTGCTGAGTCAGGAGTTTTGTGTATCACAAGTAAGTTCTGTCTCGGGTTTTGTCTCACTCTGGGAAGACAATGTGCTTCCAAAAGCCAGGGTTTGCTTGAGGTAATCAGAGCCCCAAACTCGTGGCTGATCACCACAGTGCAGAGCAAAATGCTCAGGCAAACAGCACTCGGTAGCAGCAGGAATCAATTCAGAGACTTGGCGCAGAGCAGTTTCTCTCCTGCCTCCCTGGTGAGTCCGGCCATTGTGCTTATGGCAGGAAAAGCAATGTGCATTTTAATTGCTGTCCTTGTTTTTTGAACTGTTGCTCAGGTATTATGATGGCTTAAGTCAAAAAGGCTGGATCAGGGACAGGATTGGTTGCCAGAAAAGGTGTAACCAGGGACTGCTCGTGTTGGTGATGCAAAAAATCTGTGTTAGGTACTGCACTGAGCCAGGAACTTTGAGGGAATCACCTCGTAGCAGGTAATCGGGAATCTCTAGAACGGCACCGTTATGTTCTATAAATGCTGTGCTCTTTTCTTTTGCACTTTATTTAATTAAAGTTTTCAGTTTATTCTTGTGCACAAATGTTTTCTATTTGAATGTTTATTGAATGTTCAATAGCAACAAGGAAACCAAGATTCTTTGGGGCAGTCTAGCATTATCAGTGTGGGCTGCAAAGATGAAGGTGTGGTTAAGGGAGAAGGAAGGAAAAACCTGAACTGAAGCAGTTACTTGAAGCAGAAAGATGTTCAGAATTGTGACTGTAGCTAAGACTGCACAAAGAAACTCGTTGCTTGTAAGAAATCCAGGGCAGTGACTTCACCTGGTGGTATTTAATTAATTATTTACTGAGCATTATGTTTGCCTTCCCTTGGGATATGATCTCCCTCCTTTCACCAAGAAGTGTCAACTAATTATTTGAATATAGAATATTTTAATTACTTTAGATCTCAGTAGATGTTAGTATGTTAGTAATTTGCTCCGTTTCATAACTGTATGAGTGCAGTAGATAACTCAATATTACTGTAGCTTTCCTGGGATCCCATTTTATCGCTGTCCCAATGCACTTGACAACGAGGGAGGAAAGGAAAAAGAGGAAATATAAATTCTCCTACGGATGTAAGATCGGATCGGCATTTGGGCTGGTAGGTGTAATACAGACGCTGTGATCAGGTGCTGGGAGCCAAAATACTCACAGCCCTTATGCCACTCTAACCAGAGGTACTGAAGATTGAGCAGTTCTCTGATGTGGTCTTATCAGTTTGAGTATAATGTAAATCCTGTTACAGCAGCTTTGTCCGATCTGCCTGTAGCTTTGTTCTGAACCTTTCAGTAACAGTTCACTGAAGCAGAAAGAACCCTGTGAATTGATATTATAAACCTGCATGGTTGCTTTATTCATTGTTGAAGCAACAGAATATAACAGAAGTATTTATTTTAGTGGATTGAGGATACTTTTTTTTTTCCCCTATCAACATGAGCAGAGGAAAAATGTTCTAAATGCAAAAGAGGAAAAGCTAATACTGTAATCATATCCGTACCCACTCGGAGCACAATCCCATTGAAAGATAATGCAGAATACCATATGTTTAAATTATTTTACACATTCAAAGAGATTTTTAAAATCCCAAAGTGTTGTTATTTCCTGCTGATGTAGAAAAAAATATCAGGTGACACTCTTATAATCAGGAAATAATAGTCATGTGAAAGAAAAGCTCCTCATAATGCACTTAGTCTTTCCAGACAACTGTATTTTTCTAAGCACCACCTACCTGCTCTCTTTGGGACTGAGATGAGCCTTAGAAATTCAAGATTGCATTGTATTCACTTTCTTGCTGGTGGGCATTTCTTACTGAAGTTCAAGAGTGTGAAATTTCTCTTTAGTCTCACTCCTTTGATATGGTATTTGCCTAATAATCAAACAAATTAAAGTGTGGAAAAAATTGATAAAACTGCAATATCTTAAAATGAAGAGGCTGAAAGAGTAAATTGAGTTCCTTGTAATAATGCTGTGATGCCATGTTGACCCTTATTCTTGAAAATCAGTTTTTATGTTGTGCATCAGTAAGATGTGCGCTATTTGAACTTTTCAAGTGTCATGTAATCTAAAAATTCTGATGTTATACTTGAAGATTTTCTGTAGAGTTTTAATTAACTTTTGTGAATTATGCAGATATGGAAGCCCAATTTTATTGGTAGAGGTTTGTATGTGCTATCAATGAGTTTCTGCTACTTAAGACACATTTTCTCTTGTGTGGGAATAGAAAAACTTCTGAAGTTAGTTCCATTACAGCTTAAAAGTTTTTTAAGTGGAAATCACCATATGACGAGAGTTATTTAAGATAGAAATGTTTTTGTATACTGCTCTTAAAATTTCACTGCTTCTTTAGGTGTAGTGTAAGGTGTTTCACAGAGAAGCAGAAATCAGAATAAGTTGGGGTGGATCCAAAGCAGTGTCTGAGAAGTTTTAGTGTGCGATGTAATGGTTGTAGCTGCCTTATGGGATGAAAAGTGTGAAAGGGGGTTTTGTTTTCCTTGCTTTTTTAACTTTCCCATCCAAGTAGAATAGTAAGAAAGGAAATTTTCTTTTTGTGAATTTCACATATTTCAACAATTTTAGCATGGCAGAAATACTGCCCTTTTTCCATATGTAACCATTCCTTAACCATGCCTCTCGTTACATAGCAAAGAGCTGTATGACCTTTTGTTATGGTTTGGGATGAATGCTGTTGTTCATCCCTGGCAAAGGTCTTGGAGGATTCACAGAGTCTCTGGAACAGTCTGTAGTGCAGTTTTAAAATAGGTACCACACAGACAAGTGTGAATCTTGGCAGGTCATTAATTGCTTCATTCCCACTTCAAATTCCAGTTACGTAGGTCTGGCAGTTGTAAATGCACTAAAATGTGAAGAGGAATGAATGGAGTTAATTTTGCAGAATGCTGGCTTCATTCTCTGTACCCACACCACTCATCAGTGCAGGTCTTTTGTCCATTGACCATGAGACACTTGCATCTCTAGATTATGAAAACATACCTGTTTGTATTAGCAAGACAAATGTTTGAGTGATTCAGGTCCGCTATCTGTGATCGCTGTAAATATTTGCATTGATTAGAAGGAAAAACAAGGCCTATTTGAAGGCCAGAAAGTTGAATCGCCTTAAGGTGCTTTTTTTGTTGTTTGATCTGTTTTACATGGTTTCTGTAATAATAGAAGGTGCTTTTTTCTTCCAAAATAAATTTCAAACATTTCTTTAAAAAATTATGGAAAAAGAAGGTGTTATGTTTTCCTATTTATATATCTGTCTTCTAAAGTTTGTGGAATTCCTTGCAGATCTGTTTTTGTATTAAATTTTCTATCTGAAATCATTCTTCCCATTTTGTACTCTATAGTATTTGTCCAATGATGAGCTGCATCCAACATTTTGTTAACTGAAATGGGAAGTGACAGACTGACTAAAAGAAAATGTCCGTGTCAAAGAAACAGATATTACTTCTTTCTCACAGATTGCTGAATGCCTGGACACTGAAGACTCTGAGATTGCAGATGCACTAAGGTTTCATATTGATCTGTGTTAGACTAATTTGATCAGAAGAGTGACTTCTGTATCATGTTATTTTCTCCTGTAGTATTTGATTGAGATAGTCAAACACTGGGAATCTTATAAATGAAAAGGAGGGATTGGAAAAAAGAGACATTCAGAAAGATAATACAGATTTGTTAGATAAATTCTATTTTCATTGATTTTCACTATGGATATATATCTTTCGATGGCAGCTGTCTTCAAAATAATAGCATAATAGATAATACTCTGCGACATAATTTTGTATTTTTATTACATCTTTTTACTGATATTTGTAGAATAATTTAATCATTGGAGTTGGTCAGTACTTGCACACACAGCAAAGTTGTTTTCCTTTATTGTAGTCAATGGGGTTTTTTTGGCAGAATATGAAAAAACCATAGTTGTTAGACAAGAATATGAAGTTGAAAAATGTTTGAAGAACTGCAGAGGAGGTTCTGCAACGTGGGCATGAGAAAGTATCGGTTATTTTCTGGGCGTGCAGAAGCAGGTCTCAAGCTACAGGGAAGCTCCATCCACCAGAACATGGGCTTTGTCTGCTTTGTAGATCGGGTTTTTATCAGAATGTGACTTGACAGATGAGAGTCATGGTGCTGGGGCTGGTTTGAGGAGTCTTTACCCTTGAGGGTTTGTTTCCTTTCTTTGGGAAAGGGAGGAGGCAGGAGATTGTAAAGTCGGGCGAGATTATCACAATTTCAGATGTTCCTTCGTTGCATTTGTTGTGCAAAAACTGGGAGCCTTGAGAAAGCAGCATGTGGTGGTAGCTCAGAGCCTCCAGACAGAAGAGGTGGCAGGGTGCTTCTGCCCAGGTGCTTCCTGCTCTTCTCCAGGTCCTTCACTATCTCCCTGGAGACCAGGAGCTAATCAGGTAATTGGAATCCATCCCTCCCAATTCTCCCAGGTGTCCCTGAGGAGGTGTGCCCTGCCCACCGTTTCCATAGTCCTGGCAGGGAGCTTGCCTTTGACACAGCCACCCCTTTAGGGACAAGCAGCTTGGTTAAATTGAAAGAAGTCCACTGGGATTTTTCTTGCCAATCTTGTGTAAAAGAAACAGATGATCTGAAAATTATGTTCTCTAGAAGTTTAATATTAAGACATAAGAAGCCATTAGCTTGCTGTCACTGCCTGGCAAATATCCTAATTTTGGTACCAAACTTAGTATTGAATGTCTTCTGTCCAGTTGAATAAAAATAGCACCTAAAGCATCCATTTTCTATAAACTGAAAAAAGACTGGTTGTACAGTAAGGTGGTATAAGCCTTAGTGAGACAGAAGGGATGGTTATCACATGGTGTCATCACATTGTTTGCAGAACTGTTATTAGTTTTACTTTTGCTTGCAGTTATAGCTCAGGACAGGGAAAATGTGGTATATTGCTTTCTGTTTTGTTTTGGGTTTTTTTTTCACTCAGGAGATTGCATGCTTTGTCAAGAGTGCGTTTGTTAGTCTCAGTGTCATATTTATATTAAAGACATAACAGAATCCTACTGCACTATCAATTGCTTTTCATTACCCTTGTCTTTGCTTGCAAAGGTCATCACCTTGCATGTGAATCAAATTTGAAAAAGAGTATTTTCTTTAGAAGTGGGATTGTAGTCTGAATTTCAAGGCAGTGCTGCTTGAGAAAGTTCATATAACATATTTCTGAGCTTCCTTTTAACAGATAAAGTTAATTCAGCACCTTTGTGTGGGCAGATTGCATTCTCCCCTGTCAGAGTTGCAGTTGCTTTTGTTTTGTTTAACATTTGAATAATACATTTGATTACCATGGCAAATGTTGCAGTGTATGCACGCCTGACTGTAGTGCCTAATTAACTGATGATAACAAGGCAGGATTGCCCTCTTCTCTTTCATAAGCAATCATATACATGACAGTTCTTTTATCTTTCTTCAAAATTGACTTGCTCTCCTGACCCTTAAGCAGCTCCTGTTTTGTGTGTTTACCTCTGATGTCTTTGCAAGACTGTTAATTTTCTGTGGCATATCCTATCCAGTTGTAATTAACACATTGAGCAGTGAAGAAATAGTTCTGCTTGCACATGCCTAATGGAGGAATGCTTTCTTCCAATAATTATACGGCTTCATTTTACTCATTTGCATTGACCTACAAGGATTTGGGGCTTGGTTTTATTTTGGTTGGTTTTGTTTTTTGGTTTTTGGTTTTTTTTTTTGAGAACAACTACAGTGGTTCAGTTCAAGTTAGGTGGGGAAAACAAACTAAAAAATCAGTTTGTTTAAAAAAAATTAGTTTACCTACACATATAAAGTCAACTTAGAGGCAGTTGCTGGTAAGTTCGGTAAAGGCCTGAATTTATCAAAATTAAATTGGAGATAAACAGAGCTGTCATCTTGCATGTATTTAATCCTGAAGTTAAAGGCCTGTTCTTATAATTAGAAACTTCAAGAGCACTTGACCTATTTTAAGGAAGCATTGAAGTCTCCTGTATGTAAAGCAAATATTTTCCACCATTGTATCTTTAATTAAACTTAGATTTCAAATAGATGAGACTGTGATTTCTATTTATTGTTTTATAGCTGGACTGAGAATAAAGCCATAATGAATACAAATTCAAAGGGAAGAAGGTAGAGGAGGAAAGGTTGGTAGTTACAGCAATAAAAACAGGGGCAAAAAGAACAGCTTTTCTGAAGGACTCAGGCTGGAATAATAATGATAGAATTGTCTAAATCGATATATCTCTTGTCAGCCTCACGTCTGATGTTTGAATCAGTCAGGCCTTTTCTGCAAGAGCTTTCCTCAGGAATATTGAATTATTTATTATTTGTATCTTTTTTCCTTCCCTTTCTGATGATTTTTTTCTTTTTTTTTTCTTTTTTTCCTAACTTAGTAAAATTTGTTTTTTATGCTGCCAGGTTCAATGTTGTCTGCTGTTTGATAAATAGCAGTAATTGGGTGTATAGCAGAAGTCATGTAAAAATGTATGACTTCAATTACATCTGGAACAATTTTTTCTTTATATTGATCTTTTTTTTCCTGTATAAGATCTGCTCTTCATAGCCTCCAGTGCTGAGTTTTTAAAGAATTACTCTGTGTCCATATGTTGGCATGCACTTTTGAACCCATGCATCTTTTTTTTTTAAAAATGGAGTGCTGTCTCAAATCAGTTCTGCCTGAGCAGTAAGTGAAAAATTAGAGTCATTCAAATAGTGAAATATTCATATTGTATTCTAGTCAGATGAAGGATTGCATTACTTTAAAATTACAATGCCTACTTACAGTCCCTGTTTCTCTTGTCTGAGATAATGAAATGAGGGTTCTGACCAATTAATGAAAACATCTTTTATTAGCAATTACAATCCAGATAAAATTAAAATATGTGTTTTGAAAGTCACTTCCATGTGGTAAAGTGCTCTCCTTTAAATCTGCAGTTGTACGCCATAGTGTTTAGCTTTGTAAATATTATCAAAGGTGCTAATGTAATAGAAGTATACTACTGTAATTTCAGATATCATGTCAGAATTCTCATTGTGTTCCAGCTGTGATGTTTTTAAATTTTTTTTCCTCGTTTTGTCAGAGCATGAAGTGATAAATAACTCGATCCAAATGTTTGATGCTGATTTATGATAACATGCATTAGTGTATTTGCTCTGAAATGTCTTTATAGGCCAGAATAAAACATGGGCTGAATTTCATGTTTGGACTGGGCTTGTGGTTTGCCCTGGTGTGGGTTGGTGGACTTGTTAGAAATTTAGGTCTGAATTCAGACTGTAACAGAGTTCAAGCCGTCAGCACTGGAATTTTGTGTAAGATACTGCTGTATTCTCTTACCCACGTTGGCTTTCTCTGTGTGCATTTTTGAGGGAAATGCAGTGGAATATTGCCTTGTCCTTATTAAATATATTTTTTGTTCATTACGTAAGTCTTTGCTTTCTGTGCTTCGTGCTTCAAACTCTTCGAAAGTGAGATTCAAAGTAAAGGGTTATATAAACAGTCATATTTATGCCATCCAGCGGTGGATCAAAGGGAATATTTCTCACAATTGTGGTTAATTTATGTCATTTGAAAATGTAATTACCTCATGATTACTGCCTGCTTTATGCAGTCCTAGTCTGTGTTGTTCAAAGCAGTCATGGTCTAGGCTGGGAGTGGACGGGAGTGCTAAACAGGCTGGCTGTAACCTGAACCCTGCAGCCCTTTCTCTGCTCTGTGTCCTGCTGTCATTACAGCCAGGGGACAAGTGAGAGCAGAAACTGCAGGTTTTGCTTCAGTAGTTGTGGTAATTCAGTGAATTGATAGCGATTCTCCTGTTTGGAGTGGAGCTAATTCTCAGGGTATGTTTCAGGCTGTTAATGCGTGGATGTTTCAGAACATGGATATTGGCAAAGAAATACCTCCTGTGTCTCTAAAGTAGTTTGTTTAGGAAACCCTAACTTTAAAATAACCTTTTAGGAGCAGCTGTATAATGCAATTTATTTAAAGACTGCCAATAAATGCTTGAATCATTATGTAGGTGATCAGATGAAGCTGGGGTGAAATAGATAAAAAGAAGCTGGGTAGTGTTTTTACCCAAAGTCTTGTTTAAGCCTCAGTAGTCTGTTTTTTCCTGTAGCAGTTTGACAAAATTGCCTTTCCTACCAGCAGCCTGTTAGGTGCTGTGCACAGAAACAAAACCCTATTGTTTTAGATTTTCTTTCATATCATGTAGGTGTCTATGCCATACCACCCACACAGGAAAGCAAGTGAGCTGTGAAATATATTCATTGTTAGAGTACAGGGGAAATGGAGGCAAGCAATCGGCAGTAATAATGTACGACAGCAAGGGGAGGCTGCCAACATTACCTGCATTATTTCGGTTGCCTTTTTCATTATAGGTTCGGGAAATAGGCAGCAATTCGATTATGGCATGATTTGGGATGGAATTGCTTGCCGTTCACTGACCCTGTCACAAGGGGATCAAATGAGAAGTCAGCTCAAATAAAGTTTATAGTGTATTAACTGGACCAAGCATTGCCTAGCCTGGGAGCATGATTTTTCATCTTCCAGGGTTTTGTAACTGCTTCTCAGATATATTTGTACCTTAAGGGGAGGGGGGAGGGGAGAGAGGAGTTAAAAAAAAAAAAAGAAAAAAAGAAGGATTGGCTGAGATGTATAGGAATGAGCTCGTTGGCCAATAGTGAACATTCCCCTCCCCTCCCATGTGCAAATCTCAGCTCCTCTCTAGCTAGTGAGAAGCAGCATGATTAATAACACTGAGGAAACCTGCCTGTTGGATTATTAATTTTCCATCCTTTTTCCCTTGCCTTACGCATACCCCTGACGCTTTGCCTTTAGTTAAAAAAAGCTTTTCTTTTTCTTCCCCCCCTCCTTTTTTCCTTTTTTCTTTTTTTCTTTTTTCTTTTTTTTTTTTTTGTCTTCCCATGGAGCCTAACCACTAGCCACTAATATTCTCGTGGCTACCCAACCCTGCAAGGGCTTACTTCACAGTGGGGTGAGTTTGTATATTAAAATAGGGGATTCTGCAAAGAAGCAGCAACAACAGGAAAAAAAAAAAAAAAGAAAAAAGAAAGAAAGGAAAACCATCCCTGAGACGCTTGATGACAGTATAGTTGCCTTTAGCTATAACTGCTAAAACTAGAGTTAATGCTGACCTAGAAGGCAAGAAATGTGTTGCAGTGTCTGCCTGATAGTTTCGAGAGCACTGCACGGCATGGGCAGACAAACATTGCCTCTCCTCATTCCAGCTCATTAAAACTGGCCCTTTAGAAACCTTGATTGCATAGAGAGGGTGCAAATGGAGAGAAAATGGGGGTTAATGGTAGGTAATTGGACAAACTGCGGGTGTTTTGTTGGTGATGCTCGTGGGGTTTTTTCTTTCTTTTTTTTTTTTTTTTTTTTTTTTTTTTTTTTTTTTTTTTAAACAAGGCTTTTACAAGAGTCGTTGTAATGAAAAGAATTCTCGGTGTGCAATCCCAAGTAGATCGCCGCTAATTTGGTGGTTTTGGCGGAGCAATCACGACGCAGCATCCCCGGCAGCTCGGTGCTGCGGGCGGCCGGAGAGGAGCGCTCAGCGCGGCTGTGCCCGCTGGGTGCGGGTCCCGTCCCCACGTGCGGGGGATCCCGGGGACACCGCGGGGCTCCCGCTCGTGATTCGCTGACCAGGTCATGTGTCCAGTCGGTATAAAGGGAGTGGGGGATGGAGCAGCTCCATTTTGAGCTCAGATGTCTGGGTTTGATGAGTTTTACGAAGTTGCTGTCTTATAATACTGTGCAATGTGGTTTATTCTTTCAAATTAAAAGAGCAGCCTTAAGACATTTTCTTTTATTAACTCACAGCATAATACAGTGAAATACCAAGAATTTCTTGTGTAGAAACACGTTACAAAATATACAAAACTTCTTAATTAAAATGCTGATAAACTAGCACCAAGTAATTTTATAAGTATGTGTGTGTATGTGAACATACAGCTGATAGTTTTGTTTGGAATAGGAGCAGACAAGACAATGCATCAAGAAAACACTCTTCATGAGGTTTTCACCGAAGGTAGGATGGGGTGGTGTACTTTTTAACCTATGCAATGCTTGTCAAGTGATAAGGAAACAAGGAGAATAATACAGCTGTATAGCTATTTTGAATTTGTTTAACATATACATTGCAACTGCCTTCAATTTAAACTTTTCTTTAAAAAAAAAATCCGTGTATTCATAGTTTCTCTCATGATTTAAAAGCACTGATACAAGAAAGACAAAAGATTTCCTACCAACACAGACATCATACATACAGGCATGATGCACATTCTCTGATAGAATATCTCCAGTTGGAAGAGACCCATAAGAATCACTGAGTCCAAATCCCACACAGGTATTGAGGAGCTATATATGTCATGCCTTCTAGCATTTAGCTGAAAGGAAATATTTTATAAACTTAAGGTACTCTTTTACTTGTCAATCTTTACAAGTGTGTGCTGTAAGTGAGTTGGTATAAGTCTCAGTATTCAGTGTATCTTGGTATTGTTTTAATAATATTCCTCATAATTCTACATGGTGCACACGTTGTCATTGTTAATTTTCAGTTACTCTTTATTGGGAATTCTTGCCTTTCTGTGGAAGGACCTGTTTTGTTCCTGGAAGGTAGTTTGTAATGTTATTGTGCTGTTTCCAGTTCAAGTTCGAGATGCATAGAAGACCTGGGGGCAGTGCTTTTTTGTTTGGCTTATTTATTTATTTTCATTGCCTCTGAGATTATCAGTGCATTAGTAGAAGGAATTGTCATTGATTGATTGCTGAGCCCTAATTGTGTTTTATCCCTTTTCTCTGTATTAATGTTAGTGACAGCAAGTGTTGATGTGCATGAACACTGTGACTTGCAGTGCAACAAAAGCACTGAAACTGCTGTGGCTTGTTCTTAGAAGAGCATCAGTGATAATGCATTTTATTTTTCAAGAACTGTTTTGATTTTAATCTAGTTGCTCCTTTCTAACGCTGAAACATTTGAACCTGAAAAGAATAACTGTATTTGTGAGGCAGGTCTCATTTTGACATCTGCATATGTTGTATGTTTCCATCTACTCTCAGTGAGCAATAGCCTGATGTGCCTGCATCAAGTAATGCCTTATTCTCAATAATGTCTTATACTGTTATTTTTTTTCCAGTATGGCTAAATATTCATTAATTTTGTTCTTTTTGATACCAAGAGATTAGGTCATGTAAAACAATAGCAGGAAAAGTAGTTTTTGATTGAGCAGTCGAGCCCACCGTCTTGTAACTCAGACTACAAAGGCAGAAGAAACTTTGTGATCTCTAAAATGGTAGCATTTATTGGGCATGTTGGCTTTTAGACCCCTACGATTATAGATCTGTCAGGTGTTACAAAGCTAGTGCTTGTAGTTTTTATTGAATTTTATAATCTAATGGAGGGTTATGATACATAAAAAAAATTGAAGTCAATATCAATAAGATTGTCTCCAAATTAAATAGCAGGTGTTGGCGTTTTTCATTATACTTGTATTTTTTACTACGAGTAAAAATAGCTGGGAATAAAAAAATCGACAGGGAATAATTCTGTAGCAACTGCTTGAAAATATGTTCTGGGCATAATCTCCTGCACTGTTCCTAGGTGGAACGGTATTGCAATAGCACGGCATTTTCTTCTCATTGTTGCTGACAGATTTGTTCGTAATGCTGCCTCCAAACCATACAAGTCTTAGCTTATCTCAGCTTGCAGTCACAATGTTGACACACAAATATCATAATCTCAGTCATCTGAAGATGTACAGTGTTGGCGAAGGCAAATTCTTCATTTTTTCAGCCATCACTTATTTTATTATCTGTGTACTTAACTGTTCTATCTGCTGTAATCATATGTTTCCTGGTCCAAAGAGATTCCTTATCTCTGTAGGTCGGTACTTATGATGTGTCCACGCTTCTAAAGACTACTGTTAGTAATTCCTAAAGCTCTTAGAGAAGTGATTAGGGAGTCATGATTGCTCACAAATTGAGTCTTTTTTCTGCTTGACACTGATCCTGTGATAGTCTCCCCACTTAATCCTCACCACCAATTTGCCTATAGTTGCAGCTAACAGGAGGTGATTAGAGGGGAGTTGCCCACTGCCTTTTTACTTCTGTTGTAGTGGCATGTTAGACAGAGGCTAGTGAATCAAAGCTGTTTTCCTATTAACTCAACACCTCCTAATGCATTAGAGCCACTTTTATCTAATAACAGTGTTCAGCTCCCAGCGCTATTTTAATGTGACTTGGTATTCCTTTTAAAACATCACAATGAGCATTTTTTAAAAAATTAGAGAACAGAAAGCGTACATCAGAATACCTAAAGATGAAAGCAAAATAATGACACTAGCAGGTCTCATCTTTTATCAGCACATGCTTGTAACCCCGATTAAAATTACAGACAATTGTCACCCTGCATCAATAGACAAGCAGACTCCACTTTCTCTAAACATTCCTTTAATTGCAAGCCTGGTGACAGGTAACTGATGTCATACTTTTGAAGTGATAATGGCATACATTTGCAACTGAGAACAGCACCCGTGAAAGGGTGACAATGGAGAGTTAACTTTTCCAAGTATTATTTACAATGAAGGAGAATATGAAGTGCCTGAGTGAAAAATTCTAAATATTTACTACTTATTATTTTGACCCACCTCTGAAACATATCAAGAATTAGATTGGAGTTTAATATTTTGTTGACATGGTACAGAATCTTCACCCTGAAGCCTACATTCTCTGCTTTTATAAGTTGTGTTTTAAAAACTTAGCACTGTTTTAAACTTTGCTGCTTTATTGAGAGAGCTGTTAATTATTTTAATTAATTTGTTTCAAAGAAACTATAGGAATGTATTTAAAAGACCTCTGCAGTGACATACAATCTCAGAAGTGTCCAACTGCTATAATCTAAACTTCCTTATCTCCTTTCTATTCTTGAGGTTTCTTTTGCTGATGATAAAGGTTTCAGGAATACATTAGTGAATTTATTTTAATTTACATGCTTTGGGGCATATAATATGAGCAAGTATCACTCGAAGTAGACTGCCAGAATATAGGAGAACACACACCAGTTATGTGTGGGCTTCAGCTCAGCCCATTGAGAGACACAGATGCCTAAAAAATGTCACCTGTAATGACAATTCACTGTTTAATTTGATCCTACAGGACAAGAACAAACAAAACTGGACCAAGTTTTCTCCTTTCAGGTTGTTGAGAGATTATTTCCTATGCAGTACACATGTGTAGATGGATAAATGCATCTGTCTATCCTGAAATTGTTGTGTGTGTCATAATTTCTGAATGTGCCACAAGTCTATTGTGTGTGTTGATACGTCATGAAACACACATTTTCTCCAAAACCAATAAACGTTATTTTGCTCTGTCACTTGTTTTGGGGGGTTTTTTTTGTTTGTTTTTTTTATTGGTTTGTTTGGGCTTTTTAAAGAGAAATATAAAGTATGGAAAAATCCTAGAGCCAGGGTTAAATGCCTATTTTCATGTGGCTGGCTTAAAGCAGATAGGGCAGGAACAATAGCCTGAATCAGCTCACTCCAGAATTACTGCTCCTTATTTTTCATTTCCCATACTGCTGTTGTCCTGTCTGGAGCTGTCACTACACAGAAAAAACATTCCCATTAAAAGGTGCGCTAGTCCAGAAATTCTCGTGTTGTGTTAAATCCTTTGGAATGGGGTTGGATCATTAGGGAATCCCAGATATAACTGAATTCTGTTACGGAATCCGTTTTGCAGGAAACATTTTGCAGAGGAACCCTGTTATTCTTTAGTTGTTACATTTTGTCTTCAATTGTACATTGTGTTTCTCTTTTAATATGGCTGCAAAAATGTATCCCATAAATTTTTATAAGGAAGCCAAGTAATAACACCTATCATTTGTCTTTTCTTGGAAATGGAAGGCACGAATAGACTGTTTTCTCTTGTATATTCATTTGTGATTTTTCTTTATGTGGCAAATACTAAATATTAAAAATATCATAAATTCTGTTATAGAGAAGCTGAGGAGCTTTTGGTATTGTAAAAGCATAATCAGGAAAAAAAAATAAAGCCTCTCAGAACTATTTCTAGATTGTATTTCATGCTTTTTGAAAGTACTGAAGGCAGAACCATAGAAAATATATGTAGTCTCTTTGTAAGACACATCGCTGAGAACTGACAGGACATCTGTCTTCCAGAGCTCTAGGACTGCTGCATGTCCAGGACTTTAGAGTCTTTTTGTTTATTTAAGTAATAAGCATGCCTTAGTTGTAGGGTGAACTACTGCCAATTCACTATTTTAAGGGACACTGAATAATAGCCTTTGTTTCCTATTTTTCTGTGTCATTTTCATAGAAAA
Organism: Atrichornis clamosus; assembly: GCA_013400975.1. Lineage (NCBI taxonomy): Eukaryota > Metazoa > Chordata > Aves > Passeriformes > Menuridae > Atrichornis > Atrichornis clamosus. The sequence goes on along the minus strand of WBMZ01014013.1, from coordinate 75,906 downwards.
TGGAGCCTCTCTGATTTTTCTGAAGTGCTGTTGAAATAGCTGGAATTTTAGATTTGCACAGTTATGCAGGCAAAAGCTATTTTAAGTCATGCAAGCTCGTAATTGTGATGGGGAAAGCATTATTTCTCTATTTTTTACACTTAATGGATTTATCTAAAAGGCAGATTTCTATATCATATCAACAGACACACTTTGCGACTTTGTAAAACTTCTTTTCTTTTTTTAGAGGTCTTGAGGTAACGGACAGCAGAAAAGTAGAACAGTTTTTAATTGGTGATTGCAGCCTAGAAATGTGCACAGTCTGCACAGATATATAGAAGGGTACAGAATCACTGCCCTGAAGGAGCAAGACTGTTAGTGATGAATGAAGGTGAAAATAATAGTGTGAGATGGATTAAATGTGAATGAATTCAGATTTCATTATATTAACAGCTCACTGTAGTTTTCCCAAGGATTAATTATAAATTTGGACGTTGCAGAATTTTGTTCTTTCATCCTCAAAGCCCTACTTTGAGTCCTACAAATGCCCTACTTCATCTAACGCAACGCAGTGTTTCTCCTGGGCACGCTGGGGTATCCCACGTTGCGGTGGGGGCTGGAAGTGATTTCTAGTTCCAAGCAGACACTCAGGACACAGTGCGAGCCTGTCAGGATCAAAACTGTGTGCGCAGCCTCCCCTCCCACTGGAAGGAAAACCCAGGCGTGTGAAGCCCCAAGGGACAAGGACTTCAGTGCCTCTCAGAAGGCACCTTCTCCACCCGGCGCCCAGACCCCCAGTGAATCATCAGCCAAGCACGGCTCTGTTTAGGGTCACAGACACTCCAGGTTCCTGAGATGTGTGGCATTGGCATGCAGGTCCTTTTCCCTGTCTTGGAGTGAATCATCTGTTAGCCCATTGATGCTCTGGTTCCTTCCAAGTGCGGTACCTTGCTTCACAAAGACTGTTTAAATGCCATTGGGATGTCCTGCTTTCATGGTCTGTGATTTTGGGTTAAAAATGAGAAAAACAGGGGGAAAAGTCTGCTTTGGTAATTTCCACAGGAAAAAATTCAGTTTGGTCTCTAGGAGTAAAATCGAGTTGTATTGTACTGAAGTATCGTGTGTAATGCAGACATGGAACATCAAGCAGTGACCTTTGGTGTTACTTGTGCCCCTTTTCCCTGTCGTGGTCAGCCTGTGGTGTACCTGATTGGAGTTGCTTGGCAGGCAGGTTTAGAGTCTCGTTTCTCAGAAAAGGCTTTCAAAAATTGCAGTGCAATGAGCAATTCTGTTACTTCTTTAGTGAAGTCAGGTCTGTAATGCTCATGTTAGCACAGATTTAGGGGTGGGGAGGCAGGGCAGGCTTCAGTTCCTCCATAAGCGATGTGGCTGAGTAACAAAGGCTGATATTTTGACTGCTCCTGTGGTAGGTACTTCTACAATAAACTCCTAGAGAATTTCCACTTTTTTTGAGCATGTACTAAAAATTATAAAGCCAAAGCATTTTTAGCACCTTTGCTGTCTGAAGTCTGCAGAGGACAATCAGTAAAAGGCTGATAGAATCTTTTTTTGTGTCTCCCATTACTCCCTTGGCTGCTTCTGTTGGAGAGTGGAGGAGGCTCCATCCTCACCCAGCTCCTGGGGGAAATAAGATAACACTGCAATGAAAAGGGAAGTCCTGCCCTTCCTTGTACCTGTGTAAGTGTTTCTGCCGCTGCTCATTGAACCAAATCATGAAGCTCATCTGGGTGCAGCTAACCAATTTGCTCCGGGTTAATTTAGCCCAAGTCAAATTCCCAGTCTTGTCCACCCGTATTTGTGTGCAGATTTGGGTGGGTACCCGTGAGAGGGCCCTGCAGAGGCCCGTGGGGCCATGAGCAACTGCAGGACGGGCACCACTTTTGAAAACTGCCCCTTCTGCAAGCTCATCACTGAGGCAGGGCAAGGAGAGAAGGAAAAGAAGTTAAAAAAAAAAAGTAACTGGGTAGATTCTCGAATGTTTTTATGTTCCCGGTGACCATACAGAATATTTAAATTTGTGTCCTATGGTAGTTTATTTATATTCAAATCAGGACAGCTCAGAACTACATTTGGAACTTCACATATCCCGTACAGGACATTGCAAGTCCTTTCTTATTTAAACAGCAGATATTATGTGTTTGGACAGTGGCTGATGCTATGGAAATGGAGTCTCAACCTTGAAGCTTTCTTATCAAGTTGTTTACAGGACAATGTATTCTACCTTTCTTTTTTCCCAATAAGACCAAAAGTTTACCTTTTTTTTGTTGGTTGGTTTTGGTGGCTTTTGTTTTGTTTTGTTTTGTTTTGTTTCATTTAAATAGGTTGGGATGCTGAATTGGGTACATTATTTAATTCTTTTTTTCGTTCCTGAAATTATCCATGGTGTTCTTAAGGAAGCTGGTATATACAAAAATAAAACAAAAAAATAAGCAATATTGACAGTCTGACAGTCTAAGGCAGAAGTTATTCTGATGACTGATTTAGTCTAAAACATTATTCAGTTTTATGAGAAACTTCTAGAGAATGTCAAGGATATTTTTCTTATTTAAATTTGATGGTATAGTTTAAAAATTACATAGAATTTCTGGCATTTTTTAGTTGGGAACTAGTTCTTTGATGTAAAACTATAGCAATCCCATTGTTGGTATTTTAGAGCATTTATTTTGTTCTTTGGTCAAACGTTCTTCCTTAAGGGCAAAGACCAAGTAATAAGTAGATGAGAGATAATGTGCCTTTTGCAAAGATTTTATCTTAATCCTCTGCAGACAGATGTTGATGTAAACTATAAAATGTAGTATCTGTACTCTATCTGAAAGTCTTTTCTTTAAAAAAGTGTAGCTGTTTATCAACTCCAGCCTCTCTGCTCCTTGCAAATTTATTTCTGTAAAACATCTGAACACTTTAATGAGGTTTTTTTCATATATGTAAGACCCAGGATTCACTAATAGGAAATTTATCCTGTCTGACAATCCAGTTTTACCTTTTCCCTGACAGGTGGACAAATAACATGTTGTCTCTTGAGTGTTTTAGAGAGAGAGGGAAAACATATATTTACTTAAATAAAACGTCCCAAACACACTGTATGGTTAGGGAGGGATTACCTTATGAAGGACTTGTTTATAAAACGGAAAAGTTTGTCCAGTCAGCATGGCTATGCTAATAATTCTGTTCACAGACCCATCAAGATCTCAATTTCCTCACAGCAGTGAGTCTATTTCCTCACAACAATAGAAAACACCAGATTGTACTGGGATATCAAAGTGGAAGATAAGCACATCTGAAAATGCTTTTTGTCTTGTCTTTAATACTTTGGAAAAATTACTTCGTTTCACTGCTTCTAATATTATATATCCTTCTTTCCATAGAACAGTAAAAGGTAAGCATTTTTGGTTTGCTCCCACTTGCATCAGTTTTGGTCCTTTCCTGAGGATCTTTTATGGTCATTATTTAGGTTGTGGGAACATGCAGAGATTTGACAGAGTGCAAGCTATGGGCAAAGATTATTCTGCCTCATCCTTTGAAGAATAACTAGAGGGGCAGGACTTTTTGGGTGTAATTTGGACAACTGTAAGACTGATAGAGTTTTTGCTTCTGTGATGGGCTGAATAGAAGTCTCTCAAAACCAGAATAAATTTGGGTTGCAAACAGACCCCATACAGTCTCTGCAGAACTGGTGTAACACGTGCCCAGTGGATCATATTCCAGGTAAAGGAGTAGTCATATTTATAATTTTCTGTTCCTCAATGTTTCCACCCTAGACCTACAGGATTTACAATGTAATGTGTTTTATAAGTGCTAAAATGGACAATGAAGTGAGAATATGCAGTTCAGAAAAAAAAGTCGTTTTATTGGATCTGTGCAGTGCGTTAGGAAGAGGCTCTTGGCTGTCTGCCATCCCAAATGTTCCTGATGCAGTACCTGGCTGACACTCAGTCTGGAGGAGAGGTAATCTCAGGGGGTTGTGGGAACACCCACAGGAGGTTGTATGGCTCAGGAGTGAGTGTATCTGAAACCCAGACAGCTCGTTCCACCACGTGATGGGTGTGTGGTACCACCCCTCACTGCCTTCTTGTTCGGAACAACATAAACCCAGGAACGCGTCAGGGACACAGCAGTGGCAGCCTCCTGCTCCCGGCCCCTTCGCTGGGTTGTTGGCATCAGGCTGACTTCTGACGTTCCAAAGCTTCAGATAAAGCTGAGAAGGGTAACAAAATGTACAGAATATGTGTTTGACTCGGGACATCTGTAAGCTGAACAGAGGAGGAGGCTGGAAAGCTATTTTTGAGGGATATAATATAGTTTTGCTTTCTTTGCAGTTTCTTCACCAATTTTACGAAATCTAGTTATGGACGAAGAAGATGGGGAACTTGCACATAAAGCCAAGTGTTTATTATTAATGCAATTGAGATCTGAAGTCTAGTCAAAAAGTTATTAATAGTACAGTTTTAATTTTTATAAAAAGGATAACAAGTTATTATGGAACAAGTCTCCAGTATAATAAAACAGTCAGGATTGGTGCCTGAGTAATTTATGCCCTCCATTCCAGCAAATGGGGATATGGAAATGCTTTTTGTTGACACCTAGCAGGGTTGTGGCAGCGAGTCTAGACTTTTCAGAGAAATGAGAGGAACTTGGAGATGTTGTTGTCACAGCAGCGTGCAAAATTATGGGATGCTGCTACCTGGTATTTCATAGAGGTCAGAGATCATCCTGTACAGGCCTTGTGGAACTTGGTTCCGGGTAGCATCCTGTTGTATCCTACAGCAGTTTAGTTTGACCACTCCTGGTACTGGAAGTGATGTGTGCATGTTTTTAAGCATATATATCCAATGTGGAAACTTCAGAGTTGCCTTTTCCTTCAGTTTGCACTCCCAAGCATCTTTTCTATACCTAATAAAATCATTCCAACTGTAAGCCCTTTAATCTCCTTTCTGTTTTTCTCATCGTATCACGATATTAATGTTGTTTCCTTCTGCAGAGAGATAGGAAGTTTACAATGTTCGGAGTTGTCTGTTGCATAAAGTCATAGCAGAAATAATCTGTATTATCATATACCTTATTTATATTTCATCATAACTGCTTTTTCTAGGCTTAGCTTTGACAGTAAATGAAAAGGTCTTCTCTGTTCTAGGGAAGCATTACTTAATAATGTATAGAATATGGAATGGACTTATGTTACATGTTCTGTGACTCCTCCGCCTTGATTTCAGGTTTTCCCAGCATTCGGGTTACAGTTAATTTCCATTAAGCAGCAAGAAATACATGTGAGTTGATGCAAAGCAAAACTGTATTATCCCAGCTGTCTGTTCATTATGGGAAATGATAGGAAGGTAAGGAAACACTAAAAATAATAGGTATCCGTGGTGTCTGCTCTGTCAAAGGATATGTATACTTGGCTTTGTGTACGAGTGTTTGAATTTTTCAAGTTCATGGGTTTGGAAAGCACCTCTACACAAACTATCCAGAAGTTTAATTATCTTATTCTGTTAGGTTAAATTACTAAACAGCTTCTTCAAAGATGCTGTTCTGTGTTTGAATAAATATAATATGCAAAAATGTGAAAATTGCTCTTGGTATGGTACCCAAGTGGGTTACGGTGGCTTTGTGGTGTCATATTTGGAGGAGTTATTTAAAGACACAAAAAAGGACACTGTCACTCTGTTATTAATGTTAAAAATTGTTGATGCTGTGTGAAGTGTGTTTTTTCTAATTAGAGGAAAGCTGTAGAGTACCATTTCCATAATCAACATGGGAAGAGAAACTCAGCAAAATTTCATGTATTTGCAGTGAAACTGTTCTTCAGCAACATAAAAATGGCTTTTATAACATAAAGGCTGTAATTAGAATAAGTCAAATCAGTTGGAAACGATTAAAGCCAGAACAGGCTAAGCTGCCTTCTAAATATTTGTCTGGAGATTAGCCCCACTCTTACAGCCCCTGAGAAGCATCTTTGATTTACTTATAATGCTTGACGTGGCAAAGATAATCCTGCAGAAGGCAAATGAACACAAATTTAGATGTGCTGTTTGGCTCTCTTTGTTGATTTGACAGGAGGCAGCATGTTGGAAGTGATGTTGGAGAGATGAGTATAGGGTCACATTAGACAAATTGCTTAACACCCCCCACCCCTCCCTCTCCCTGATCATCCATTTGAATTCTTTAAAAAACCTCCTCATTCTTTGAAGCTTTTAGGATGCACTTTAGAAGTCCGTGTGGAATAATTTTCCGCATGTCTTTGCGACAGCTGATGTGAGTCTCATTGTATTTAAAATTATAGTCCTGAGATGGAACTTTCTGCTTGTTGCTTGTCTGACATCAGCTATTAAAATACAAGTAAAGCTTGGCAGGTATAAATTTGAAGAAGAAAAGAGATTATGTAAGAATATGAGGATTGTTAATATTAATCAGCTGGTTGGGGAAGAATGGTGTAGAAGAGTTCTGCTGGAAAAAACAAACAAACAAGGCAGACATTGGGTGGCCAGTTCCTTACTGACACCCCTTGGTGCACTTTTGATAGCCAGAAAGGAAAAGAGGGAGGACTGTTGGGGTTGGTAGACTCCAAACATGGACTGGCCATTGCATTGGCTTGTAGCTTTAATGGCGTCAGCAGAAAGGAATTATTATAAAAGCCAGCCTGTATTTTGGGGTGGTGAAACTCTGCATTATTGCTAACCCATGATTGCACCAGGTATAACAGTAGAGAATGATGAAAATTGTGAAGTAAGTAAAGCTGGATGATTTGATGTGAGTTTGGAATGGTAGTCAGCTTCTTGGTGTAGACCAAGTTTACACTTCGTGTAGTTTTTCTCTCATTTATAATCTCCCCAGCATCCCAAACTTTTTGTTTAGCTGGTGAAAATATAATCAGTCTAATGTATTCTCTTGCTGAATTTTAAACAAGACCATTAAAACTCCTTTAACGTGCTAAAGTAAGCTTCAGAGAGGGTTTCCATTTCATCTTTACTGAGCTGAGGCTGTAGCACTCTTTCCCTTTGCGCCACAGTGAGAGGCTGTCAATAATTCAATAGCCATGGCCTTGATGGGCCAAGGCCTAACTTAGACTTTAAACAGAGCCAAGCAGCTTGTCAAAGTGTGATGTGCTGTCAATGCTTGACTGATCTATACTGCATGAATTCTCCCTCAGCTCTTGATGTATCCCTGGGAATAAAAAGAAAGCAATTTTAGAAGTAGACCTAGTGTGAAACACCTGTTTGTTTGGAATTTTTAATAAGGGAAAGTTGTGCTAGTAATGAAGTAATTGCATTTTTGCTTAGAGGACCCACACTAAATTCCTCTCTGATGGCATTGCTGCGTTTTCAGGGTCTTCAGGAAAAGAAGTCACGGTGTTTGTAAACATGTTGGTGCCTTAGAGCAAGTTCATTTGGAGCAGTACTTAATAACTAATGACAATAATCCAAATGCTTAATCCAAATTACCTATTTACATCTTTCAGTTTTATTGATATGATGCTATTAACACTCGGTATTGCAGTAATGAAACCTTTTCATAGCTATTTGTTTGCAGATTTCCCCCCACACAGTAAGTGACATATATGATGCATTCACATCCTTTCTAAATGCTCTACACTACATTTACTTATATTTTATAGTTTACCTGGAAGCTGAGAAATTACTTGCTTCTCTAAGAAGATAGTTCAGAAAAAAGTAGAGCTAATGTGATAATGAGTTGTATTCCACTTCTCCTACACTTTATATTTAAATTTAAAAGCAGAATTATATCTAAGGTGCCTTTGAAAAGCTGTAAGAAAGATTAAATAAAGCTTTACAATATTTGTCTAGGAATCAAAAAGCTAATGTTATTAAATGTGTATTTAGTTGTATTTTAAAACATTTGAATTTCAGTCCTTGTGTAGCTAAGCTTCTCTTTTGATAAGTTTTATTAGTATTTAAAGGAGAAAAGTAGCATTGTTATTCTCTAAATGCATTTGTATTGTCATTGTCTTTATAAATTCATGTTTTATGAAGTTTGCATATCTGCAGTATGTTTTATGAGACAGGTAGGTTCTCAGCCTTCAGGTACCTTTTTAATGGAGACACAAGAGACTAAGAGAAAAATAAGCATGGCCCTTTTAATGTTTTCAAAAGGCTGAAAACTTGTGCAAATGGATTAGATAAAGGTTTTGGGTTTTTTTGGTAAAGTTTGTTGTTACATGTTTTAATTTTAAATAGCTTGCTCCCTAAGTTCTCATTTTTCAGAAAAGTAGATTTCATTACTTGGTTTGCATTGATGGTCTTGCAGCTTTCATCCTTTGCACTGGGAAGCAGAGGTGCAAAATATAATTAATAATGTTTCTCAATTAAGACTTTATTTTAATGTGTGGGTGCCTGACACTCCAGAATATAAAATAATTGAAGCTCCCGCTGAAGACTGTTGAATGGAGAGGCAGCCACATTTTCTCTAAAAAAGCAATCAGAAAAGGAACTGCTCTTTCCTATTTTCTAAGCTGCTCCTTAAACTACCCATTAAATGGTCCTACCCCATTTTAGTGCCCAGTGAGACTGATTTGCTTAACCTGCAGCTGGGAATTGTGTACAGGACCGTTGGTCTGTGTTGATGCTGCGTAAGTGGTGCTGTGTCTTGGGCCATGGTCTTTGCATGAAGCAAACTTCACACCCCATCGACTTACCTGTGTGGCTTGAGGTGCTGCCTGCTCGTTGCACTTGACAGTGTGTAGAGGAATTATATTGGTGCAACAGTTTTCATGGTAATAATCTTTTTGTTAGTAAAATTGTGCATGTCAGACTTCATAGTCTTTGACAGCTTTGGCCTGTGATCTTCCAAATAATTAATTCTTCAGATTAAGTAAGTACTTTTGACTCTGGCTGCATAGTTGGATGTAAGTAAGGAAAGCAAAATAATCAATTTTTTTTATTTTTGACTTTGAAAATTGCTGTAGGCCTTGATTGTGTGTTGCCTTGGGTGTTGGGCTGAAGATTCTCAATGAGACTGTTACACACCATCATAAGATGAGCAGAGAATGAACTTGACAAGAATATGAAAGTATTTTGCATGTAGTGCTGTGTACAGAGTGCAGGCAAGGTGAAAATACATGATTGAATATTAACATGCTTGCAAAAATATAAATTTAAAGGCCCTCACCTGGGATTGCAGTGGAATGAGGGGCTTCTTTGCTATGCCAGTTGTGTACATTCTTGGCTTTACTGCTTGACTGGGCAAGAAGAATTTGGTTGGTTTTCAAAGATGATCCGTAGAATTATTGGAACACAGTTGTTGTCCAGGCAGTTCTTTGCTACCCCAAATTCAGCAAGACACTCCTCAGAAGTCTAATGCATTATCTGGGCACATACCTAGGTTTGAATGGTTGTATCCTGCACATGGCAGCAACTTTTGCCAGAATTGAGCTCTTCTAAGACCAGTTTTAGCGATTGACATTCAAGGCTGTATCTCCATGAGCTTTTCCTCCTCCTGGTATACGAATTGGCCACTGAATATCTGTGCAGCACTCGTGAACCTTTTTCATCACAGGTCTAGGTATGGAAACCCACTCTTTGCAGACCTTTTCCAGACTTTGCAGAAATAAGGAAGCTCTTGCAATCATCCCCAGATATTTGGATCTTTCAGAACCATGGATAACCATGATTCTCAAACTCTCTTGTATTTGAAATTGGGCTACTATTACCACATCTAACTTTAGGCTTCTGATTCGGAAGGTATTAGCAAGGTTTCCCAGCTGGCAGAAGTAAATTTAGCAAATGACAAAAATGTAAACAGTGTACGTCCTCACCAACTTTATTTAAATATTTAGTATTAAGGAAAAATTAAATCCTTGCTGGTTTTCTTTCTCTTTTTTCTCCCCTCTCCTCCTTTTTTTTTTTATTATAGTTTTTTATTCTTGCATATTTTAGCTTCCTCAGGTGCTAAGAAGACCAAATGAAATACAAAATACGCTCTTACATGACTGAATCCTTGGACGTGTGTATGTGCTATCCATAATTCTGAATATCCTGATTTCTCTTTGCATTGTTGTGTGTGTTTGATGGTTACTCACAGGTACCTTTTGCTAATGTACTCAGAAGAGAATCCTCTGGGTTTTCTGATGCTGCCTTTCCACATAGAACCATCTAAGCTGTACAAATGAACAGAACTCCCTTAGCTTTGGAGTACAGAAGGAACTGCATTTGTGGAACCCTGGGTGTAGCATAAGTTTGGAAATAGCCTTGCTTATTGTACCAGATCATTAGACGCTCTGTATCTGGAAAACACAAGGAGCTGAAATGGCTAGGTGAAAGTGAATAAAAATGAGGAGACTTGCAAACTGCTTTTGCTCCAGGGCTGGTTTTAATGAGCTTGTCCCTAATGAGTTGTCCCTGCAACTAGCTTCAGGCCTAAACAGATGAGGCAGGGGTTCTGCTAAATTTTTGATGGGATTTGCACTGGTTTTATGAGAAAGCAAGCAGTAGAGAGTGCAAAGTTGTGTCATGAATCTTTTACGAGAGTGGATTGTTGTCCATCTTGTCAATAGGGATTGTAAGACTTGATTGCTAATAGAAGACATGCCACATGCTTGTTGTGCTGACAAACTTGAATAAATAGGGTGGTGTACATGTCAAGGGAAGATTTGGTTTGTCAGGAGCAGGGACTCGATGACCAGTCTCTGGTGTTTTCTGAAGATGGCTCTCACGTTCTGTTGTTGGTCACTGGATGGTGGTGGGGCAGCCAGGTGTGGTCACTCACAGAGGCTGTGGTTGGGTACGGGCACTCAGGCTTCCCATGGACCAGGGTGCATCTGTTCTAATGCAAAGATAGATTAAAAAAATTCATTCATCATTTGCTGTTTTTATGTTCTAAGGCTCATATTGGGAGTTTAAACATGGCTTTCTAATTGCGTTCTTTCAGCAGTTTGTTGGCTCCAGAAGTAAAATAGATTCTTGTGTGAGCTGCCTTTATTGAATTTCACATCAGCTTTTGACAGTCAGGCTACAGTGTGGAAGTTTGCTAACTGTCTGAAAGTTTTGTTTCCACTGTCAGAGTGTTATTTGGCACATGTAGGAAAACCATAATTTCTTTGAAAATTGATGTTTTTTAGATCAATTAACTATTTATGTTGTTCCTCAAGTGCAATTTGACTTCTTGTCCTCAGTATAATTTTCTTTAAAATACAAGGTATGTGGTGGAAGGAAGAGAAATATTGTTTGGGTTTTACCAAGTTAAACTAAAAAGTACTTCTGGGGAAGAAAACTTAAAATAATTAAATAGGATATAATTATTTTAGAACAGTGTTACTCCATAAAGTTTAACAACCAATTAACAGTTGCATGACAAATTTATCATTTTTTTCATAAGTGTAAATAGCAGAACTGCATTAATCAGTTAATTCAAAAATTATCATGTTCATATGTATTCATATCTCTATGGTATTTAATTGAAATGCAAAGTCATGTTAAATGAGGCCAAGACTTAATATGTGATATTTCTGTTCCTTAAAATACAACATTTTCCTTTCCAGTATTTTAACTCATCTTTTCATCTTCCTGCTGCTGCTTCTTCTTTCTTCCATGCATATATTATTTTTTTATTTTCTCTCCTAATCTAACTCTCAGGTATTTCTTTTTGTAATACTTGATCTTTATAAGATAAATAGAATGAGGAAAAAATATGTTCATGTGAGGAAAAGCTGCACAGAGCTTGGCTAAAATGACTTGTCAGAGGTAGGGGGGAGGATCTCAGAACCTGGTCACACAAATGTGTGGAGTATTACAGGAGACAAAATGAGTCATAATAATTGCAAAGGCAGTTCTTAATTAAAACAAGCTTTAATAGATGTTTTGGTTTGAGCCTGGCCAGAGGCCAGGAAATTCCCAGACTCATGGACTTCCCCCTCTTCTCGCAGCCGGACAGAGGAGAGGGAAGGAAAAAAATTCAAAGTGTCCATGAGGTTTGTGATTAAAAAAAAACTGAAGAGAAAACCACTGGCAAAACAGGCAAACTACTTGAAGATATGAAACTACATTTATTATACTACCAGAAAAGAAGAAAAATTGAGAAGCAATATTAGCTGTGGGAAAAGCCCCTTCTTTCTCCCCCCCCCCTACTTCCCCCTCCTTGCTTCCCTCCTCCCCAACCGCCCCAGGGAGACCGAGAATTAGGGGGTTTTTTAAGGTTAGGCCAGGTCTCCATATTCTCAAGGATTGGAGTCTTTCCCTGCTGAATGGTGGGGTCCCCTTTTGGAAAGTAAAGTCCAAAGTCCATCCCACCGGCCACAGCGGCCCTCAAACTGCTGCGGCACGGGTCACTCCCACGCGGACTGCAGTCTTTAAGCATCCCCCTGCTCCAACCTCTGCAAAGGGGGCTCTGCACTCCCATGCTCCTCCATGAGCTACAAGGGGGGACAGCCCGTCTCACCATGGTCTCACCACCAGCCGCAGAGGAATCTCGACTCCGGCCCTTCTGTATCGTCTTCCGACCTGGCCTGGGTGCTTCTCCATGTTGGTCTTTTTAGCTTACATCCTCCTTCCTGGCTGCAATTTTTTACTGCACAACCAGAATTATTTTGAATTCCTTCTTAAATATGTTAGAGATTCATAAAATGACCTCCTTGCAAGACATCTGATGTGGCATCAACTAGAAAAGACAGGTCTATCAACCAAATGAGATGATGAGCAACTGAATCAAAATTTCAAATTGTTCCTTTCCAGTGTTAGCAATGCACTGTGTTTTCTTTGCGGAATACTAGAGTACTCCACCAAGAATTGTTCATATCAAGGTTCCAGTGAACTTTGTTCCGTAAACTACATTTGATGAGTAGCAATATTTCACTTTGGTCTGCTCTCTAGGTTTTTAATAAATGGTGTATAACTTCTGCTATCACCATTGCATTTTAGAGCTAAGTCAAACAGCAGACTTCCAAAACTATTTTTTCCAGCTGTTACTATAGGTCACATCATATTGCTTAACTGTTCTTGCTCAGATATCCTGAGTACTTTGCAAGTCCTCAACCTATTTTATCACAGCTCTTTCCTCCTTGCCTCCTGCTCTGTCTGCATTTGTTTTTCTTACAGCTGGAAATTAAACTAAGCAACTTCTGCTGAATTTGCCACATATATGCGGTTCTATAAACAGGAACAGAATTTCATTTTAAAATTTAGAATTTCAGCTCTGTCTGCAAATGGGTGTTTCAAAAGCCTTTTGGGAATAAAGTCCTCTGAAATTTTCTCTGTTCCTACAGCAAAATAGCAGGGAGAGATAGGTGTCAGCACAGATGCATTTAACATTCTTCAAAGACAGAAGGAAATTCTTCTAGATAAAAGAAAAAACTGAAGGTAGGTTTTCTGCTGGTCAGGTCATTTCTGAAGAAGTCTAAAATAATAAGCTTCTGTTGCTAATTTTGATTAATGTTATTTTCTCGGTGATTTCAAGTGCTGCTGTTAGCCAGCCCAAAGAGTAGGATCACAAGCACATGGAAGAATTCCCACATTCTCGGGGGAGCACAATGTCAGCTGCTCTGAAGGACAGGCACTGGAGCCACACTTCAAGGGAAAATAATCCTTCATTCCCTTTAGACTTACATTGGGAGGGGTTGATTAAAGAAGAGAAGCAGCTTTGATTGTCTGTGTGTTTTAGTTGTTGCTTAATTTCACATGCTTGGATTCGTTACCAGAACGTGAGAGGTTCCCTCTGCTTTCTGCAGTCCTTTGTGTGCTTGGCAGGCAAGCTTCCATCCCCTCCCTGGGGTGGGAGTTTCCTAAGGATTTGTGTATTTCCTGGGAGATCTGTGGGGCTCTTTGGGGCAGACTCTCATTCCAGGATCTGTGGTTTGATCAGGAAGAATAAATGTTAAGCTTTTGTCACTGGTGAGCTGGGGTGAAGCTGATCATCTCCAAAATAAGTCCTCTTGTCTTAATCAGCAGTTTTTATAAAGCCAAATTTAGATAGCAAAATAAAAATCCAAATCAGAGAAGCTGATGATTGTCTTTTTTTAAAGAAGTTGACTTTTCCAGGGCCTAAAGAGAAGCTTGAAAGTAAGGAGGTTTGGGGGTTTTTTGCCTTTTTTTGAAATTTGACCTCTATTTTGAGGCTAAATGAATCAATATGAATTTGCTCATTCCCTCAAAATGAGGTTTACAAACTGAAGACTGTTTTCTTCACTTGCTTGAGTTTTTTGTTTTTGTGTTTGTGCCTTGTGAGAAATGACTAGTCTTTGCCTTTTCCTGTTCTGTCCTGAGTCGTAGACATCCTGACATGTCATCAGGACAGCACCAAAAATTAGTGCTTCATATGCCATTGTGGTCATTTTAATACATCCCTAAATTAATTTTAACAATAAAAAAGTATGTGTTTCTTTTAGTTATTCTGTTATATTTCATTTAGAGGTGCAACATAAGACATGATTTTGCTCTTTAAACACTAAGTAGACTTAGTTTTGTCTTTTTGATGAAGTTTCTTTTCAATCAGCATGAAAAACTAACCATTACTGTATTAATTTAGGAGCTGGAAAAATGACAGCACATTCCTTCTTTTTCTCCCTTTCTGCAATAATTTTATAACTCTTGGCCTTTCAGGTACACAAGAAGGTTCTCCTGATGGGGACAGAGTTGAAGAATAGGTAGAACAGATGCTTTCTGGAAACATGTTAAACTATTTTTTTATGACTTATGTAAATGCTAAATGACTGTAGTTTACAATTTTTAGTATGTTGATTATCCTTCTTTCATATATATTTCCCCTCAATTTTAGTATCTTTTTAGTATCCTAGAGGATTTTCCTTAAAATTAATTACATATATGCATGCTAGGTTGTGTTCTAGCCTGTATTAAATCTAAAGCAGTACAACTTTGGTGAAGTCATGGAAGATTCACGTCACATGCAAAGATTTTCACGCTGTGATTTCCTTCTGTGCGTTTCAAAACGGCTCAGGACAAACTCTTGGGCTGACAACACAGAAACATTTTTCTGTCTGTTGAGTAGCTTGGCCCAGGGTGAGTTGTTGTCCCTCTCCAAACCAGCCTAGGTCAGTGTTCTCTCCCAGGGCCTCCTCAGTTAATCCCATCACGCCACGCTCGGCTGCTGGAATTTCTGCTGGGGTATGCACAGAGGAGCTGCAAATTTAGATGTGTCTCTAAATGTCTGGGGGTATGGATAGCGGGGGTCAGCCTTCTTCGAAGAATCAGAGCTGGTGGGTTCACTGGATGGTCTGAGTGGAGCAAGAACAAAGGTAAATTTGAGTAATGGCTCTGAGCGTCCCCTGGTGACTGCTCTTTCCAGCATTATTCCTTGGAAAGTGTCTGTTTCATGAGACATCAGGGCTATCAAATCACCCAGTTATCTGAATAAGAGTAAAAATGGATGTTGTGGTGCTGATTGTGAAATTAGGTTTATTAACTTTATTAGCCAATTTTCCTTCCTTCCTTAGGAACAGGCTCACTGAGCATTACACTGTAAGAGTGCGACGTGCTCCATCACAGCCACACACAGCCTGTACCAAATCCTGATCTATTTTAGCTGAAACCACTGGCCAGACCTCCTCCTCACCTCCCAATTCCCTAATCTAATCTAGCTCTGTGGGGTTTATGGGGGTTCATTTAAGCAGCAGAAGCTGTGCTAGAATTGTTCCATGTGCCAGCAGCGATTTGTACCATCTGGGTAGGGAAAGAAGAGGTTAGTGCTACCACAGAGAAAGATCTTTATTCTATTACTAAGCCAATATAATTCAAGAGTGGCTGCAGAGCAATTGGAAACTGAGAAATGGGCAGCTCTGTAGTTATAGTGAAATGTCAAAGTATAATGAAACAAGGGAAACGTACTGCTCTGTGGTGTGAGCCAAGTTACAAGCAGGTGGCAGCAGTAAATATGTATATAAATAACAATATGGATGAAATGTCAAGGTTTCCAGCTGGCTTTGTAAAGGCATTTCAGGAATATTATCCTTAGAGTAACAATGTGATTTGACCATTCAAGACAAATATGTATCATTTCAAAATGCATATACTTACATTAAGGGCCTAGGTAGCCTCAGGTTTTATCATACTTGAAATTTAGATTCTGTCCTAAAACAGCCTAAGAGTTTGTGAAACCCCAAACCTCACTGTATGTTTGATGGGAGATTTGCTTCCATCTGACACTTAGTTATTCCTCATGCTGAAACCTGTGGTGTTTCTAGGTGTACCTTTTAAAAAATGAATACAGACTAAGACAAGGTGTGTATAAAATTACTGAGCTGTGTGTGGAGATCTGTTTCCATGCCAAGGCCTTAAATTTATGTGTGATGAGAAATGTAGTCAGGGTCTTTGCTGGTTGTGGCAAAACATCGTGCACAGAGACCTTTCAAAGTGGAAAGCAAAAAATTTTCAATGCCCTCTTTTGGACACTTCAGTCTCAAGTTTAGAGTTCTATCTTCTGCTATCAGTTCAATGATTTTATTAGCTTTGAGGAAAGAAGTTCTCTATGATCAACATTATAAAAGTTTCACAATAGAGAGCATCAAAGAAGAAGAAAAAGCATTCTAAAATAGATTTTTTTTTTTTTTTAATTTAACATGTGGCAGTTGGTACCACCTGCTCTGAAAGAGTTCTGACAGAGGCAAGTGCAGGAGGAGAAAGAGCTCTGACCTGTGCCTGAAACCTTCAAGTCAAATATTCCTGGTTAAGTTGCCAGAAGGTCACTTATTGATTGGAAAAGTAGGTGATAATGACAGTCACCTCTTAACAAAGCCTCTAAAGACAAGTACATTAACAATTGTTAACAATGCTTGCGTTTTATTTTAGAGAGCAGCAGTAGCATTGCCTTGGGCTCCGTCCTGTGTCCTGAAGATCGGGGAACTTCGTTTACATTCCAGTATTTTGTAAATATGAGATGAACACAAAATAAAGCGTTTTCAACATAGCAATATTACAAGGGTAAATCAGACTTTTGTCCAGAACTAGGACCTTATTCTAATTCTATGACCTTTATTAGTTTAAATACTTTTAAAAGACAAATAAAGAAATGATGAAGTCCTTCGAACTAGAGATTGGCAATCTGCTGGCAGGAATTAGTACAGTAGGTGCTGATAAGGTACAGACCATGATTGTCAAAATCAACTTAAAACTGGTTACTGAGTTTTTATAACTGAAGCAAATCACCTTCTAATGCAGAGTCACTTCAGCACATCTGTTACGCTGATGTATCACTGGTTTTATGGACCTGGATTAATTCCAGAGTAAACAGTGAGCACTCTGCTGAAAGGCTGTAAGCATAGATACAAGTCATTCATCTAGAAATCCCCAAGCATAATTTGCCAACGGCCTAACTGCCTCAAGTATTTTACCCTTTTTGATGTAGCAAGATGCTAATATTCTGCATTCTGTAATGCTCAGGGTGACAGGCGAGAGGTAGTAAGGTTTTCTCTTTTCATTAATTATAATTAAATTTGCTACTCCCTAGTATTGAAGTGCTATCAATCCTGAAGTTGTGCTAGGAGTTTATGAAGCATCATGAATTTGCTAAAAGTGAAATCCACAGTTCTCCAGAGTGAAAGTTACCCAAAGTACAGGTACCCAATGAGGTGTATGCAGATCTTCTAAAACTAACTTCCATACTTGTAACTCCTTTTCCAAACCAGATGTGAGTCCCTAGACTGGAAGGATCACGGGGTCTAAAGACATTAATTATATTTGAATTGCATTTACCTGATTTTAGAGTCTTTTTAGCCACCTCAAAATCTTAGAATGATTTGGTTTTTTGAATTAAACTTTTAACATTCCTTTTATTACATTTTGTGACCTTTGCTTGGACACAGGCAAAATGATCAGGATTGTGAAGATTTTGCAGATTTCTTTCAGTGAGCAATGCTTTCCTCTTTCGGCTATTGTTAATACGGTTATGAAGAGATTAAACTGTTCAGAAATGCATACTGGGAACGGGTTTAAAACAGCAAAACAACATATTTGTTAGTTTTTTCTTTGTTATTTAATGCATACTAATACTGAAAATTATGTCCTGAGATGTGGAAACGTCTGCGGAGTAATGCTATCAACCCTCAATTAAATTGTGGTAGGTAGGACCTCTTGTTTTGTTATTTTTTTCAGTTTCAGAGAGTTCATAAAACTGAGATTGAACTCTTTCAGTACAAACGAGCAATTTCATTTGCCTCTGGTACCTATCAAATCCAAGAGTGGGGAAGTCTATCTTTATTCAGGCCCCAAAATGATAGCAAAAACCAGAAGTTCAATAAATAATTTCAACAGGTCATTGCCATGACACCAAGAGTGTAACTTACATTATAGAACGGAGTTTTAAACTGTCTGATGTTAAAGATGCATAAAATTTTTGATTGTTTAGAGGTGTTAGAATATCAGATATGAGAGATCAAACTACAGGTAATTACTGCTGAGAACAACAGGCAAAATTAAGGAGGAAATTATTTCAAGCAGTCCTGAATTTTAAAGGACTAACAAATTTAAAGACTAAACTTTAAATATTGAAATAAATCCCTGAATCACCAGAGAAAATGTAAAGGTGGCTATATGGGAAGGAGAATAATTCTTACTAGGTCTAGAGTGAGGAGGAGCTTGGAAATGGTACAAATTAACCATTCTAAGATTTCATTTCAGGTGGCAACCTTAAGATGACAAGGAGTTGGTGTAGGAGAAAGATAGCTCTGGTTTGTGGAGTGTCATATGGAAATTGTTCTATCTTGAGTAAATGGAGACTAAAAGTTGTGAGCTCAGCCTAGGAAAAATGAGGAATAAGTAATTTAGGTGTAACTTTAATGACATTTTCATCTATACTTAAAATAATCAGGATAAAATTATTGGGCAACTTCCCAGCACTTGGAATCACAGAATCACTTAACTTGTATCTGTGATCTAGATCTAAATGTAACACTGCTGGATCCATGCCTAAAAAAGAAGGAGAGCATAATGTCTTCTGTGGAGATCAATTTTAGGTTAGGGATGAATGCAGAGTACAACCTTGCACCCAAGCAATGGGAAAATTCAGAAATATTTTCAATTTGGAATCTGAATCTTCTTAATTGTAGCTAGAATAATCTTCAGAGGTCTCAAGACAGTGAATTTTCCTAAAATTTTAATCTTTATCTGAAGTCCAGATGTCTGTCACATTATTTGTAATAGCTGTAGGTCACGGAATATTAAAGGAATTTTTAAAGAATGAATTTATTTTTAGGATTATGCATCTTTAATATCAGTGATAATTATTCTTATTTGTCCCAAATCTTGTCCGGGGGAATGTCTTTTGTCTTGCGCTCTGAGGAGGAAGGGTTAATTTATCTTTACTGGAATTTTACTTGAGGTCTTCAAAACTTAAAATTATTCTTATCAACTGAGAATTAGTTGAATTGAAATAAATAGGCAGATTTTACTCCAGTTCTTAATGTTTTTATATATATATATANAAGATTTTATTGTGTTTATATATATATATATATATAAAATTAATTGTGAGCGTCATCTTCCATAACTTACAAAAGATGTGTTGTAGATGATATAGCCTCTGCTTTAAGGTATGCAAATGTAGCTGTATTTCCTACCAGTCTGTCATTTGCATGGATAGTTAATAATTACCGTGGGACAAAGGTAGAAATTTCAATTGAGCACTTGTGCTTTTGCCTTGGCAGAAGTTGTATTTAGTGTGTAAATAATAGATAAATATCATGAATATATTTAACTGATATATACAGTACTTGCTACTCACTGCTGCAGATTTTGTAGTACATTAGAACCTACTTCTGGCATCTTTTAAACTTTCCAACTGAATATAGCTACAATATAAAGTAACTGGAGTGGAATTTGTGAGTGTCATGAATTTTTATCTGTTTATATGATACTTTTATAACTAAGTATTAAATAAGCCACTAACACTTGGAACTCAGTTTTAATGAGTGCAGCGTACAGATCAAAAGAGAAAACACTCTCCTAAAGGACAGGTCGCTGCTTTTCCCTCAGAAGTGATCAAAGCTGGCTTCATTGAAGCAGTGGTTAAACACTGCTGCAGCATCACGGTGCTTAGGTTTCTTTTCTTTTCCACATCATTTTGCTGTACCCCCTACAAGGACAGTGAAGGACCTCCTAGAAGAAAGGACAGCATGTGTGGCAGAATTCCCCATGAGGTTCCATCACGTTTGGTTTAAACATTTTGTATTCATATTGAGTCTCTTTTATGCTGGCTTTATGCTGATTATACCTAGAGGCCATTAAGTGTTATCAGATACTTTATATTTGCAATTTTGAATGCAATACCTGGTATGAAGTTCTTTTAAAGGGGGATGTTTGACATGGAGCATGAACATAGTAAAGTGGGTGTACTTCCAGAAACTCGTAGAGGTTGAGGGCATCTTTTTTTTGCTCTTTTTACTCTCAGCTGCTGTCTGTAGCTTATGGCTTGGAGGTGGAGAAGATAAGGTAAATTTTAAATATATTCCTGTGACTTTGCTGCTTTGAAATACAAAACCCCAGAAGTTCATACAGATGATCATGTTTGTTTATTCAGGCAGTCCAAAACATGGTTTTAAGGACTACGCTTAGAAATCTAAATCTGATGTTCTCTTTTGTTGTATTCCCTATACTATTTAAGTTGGCATACTGGAGATAAGTTGAATAGAAAGGAGTGCTGGACAGAGTCTGATGTGAATTAACTGGTGTCTTTCACTGAGCTGTCACTGAAGAAAGTTCTTCACCTGTTCGTGTGTAATATGAAATTTCTTCTGTGGAGAGAGAGAACAGCATGTTTGGAGTATATGTAAAAATAGAAAGAAAAGTTAAATTAGCAGAATTTTCATCTTCAAAGCACCTCAGAAGCTGTAATCCTGAAAACATGCATGATGTAGGTAACCAATATAATCTGTTTCTTCATGGAGAAGAGACAGGAATGTGTTTGGGGCAGTGCAGTGTATCAGTTCCCAAAACATTGGGAAAATTCTAGAGTTCTTCACTTGTTCCGTGCCTTTATGACCAAGACCAGCTTCTTTAAGGTGAAGGAAAGAATACAGATATGCTCAAATATTATATTATTTTCGTGTTGTTCTGCAGCAGAAATGTAAAATAAACATGGCCTGAATGTTATTTCTGTCGTGTGGGTAGCACACACCATTAGATCAAGTGGTCATTTGGATGAGAATCACTATATTTATAAATCCTGTTTAGGATTTCAGAACTGCCAAAGCAAGTCCTACAGGGATAAAAACCTTGGGAAGGTGAAAATAGCATTCCACAAGTCAGCCTGTTTAAAAATGTTTTTAATAACTTTTGAAATCCTATTCTTTAATATTTAGAATACCTACAGGGTGAACTTTCTGGAGTGCTGGTGTTGCTTCTCTGGTATCACCAAATGTCTGGACTAAGAGAATTTAATTTCATGTCTATAAATGAGTATTACTGGATCCTACTGTCCCATGTCCCTGAAGAGCTGTGTGGCCTGGAACAAATTGTGAAACCTTGCCATGCTTCATTTCCCATCTTTTAAATGGGTATAATATAATTTATTTTTTTAAAAATTAACACTTCTCAGCAGAGCTGGCACATACTCAAGGTGAGTGATCAGCTCTGGGAGCCATCAGTTTTGGTTTGGCTGAGGAGTGGGCCCACCGCCCATTTTTCCGAGGCTGCTCTGGTGTTACTTTTGAAGCAGAGCAGTGGGACAGGCTGCTGGGAGCACCAGGCTCCTGAATCTGCCTGGGATGAACCCCCTGAAGGTAAGAGGCAGTGCAGGGAGCTGTGTCTGCAGGGAAGGCACATGCACTCCCCTGGCTCTGACAGACACTGCAGCACTGTGAGAGCTGCCTGCTGAACAATTCAACAATTTCATGTCTAGTGAAAGTTGAGTAAAAAGTGGATTTTTATTTTCCTGGCTTGCTGTTAAATGGAGTAAATGTAGCACACTTCAATTGTCATTGAAGAGGTTTTCTTGCGCTCTTCCTGTAAATAGTGGAATATGCTTGATGGGCATTCAGCAGCCAGGAAAAACAAGCATGCAAAACAAAGACCTACAGAATGGAAATCTGAAACAGAAGTGCTGCACTTGTGTTCTTCTTATAAGTGAGCTACTCTTTAACTTTTGCAGATGCCTATCAGAATAGAAAGACATCTTCTAAAGGCAGCAGGAACCACTTTAGATCATATGTATAATTCTTCCAGTCAAATACTAAACTAGTGACACAGCAGTGTTCTGTAAAAGAACACTGATGGAGGAGCAGGTTCACTGTTCACTGTTATGTGAAGGTTTTTCAGTTGTGGGGAAAGAAAGGGTTTTATGCTTTTAAAAGTGAAAGATTTTAAGCTTTGAAAAACTCAGAAATCTGAGTTTTCCCTCTAGCAGATTTTAAAATTACAAATGATATGGTTATTTGAAAAATAAGGCACTGAAGTGCAGTGGTGCTGTTACCACCTGAACCTGAGTCTTTGTGTGATAGATTTTGTCCAGCTATTTCACTATTTGAGCATCTTTCCTTTTCCCGCTTTTGTGTGCACACCATTCCTTGGCATTCAAGGAATACTGGCTTTAGACGTGTTCTCAGGTGATGCCTTGCCCAGGTGTAAGAGCCCACTTTTCTCACAGGTGTAGTAGTTTGCTGTGGGTGAAAAGGTAGACAGATAACATTGTGTCAAACCAATTTTTATTTAATTTTTTTGAGTTTGTCTTTGGAAGTGAAGTATTTAGGGACTTAATTCTGATTGTCTAAGTAAATTCTAGGCTGTTAAGTCTGAAGTGTTTCAGGCAGTTGAAAGCCTTGATTCTGGGCCCTTTATTTTACCTCCATTTCCTTCCATTTTCTTCACTAAATTCCTTCCTAAAGGCATTTTGGAGCTCTTTTCAATAAGCATTTATTTCTCTGGTGCCTGATGCATCTCCAAGTTCACCACCTTTACATTAATTTGGAATTTGCAGCTACCCCTTTAAGTCTCACATGACCATTCTCCTATATGCCTTCCAGGGTGCAGAAATGCCAAACAGGTGGAACGGTTCACTGATGGAGATGCATCCCTCCCTCCATCTGAATGGTGGGACTTGGCCATTTTGGTTCATTTTCTCAGCTTGATTTCTGAGATTAACTGCAGCTTCCAACATCAGTGCTGATTCTTGGATATGAAAGATAGATCTCCTGAACAAAACCGGATTCAGGTCATTGAATAACTTTGCCCTCCCTTGTGTCAGCGATAACCTGAGCTGCATTCAGAGCAGTAGTTATGGTATACTGCTCTTCTGTTTCATAGAGCCATCATTTCTTGCAGTGTCTTAACAGTAAAACACACATTTATAATCTAATCTTTATAAAATTTGGCAATATTTGTGATGCAAACTTCATGAGCTGCTTTTTCTTTAGATACACGTTGTATATAGTGCATCTCTTTGCCACTATTACAACAGCATGAAACTTCAAACTGGTTAACTAGAATTCAGCCTAACTAGGTTATGATAATTTTTTTTCCTTACGTTTTACCTTTTCCAAGCAGACCTAGTTTAGTCTCAGCCTCATAAATACGTAAGTGTATAAATACACAGAAAGCTGTGTTGAAGTGGAAAGAAGGTAACAAGCTGTGTCTGAAAGTTCTAGGATTAAACACATCCAACAAAAACACTTGACAGAGCCTTTGAACATGCTTTTCAACAGCAAAAAGAATGAAAATATCCCATATTCTGTACCCTGCTTTTTGTCATCATAGGTACTTAAAAGAATACTCATTTTGCAAATGAACTGACATAAGATCCTATGTGACCTACCTTCAATTTAAGCCAAGCCTGAACTATATTTAGATTAGAATGGTTGACAGTATGCCAGAAAACTTGCTTACAAGTCTTCTGAAGAAGGAGAAAATTATTTTTTATTTTTCCATACCTCTGTAGAAAAACTCCTAATTGTCAGGTGTCCCATCATCTACATAAGTTTACAGTCATTGTAGCATCTCTTAATCTCTTGTAGGCATTTAAATTCTGTTTTAATTCAGAAAGGGAACTATTTTTTAAATACTACATTTTGACTTACAGTGTGCTGATATCCTGCATGATCTTTCTGGACGAATTTTGCTTGCAGATGGAACAGCATGAATTCTTCATGTATTAATGCCAGTAGTCACTGCTGGAACAGTCGTTTTAGTGGTCAGTGGTGTCTGGGCCAGTCCCTTTTCCATTTCTGCTCGGTAACAGCTCAGTCAACTGAGAGGAAGCACCTTTCCTTCCTTAGCCTGGAAACAGCACTAGCAGAATGTTGTAACTCCCAATAGGTTTGCAGTTGTTGTTTTACTTCTAATCTTTTAGGATTACGGATTTCCAGGAGAGCCACCCGCAGAGCATCTTCCTGCAGTACTGGTTTGTGCTGCAAGGGAATGAGTCCCCCAGAAATTATGCATTCCCGCTTCACATTTTCATTCCACAATGGCTACTAGCACTTTAAAAAAAAAAAAATCAGTATATTGGAAAATAAACAGTTGTTATATGACCCAGTGACCCTTCTGAAGGATTTGTTCTTGCAAGGAAGGACCAAGATAACCAAGGACTGATCAACTGCTTCACTGCTGTCACAGTCACCATCCAGGCTTTTACAGCCGTTTTCATACAGCTCTGAAACTGATACTTCACAGAACACAGCCTTGGATTCTGGAACTGAGAGCCTGAGAACCTCCACTAAGTTCTGAAGGTGTGGACTTGGCAGTTGCTGAAGTAAAATATGAAAGGGAAGGGGAAACATGAGGGCTGCAGAGAAGGTGTGGAGGTAAAGATTAAGATGTAATGGAATCTTTACAAGTTAGGTCAGTGGATTTACAGTTTAACTGTTTTTTTGTTGTTGTTATTTTTTAATTTAATGGAAGTCATAGTCTTTATTCATCAGACTCCAGTCCCTACATGCTAGTTTATCCATTTTTGCTCATTAATTAAGGAGTGTGTAGAAGAGAAGAGCTCCTCTTTAATGTCTTTGGCTTCTGAATAAAGACACTCCTAGGACTATCAATAAAATGTTTAATGACAGAGTAAAAATACAATACGAGACAGTGAACCTGTCCTATTGAAAATTATTCATAATTTTATTTATTTAATATTGAGTTAGAGAATAAAACATTACTGAATACTATCTTGAGAATTCCAAATCAGATATGTTAAAGTCAGGTGCACATGACAAGAAGTCCAGACGTCCTTACCTATTATTTATATTGTGAAGCATAGAGTCAGTAAGGAATTGTGTTCCAACTGTGGCAGAATGGGAATAAGGGTGAAGGTTCCAGTTTGGTTTTTTTTTTAATGAAGAAAAGTTCTTATTTATGAACGAAAACTGTCATGAAACTCTTGATTGTGAATGGTGATTCACTGGCTGTGTGTGCCCACAGGACCTACTTGAATTTCAGATGTTTTTCACAGCAGCTGAGCAAATCTCTTTCACAACAAACACGTGTGAGATCTGTGTCCAGTGTGGTAGTTCAGGTATGATGAGTGTGCAGGAAAATTGTTCTCTTTCATGTGTGTCTGTCTTAGTACTCCTTTTGCTTTTATGCCTGGTCATGGTTTTTTGAGACACTTCGTAATACTTGCCATGACATGGCCGTGGGAGATGCTGCAACATCTCCTTATGGCTTCTTCCTCCTTCATGTGAGGAAAAGACATTTTAGACAAAACATATTCATTGGGGTATCGTTGCTTACGACTTACTGAAATTAGGATGAAGTACTACTGGTTTCTGTAGGATGCTCTCAAGTGAGAGCTAAAAGCATAGGATGGACTATTTTTTTAAACAAACTTTTTTTTTAAGCTGTTGCTGGTTGCTAGGTAGACATTTACTCTTTTGTGTAGTGCTTTTATGACCAGTACACATCATTGTTTCTTCCTTGAAGAAGGTGAAAAAAAACCCAAAAAAGCAAACCTATAAAATTTGGCAAAACCATTTTTTTGATCTTTAAGAAAAGTTACCGTCTGGGGATTTTTCACATGAATGGCTGAAAAATACGTTAGAATATATTTTTAAATTTTTAAAGATTATCAGTGTAAGCAAAAAAAAGTGGTCTATTGCAGAGTATATTATGATCTAAATATATTTGGATGAAAGATGCAAGATAGAAGTAATTTGTTCCTGATGTCTGAAGTAGGCGTGTGTGATTTACTGTGAGAGATTTCACCTTTCTGAAGAAAAAACTTCTGGGCTGAGAAATACCCTAAGTTTAAGCAGGAAGTTGTTTCCCTGAAAACCAAGGAGTTCTAATCATTATGCATAGTAAATATTTAGGATTTAGGCTTTATTAGGCTGTACTGTAAAGGACAATTAGGGCCATTTGCAGATGTTTCTTACATTTAAGTTTAAACTAAGCTGCCGGTGTTGTTATGGTGGAGGAGCGGTGAATCTAAAAACCAAGTAACGAGGATCGAGTCTTTTTTAATCAGTTGTCCTGCCTTGCTGGTGCGTTATCAGTCAGGCCTTTCCTGCTGGGAAAGGCTGCCCAGTTCCTCCCAGGTGGAAGGTTTCAGTGCAGCACAGATCTGGCTGTACCCCAGGCTCCTTTCGTGGAACTGAAACCAGTAAATTACACGTTCCAGGGCTGCTCTCAATGAACCTCTCTCCTGCTGTGTGCTATTTATAATCTGCTTGGGCATGCACTCACAAATATTTTCTCTGATCTAATAGCAGCTATTACTGATAGCTTAAATGATTTCAGCTGTTGAATCTGTTCACTGTTAAGCAATACTCTGCTATTAGGGTTGGCTTAGTGGTGTGACTCCACAACTTCCAAAATCTCCTGTGGTGGCTATATTTCTTTGTCAAGATAAAGTGATTTAGCCAGGGAAATTCTGCTAAAATACGTAGAAAATGCATATCTGAAAATAATAAACAATTTAAATGAAAGGTTATTAGTGTAGAAATATTATTTTTAAAAATGATTCCCTAAATACACATATCTTGTTAATTATGATTTACTGAACAGGTTCCCAGAAGCCTCTTCTACCTTGGTGACCCAGGTCAGTGTGGCTTTCTTTGCTTACTTTATATAAAAAGCTAACTTGAATTCCCTGGATGAATTCGTAGGTGACACTTAAAGTATTGAAAGATATGTTTTTTTCCTATGCAAGATGTCATTTCTAAAGCGTATTTCTCAGTACATTCTTAAAAGAAGTGGTTTAAACTGAAAATAATTCTGAAAAATAGCAAGGCAGGGCAAGGTCATCTTGGTGGGGGATGAGGTAAAATTCGGCTTGTTGCCTGAAAAATAGGAGAATGTTGTAAAATGAGCTGTTTTAACAATTCACTTCAAAGTTTAATGAAGTTAATCCTATAATAAAACAATTCTTTCTCTTGTTCTCCTACTTGTGCCTCTCCTGTCTGGTACAGCCCACTGCACACGGTGCCAGCAAGCTGTGCTGCCTTTCCTAAGTGCACAGTCCTTTCCTCTCAGGATGGTCATGTGGCAAGGACTCGAAGTGTTCATCTAGAAAAATAGCATTAAAAATGGTATTATGTCTTTTTTTTTTTTTTTGTTTGCCTGTTTTCAGCTCTGTCTTTATATAGGGAATAACCAGAGGGGAACAAGGAGAGGAGCCAGCTCCAGGTGACTGGCCAGCTGCCTGTGGATCAGCACCAGAAAGTGCTCCACAGATTGCAATTTGAAACCCATTAATATAATGGATAAAGTCTATGAAGCATTTTAAAACCTCCCTTGCCTATAGTGCTGCATTTTATAAGATGGGTGACATCAAAAGAATTGGTTCTGGCTCAGACCAACTAATAAAAATGGATAAGGCTTATTTTTATGCTGAATATCAGTAAAAGCATGTGCAGAAGATTACATTTAGCATTCTGGCTTTTACCCAGAGCACAACAAAGTCTATCTTATCCCCATCCATCAGAACAGAATTTGATAGGTTTGGAGACCCCAGATTTTCATCTCCTACTGAAGCATGAAGCAGCAGCTTGGGCTTGCGTGGAGCTCGTGTGAACATGACATTGTTCACTGTGTTATGGTTCCTTGAACACTTAAAAAGGAGGTTGTCTAATTAGGCACAACGTTTAAATAGGATATTTTAAATGATTTATACTTAAAGCTTATATAGAGCATTACATGTTGTCATTATATCTTCCTATATTAGGAATAATGGAAAGAAATGGTAAGTCTGACTAGTTCCTGTAGTCCAAGGGAGAAGGGCATCTTTCAGAGCCCTGTAAAAATCCCACATATGTGTTTTTGTACCTATACAGTTTTAATTATTGTTAATTTTTCTGGGTACCACATGTTTATTTAAAACTGATTTTCTTGGTTCAGTAGTCCAGCCTGTACCAGCATTAGCCTCCAGATCTCAACAGCATCCTGTTTATTCTGATCTAGCTTGCCTGACTGACTCCCCAAAGATAAAATTCACTAAGTGAACTTGACAGATTCCAGGCTGTCTCCATATGGCAGGGACTGGGCTGCAGCGTCTGAAGCTGCCTGGGATTTAAAAGCTGCTCTCACCTTATTAAGATGGCAGCAGTTACATGCAAGGCAAGTTTGCAGGGGCTTGTTTTAATTCTTTTGGCTTCTGCTGGAGACCAATCCATAGCATTTTTTGTGCATGTGAATTAGAGCAGGACCAGAAGGGTGACCTTTCTTTTCCAAACGGTGCTGATACCAGCAAGGGATCAGAACTGAAAATGAATCAGTTGTTGACAGTTTTTTAAGATGAGTTTAAGCTTAGCAGGTGCTAAACGGACCAGACCGCAAGAGATTTCTGAAAAAAAGTGTTGAAACAGTGTGAATTTATTTGTTGCTGGGTCTTTCTTCCTTTCTGCCTTTGTGTACTAATCACTTACCTGTTGTTTGGGCTTTGGCTATTAACAAAATAGTTTAATTGTCCTGTATGACAAGTGTCAAACCTATATTCTGGCAACATCAAAGTACTGAGCTGAATTGCAAGAAGCATTTTTGAGAATGCAGACCAGCTGAGGATCTTTCCCTACGTGTTTAAATCTGTGCTGCATGGGGCAGAGCACCATCATCAGTCACAGAAAAGGGGTTCTCTTCAACTGACTCAGTATTAGTGAAAGAAAATCCTACTGGAAATACATGTGCACTATACGTAAAATAAAATATTAGTATTTGTCATTTTAAAAAATCTTGGTGTTAGATCCATTCTCTGACTATAATTTGTGAGTTCACAGGGCTAGAATAATTTACTCTGGTAGGTTTAAACAAACCATCTTTCAAATCACAACATTAGAAAAAAGGAATTTAGAAAAAGTACATAAGGTATTGGAAGTGATTAGTGCTTGTTCTATAAAATACAGGCACTGCAAAAACTAGTTCATTAAGAAATAAGTTTAAATTGGTGTTGTAGTGGGGTTGATGCAGTTATGTTCTTCTGAGAAAATGAAAGTAGAAGGATTCCTTGGCTATTCCTGTTCCTGCCTGACGTTGTTTTTCAGGAGCATGTACATACTTGAAAGAGAGATCAAGAATTAGTAACTTTTCTACATTTCCTCTGTTTTATATTTGCTTTTCATAGTCCCAAAGTGGACTAGGACTTGTGATGGCCTGAGGTGAGATTTCCAAAAAAAAGCAAAACCAACCAAAAAACCCAAACAAACTTTTGTGAGTTAAGCTTTCTATTTAAATTAAAAATGACTGAGTTGACTAAAACAAGCAAAGATGTGTCATAGTCTCTCTCTCTGGATTTTGTTGTTTCTTTGAGAAATAGTGTGTGGTTTTGCTGTTTGTTTTTCGGTGGGTTTTTCTTCCCCAGATACTGCTTCTAGACTTGGGAGGTTCACTAATATGGAGGCACTGGGTTTTCTGGTTATCTGTGGTTCTTACCCTTGCATCCTTTTCATAGCAGGAAGTGACGATCTCCAGTTGGGGCCCTTAATCAGTCTACATTCCTACCTTTCCCAGAAAGAGAATCTCTTGAGGAACCCCTGCTCAGCATCTTCACACTTCCCATTCTATCTGGAGCTGTGTGAATCAGTTTGTGAAAACTGTGATTTCTCTCCCAGACATGCTACATGTTTAGACCTTAGGAATCATCTCTGTCTTCCTGACTGTCATTTGTAATGTTTTTTATCTCCAGTTACTTTACATTTAGCTGTAGATTAGTTTGTAACATCAACTACCTCCTTATTTGCTTTCTGAGGCACTGTTACTTTCTGTATTTTATGATGTAGACTTGTGCCAAACAAGCCCAGTAGAATTTAAGCTGGGAACAACAGGTCTGCTTCATTACTGTGTTTCTCACAACATTTGTATTAGTCTTGGGGGCACATGTGTAAGAAATGTCAACTGAGTCATTATTAGGGTGGATGTTCTTACAGCAGGGATTTTAAAGGCAATATTTCAAGTGTCTGAACAGAAGGAGACCAAATTCCCAGTCAAGGATTTATAATAAGCAAACAGGTTAAACCTTTCCCTTAGATGTAGTACAATTACCTCTTTCATGACACCTCTCTTTCCTGCTGCGTGTGCCTCACGAAGGCAGCTTGGCAGCCAAACTGCAGCACCAGGTCCAGGGTTAGTGTGCAGGGACTGTCTTTGAGAAGGAGCCTTTAATGTTGCTTTTGCATAAAAAGGCAGGTGGGTTTGATTTTTAACAATACACCACAGTGATATTGTTAAATCTGCTACAAAATTCAGACATCTGCCTTGTAGAGCAACTGTAGCAGGTACATGCAGTGCCTCTTCCAGACTCATGCTTTGTTTTACCCAAACCTATTTTAAATTTAAACCCCACAGAGGTGCCTTTTGCTTTTGTTTTTCACATGCCTTTTGTATGTCATTGATAGGAATCGCTTGATGCTGTGTTTATACATCTCTTGTGTTTGTGAACTGAGCATCTTTTTATTTTTAGTTTTCTGTTGTATGGACTAGGCAGTAGTAATTCGTAATGCCACTGGCTTAACAGTAAATTGAAATCCATTATTTGACTGAACAATTAAATGGCTCCTCTGCTAAACCTGGATGTTAATGACCATGGAATGACATAAAATAAAATGAAATGTTCAGAACAGGCAGCTCAAGCTCACTCAGTAAACATCCAGGTTGGCTGGAGTGCAGCAGTCTGTGTTTACAGCAGTGCTGGCAGAGGGAAAGGTGTGAGTGCTCATCTGCACAAAGGCAAAGTCTTAGTTTAAGCTGCTGATAGAGAAATTTGAAGCCTTTTAGATTGTTTTTTTTCCCCGGACTCTTATGAGGGAGTGTCTTGGCATTTAAAAGATGGCAATATGTGGTTATACTGGGCTTGAACTGATGTTAGCATTGCACAGCAGAGAGAAAAAAGGCCTGAAAGGTCTTTAACACCTCCAGGTTAACCTCGAAAATGCCATCAGAGTGCAGCTTTGAGATTTTCTTTTATCCTTCTGGAAAGGTGGTTTGGGTTTGTGGTGATTTTTTTATTTGTTTGTTTGGGTTAGTTTTTTTCTTACTGTTTATTTTTACCTGTCTGTGAATTTTTTTGTGAGATAGCAATAACAAGAAACAGAACAGGTTGGTCACTCCTTCAAACACTTGCGCACATTTTTCTTCAGCTTGACCTCTGCTCTTCCCAACATCATTGCTGGATACAGCATGAGTGAGCTACAACACATGGATAATCCAGATGACTGTTTGTTTGTCACAGCAATTTGTAAGATCTGGCATATTACATTCCCCTGCTTTTTTCCATCATGTGTTATTTTTTTAGAATGTGGTAACTTTAAATAACCGTTGGTTTACATTGAATTAATTAAAGGAGCTTCACAAGTTAGGTTAACCTGCTGATATTAGTGAATTAAATGTTAGAGTTGTGCAAGTCTGTGTTGTCTGAGCTAGGACAATATCCACAAAGGAAATACAATAAAGACACAAACCCCTGTTGTTATTTAAAAAAAAATTGATAGGGAGGAAATTTGCTGGTAGGAATGGTTTGCAAGTTTTGAATTAAAAGACCCAACGGTCCTGATTCAGAGAACATTTAGAGTGTTTTTTTCCTGAAGAAGCCTGAGCCCACGTGTTTTGTGCAGACTGTGCTAAGATCTAAAGGGTGCAGAGGGTGTGGAGCAGCGGTGCTGAGACAGGGGCTGTACCGTGCCGTGCTCGGGGTGCAGCGGGCAGTGCTGCCACAGTCCCAGTCCTGCACAAGGAGGCACTTCCTCAGTAAATACACCCCAGCAGAGAGGGCCAGCCTGTGAACTTAGAGAACCTGCAAGAGCCTCCTTAGAATGGCTGCAGCTGCTGGATGATTACGCCATGCAAAGATAGGCCTGGGAACAATCTTGACCATTTTTTCAGAAGCGGTGTCAATGTCTCATTTTCCAGCCAAGAGCATGAGTCAGGCTGGTCAGCTCAGTTTTCAAGGAAGAGGGCAGTTCCATGCACTGCTTCAAAATGTCTCCTGCTTGAAAAATCGAGCTCTCATGTTGGCTTCTGCAGACGAATTTTTTGCAGACTAGTAATCTCAACTTGGTTCAAACCAGAAATTTACTCCTTACCAGGCTGGTAAGGAGCTGGATTTGCACATTTCTACAGTGCAGTGCATTAGAGACAAGTTCTGTGCACTAGAAACTGGCCCAGGTTGCCTTCTGTTTTACATTTTAACTTCAGCTTTCTGTAGAGATATTAACAAAACGGTTCACTATATTTAGAATGCTAATGGCAGTCAAGTTACGTCAAAAGAGGGATCTATTATTAAATTGACAGAATGTCAGTGGCAGAAATCAGCTATAACTTGCTCTGCATGTCATTAGCTGGAAAAATCACATGCAAATTTTTAACAGTGATCAAAATTCCATTTCTCACTGATTTTTGCTGTGTTAGACCTGGGACAGAATAAGAAATTTTTCTTGGGTGTATTTTAGTACGCAACAGAAATGGCAGTGCTTGAAGCCCATTTTTGCCTCATGGTAGTTTATGCATTCATCCCTCTGTTAGAAATAATGTTTACTTAAGTTAGTGAGAGCTGGGCGAGGTCTTTTTACATTTAAAAGAGATTTCCCACATATCTCTTTTTGATTGTCATATCCTTCAGTGCGCTTGTCCAAATCCTGCCCACATGCCGCTATGCAGATGAGGCACTCCCACATAGGGAATGTTCTGCACAGAAGTCATGGAACGCCTCAGCAGCCTTTTTTCTTCTTAAGAAATAGACTCCTAAAAACTATTCTAAAGACAGTACAATTCTGCCCACCAGCTGAGGATAATGTTAGGGGTACCTTTAAAATATTTTGTTATATAAGCTGATAGAAAAACAATAAAGCAAAAATGGCGAACTTTTGCTGCAGCTTTAGAAAGTTGCCAGCTGCTTGAGATGGCAGAATAAACCAGTTTAATTCACTTCAGCTCTATTATATTTAAGTCAAAAAACTGACACAGATTTAGCTGACAAACCTCTACATCCTTGACTGAAGAAAACTGCAATGATAAGACCAGGGTAAGATTCATTTGCTCTTAATACTTTTCTGAAGCATCAGCTGTCATTTCATTGTTGATGGTGATGCTTTTCACAGTCGTAGCAAAACTGGTGGGTTGATTGTCATTTAATTTGCAGTCTAATACAGCTTTAATTTGCTTTGCCAGGTTAGAAAAGGGAGCTCTGCTATGTTGGCCAGTCCCAGAGATGACCCGTGCAGCTCTTTCACACCTTCAGTGCTCCCTGCACTGTGGATTCTTTTGCTGCCTTGTGATAAAAACTGTTGTCAATTGTTCCATTTACAAATGATTTTTGTGTCCTCTTTTGAGAGCGGCTTTGGTTCAGAGAAAGCTCCAGCAGCTCCTCTCTGCCTGCTCACGATGAGACAACTGTTTACAGGGGAGTTTCTCGTCTTTGGGGCTTTAAGGTAGTGGACAAAAGTAAAAATGTACATGCGACACAAATTGTTGTTTTCTACAAAAATTGTGCTTTTTAAAAAACAGACAAAACCCAAAACAACCTAAAGCAGTGCTCTGAACAGAATCTAACATTGTCGCACAAACGAATATTTTTAAAACCTTCATTTTCTATTGCAATTAAAACTAAAGCAGATATTAGTAGCTGGATTCTTTTATTTATGTTTTGCATTTTTCATATATTTTTTCTTATTAGTCAAAATTAATTGATAACGATGGATTTTGCTGTTTGATTCTTCATAGTTCAGTGATTGGTTTCCATATGTTGAAATAAGTAACTATTTAAAGCCATCTGTTTCCCTTGGAAGCAGCAGTATTTTCATTAGTGTTTAGCATTTAATGGATACTTGAAAAATTAAATTTAAGCTGAATTTAAGTTGATCTTTCTGGACATTATTCAAACAAGAATGCATGGTATATTTAAAAAGCTATAGGGTTTCTTTTATTGATGATAATGTTTGAGGTGTTACTTACATTCGGAAATCACCTTAGTCAGACATTAAAAATAAGTGTGATACACAAAAATGAACAAAAAATCCTCCTCCTAATTAGCTGAGTGGGATGTAAGCCATATATAGGCCTTATTCAGGTCTTTTTTTAAAGGTAAATTTATCTAATAAGATGCTGGCCAAAAGCAATTTTCTATTTCCATATTATCATCAGTAAAAATTAGGAAAACATTTGCTTTATGACTTGAAGCAATAGTTCTGTCTCCTCCTTGCTTTTGCTTACGATAATGTAATTTCCCTGCTAAGTTTTGGATGCTACTGATATTCTCAAGTTGTTCCTGGGAAAGCCATAAAATCCTGAGTCAGGTCACTTGGCAGTCAAGTGGAAGAGAAAACTGCTTTTCCGCTATATTGTATTGCTTTAAATTGCAAATGTCTTTGTATTTGCTTCAGGTTTTTGTTTCATTTTGTTTTGTTTTTAATCCTGCTGTTGCACTCTCTGTGTTAGAATCTAAGATTTATATTTCTTTGACTGTTTAATGTTTCCTTTCATCGCCTTCATAAATAGTAATGACTAGCTTATGTATATCCAGGGAAGTAAGGCAAAAAGCCCTTGAGTGTGCCAAGTCTGAAAAAATTTAAATTAGTGTATCAAATGTTAGAAGAAGAGGAATTAAGGCTCTTATCAGCTAACCATAAGCCAAGAATCTTTTAAATTCTAACAATGGTTTGGTGGATACAGCTAAATCTGGCTTTACTTTTGAAAGACAATAGCAGGCGTGTGGTTCAAAGTAAAAGTTTTCACCTTAATAAAAGCTATTTAACATACTATTCTAAATCCTCAG
This sequence comes from Atrichornis clamosus, assembly GCA_013400975.1. NCBI lineage: Eukaryota > Metazoa > Chordata > Aves > Passeriformes > Menuridae > Atrichornis > Atrichornis clamosus. The sequence goes on along the minus strand of WBMZ01014013.1, from coordinate 40,839 downwards.
AAAGGCAACTTTTTATTCCAAGGTGTAGATCATTTCTGGTAGGGGAATCTCTCAATTTTTAATGCACATGTTTCTCTTTCTCATTTCTAATTAGCTCCAGCACTTAGATTGCAGGATGCCAGCCTTCAACACTGAGATGCCTGATGGTAATAAAGCACTCGAGGTGGTATTTAATTAAAGTAGAGTGGTGATAGAAAGGACCTGAGCAGGGCTGAAATACTAATCCTTTTGCGTTGCCCAGTGTCCCCTCGTGATTGTGATTGATGAGTTGATTTCTCTTTACAACTTCATTTGCATGGTGTGGTGATACCCGCAGGCAGAGGTGCTGTGCATTTCTGGATGAGAGCTCCCCATTAGCCCAAGCTAATGTGCTCGGTGGGGCAGGGGTAGGGTGAAGAGCTCTCTTAGCTCTCAAGCAGCCTATTAAATAATAGGTTTATGGTGGGTGATGTGACACCCTGTGTAAATGCTGGTGTTTATAATATCTTTATCTCCTTTTACCTTGAAAATACATATTCCCCCACACACTGTCTGTCCTAGCCTTTCCCTCTTGTATTTATCTCAGTTGTTTTGTTGAAATGATCGTGTCAGGTAGTGGCTGCTATGAGGAATGGCTGTAGAGGTTTGTTTGGTTTTTTTTTTTTGATTCATAGAGGTGGAATAAACTGGTCAGGATTTTCCTAAAATGATAGACTTATTACTAGAATTCCTAATTACTGAGATTCTCACTCCAGCTTGAAACTTCTGTAATGCAGAGCTGCTTCTTGTTTGCAATCAGAAGGTTGTAGTGGGACTATCCAGGCTTCTTATGCAGTCAGTCTCTGTCCACAAGGACAGAGTCATCAACACCCTGCCCCTCACAACTTGCATTCCTGTAAGCAATTGGGCTGTGCTCACATCCGAATAGATCTCCATGTCATGCATTCTATAAGCATTTCCAGCAGTGAATTTCTACTGGATTGGTGTCTGTGCTCTGGCAGCAGACAAAGCCAACAGTACCCTGGGCTGTGTAAGCCGGTAAACTGACAGAAGTGGTTTTACCCCTTTACCTGGTAGTTGCTAAATTGCATCCAAGGTATCTAGCCCAGTTTGTTTGCCTCCGATACAAGAAAGAAGGCTCAGCACAGGGCCTCCAGGATGTGCTGGAGCATGTGGTAGGAGGCTGAGGGAACTGTACCTGTTCAGGCTGGAGAAGAGGAAGTTCCAATATGACCTCATAGCTCATTTTCAATGCCTGCAAGGAGGATATCAAGAAGGAGCAAGTCTCTTCCCAGAGATGCGTGGTGGGAAGGTAAGAGACAACACACACTGCAATATTGGAACAAATAGATATGAAGGAAAACTTTCCCCGTGAGAACAGTTTAGCATTGGAACAAGTTGTCTGGAGAGTTTGCACAGTCTTTGTCCTTAGTGCTTGGAAAAAAATGGGAGGATGTACCCTCAGCCCTTGGATCTGATCACAAATCAACCCAGCTTGGAGCAGAAGGTTGGGCTGGAGACCAGGGCACAGAATGTGGTGTGAAACACTCCAAACCTTCACAACCAGATACCTTTTTATTTTTTACAGCTGATACATAATCTCTAAAATACAATCTATAACTAATTTCTTACATTTAAATTGGATAATCCAGTGTAGTGCAGACATGTAAATCTTTAAAATGCTGGCTGTACCTCCAGGCTGTCTCACCATTGCCTTGCTGCCACTTCAGGGATAGGGTTGGTCCAGCTGCCACTCTCTACTTACCATTTCTCTCCTGTCTCTTTAGTGAACGAAATGCTCTGTCAGCCTTTTGTTTCTACATCAAAGTATCATTGAACCTAAACAGAAGGGAAGAAATTTCTAAAATCTATGTAAAATAACAGCCTTTTGTATGCACTTATATAACCTAAAGGGTTACCATCACTTCTGTTGAGATTTTAGGCAGATTTTTGTTTTCCAGTCACTGCTAATTTCTCAGGTCAGGTATTTATCCCTTTGCAGTCTTTGTTCTCATGTGAGTCAATGTGTGTTTTTAAGCTACCAAGGGCATTTGTTTTTGTGAGTTCACAAGGGCAGACTTTTTTCAAATCTGGTTATCTCATCTCACATTTGAAAATAAATTGTCAAAATGAATGGTTCTTGCAAATAGAATTAGTTATTGCATATTTTCATTATTACTGGTTGAGGGATATTCCTGCATTATTGTCCTTACGTTGCTTGTTTTTTCCAGAATTTTCCGGTTAAATGGCTGGAGTACCCACACAGATCATTGCAGGATTGAGTGAGGGACTTTAAGAAGCTCCAGCTGGATGCTCACAGTCACCCCATTGAGACAGAATACATATATTATGTGCCCAGAATTTGTCTGATACAGCGGAGAACTGGGTTGCATACACTGAACAGTTTCTGGGGACCAAAAGGCCAAACCAGCTGATTGTGCAGATGTTTGTAAGGAGCTTCCAAATTTCCTTTGACCTTGCAGATGGTGACACTGGACATTGTTGTTTCCTAGATGGTCATCTGACTGAAAAGTATATCCACAGAAACAGTACCCATCCCAAAATGTAATCTAACAGAGTATCTCAGGAACTGGATCAGTCTTACTGCACCATAACTGTGCTTTTGCTGGACTGGTCTTGCTCAACTCTGTGGCTTAGAGTTAAAAAGATGTAATAATTTCTGCAAACCAAAATCCCTGATAATGTGAGATGAAAAAATACGTTCAGCAGGGCATCTGCGTGGGACATATTTATCTGTTGAAAGCAAAATGCACCTTGTGCAGGGTCCACGCAAATTGCCCTATTGCTGCCCAAGACTTTCAGTGCTTTGTCATTTAGGGCAACGTGCAAAAATTTTGGGTTATATTTTAATATAAAAGTTGGCGTTCTGCTAAACTTTTAATCCTGGTGAACTCGTTTGGGGGAAAGGACATCCCTGTTGGAGCCCAAGCTCTCTGTGTCTGCTTCATCTGGTTACTTTCTTGAAAATGTCTAAAACTCCTCTTTGCTTCTGTGGTCACTGAGAAAATGTTGATTTTTCTGTAGAGAGGCAGTTTGCTTGTCAGGGGTGATCCTGCACAATAAGGTTTTCTGGGAAGTAGAAGTTTCATACATGAAAAAATATTTATGAATATTGGTATCTCTTCTACTACTGGTTTGCAGAGATCTGTTTGCAGTCTTGGTAACCATGTTAACTGGCTTGAGTAGACTAGAAGTGCAAAATGGTAATATGCATAATTCTGAGTATCTTCACCCACTTCTGATTATTTTTATATTTATGGCAGGTATTTTTTCTTTTTTCTCCTGAAAGCATTTGTAAAAGCTAGTTTTCATCTGAATTCTCTGGGATATTTTTCTAGATTGCTGTTAACATACAGCTGACTAATGGTACGTACCTGGCAAATGCAGTTGTAGAGGATTTTTTTGGGACTTTATTAATTCTTCCTTCCCAATTTTGAAGTAATTTGTATTTCAAAACTTGGTGTTATTTGTAGATGAACCACAGGGAATTTTTAAATAAAACTCGCCTGAAATTATTCTGAAAAAAACCCCAAAACCCAAACAACCAAAAGAACCAACTAAACAAAAAACCCCTAGAGATTATTTAAAAAACTAGCAGAACAAATAAGAGAATTTGAGGACCTGCAAGTTACAGTGTTGGTGTGGAGTTCTTTTGCATCAGAAGTTTGCAACTCTTAAGGGAAAACTTACTTCCTCTGAGCTTCTGCACAGACTGCTTGGTGATCTGCTTTTAGTTTAAAAATATTTGCCTTTTTGCTTTGTCTAATTATATTAAAATAACTCTTTTCACCTAAGGCGTTGGGAACCCCCATTTAGCTGGGCTGTGTGGCTCAGGGTGTGTGTGCTGCTAATTTATTTATTTTTAACTATTATTTTAGCTGAAAAGGTACAATCATGTTGCCCTTTCAGACTGACAGAATGTAAGACGTTAGCAAGCAAATTCTAGCAGCAGATTATGCTTTTAAATTTCTGAGTGTAAGAAATGGAAACAAATGGTATTAAATTGTCAAAGACCAAGAAAGGGAGAGAGTAGGATTAAGGCCAGGGTAGCTTCACCCTTGCTCTCACTTTTCTGCATAGAGCAGTAGAGACTTTTGCAATGTGCACTGCTTATATTGTTTGAGTTAATGTCATATTCTCTGTTTAATTGGAAATATCTTATATCATAATTTGTTTGCTTCTGAAGCGTGTGAGAGGTCTTGAGTTCAGGTTTTTTAACTGGTGTTCAATCTGTATTACTAAAATGAAGTTGAAATAATAAATTGAAAATTTTATTTCCTAATCCTTATTAGCAAACAACATTTTTAGATCAATTTACTATGCCTCACAACTTTCCATTGAATTTGGTTCTTAGTTTGATACCATGAACACATATATGTGTGTGTGACACTAAAATTGAATTTGGTGTGCATTGGTTTCCTTAATTGGTGCTGTTAGTCACTGCAGACCTCTTTATTGGAGGATTTAAATTTACTTTTTCACCTTTAATTAATTAAAATTTGCTGATTTTGGTTTTTTTTCCTTTCTTCCCCCCGCTCCCCCCACTGTTCTTTAGAACTGTAGGCAGTAAAAATATTAATAGCTGTAGAATTTAGGAATCTATTTTAAACACTGAACATTTTTGTTAATACATGAACTCAGCCAAGCAGCGGGGAATCCTTTGTGGTTATTTACACAAAGCAGTTAATATCTTTACCCCTTCATCAAGACCAACAAATGGGTATTTCCATAGCTGTGTCAAGTTCCAAAATATATTTTCATCCTCCAAATCCTGGAAAAATTGGCTGCAGTGGTATCTGGAATTAATGAGATGAAAAAATTCTCAAAATTGTACTGGTCCTGTAGTCTGATTTCTGCTCAGAATAGTTCACAATTGCATAAGATATTTTGCATTAAAATTAAGATAGACATGAAGGTCATCCATTGCTTTTCATTCAGTAACTTAGGCAGAATTGCTGTGCTGCCCTGTCACTCAGATAACATTTCACATCTCCTGCACTCTCGATTGCTGCAGTAAATATTGAAGGGGAGAATCAGATTGTTGTGGGCTGGTGTAGAAAGAGGATGCAAAGTAATAAAGAATGAGGATATGAAGAAGCTGAGGGGGCCAAAAGGAGGTTTGAAAGATCAGGAAAAGCGAATCAGGATCTGAATGAGAAGAGAGGAGAATTCACTAAAAGGCTTGGGTTGCCTAAGTGCATGCCTGACACGTGTGTCACTTTAGAGTTTCAATTGCTTCCCCAGAATTAAATTCGTATTTCAAAGTTTTTGTTGTATTTGGTGTCTGGCAGTTGAAAAGTAGTTTCTTTCTGATGGATTATATAGTGATCATTTTTCATTGTTGTTCAGATAAGCTATTAAACATATGTAGAAAAAGTACATTTCAGTAAAAACCTATCAAATTTGTGTCTTGCATTGCTCAGACACCTTTTCCAAAGTACAGTCCTTCACATCCCTGATTCCAAATCTGACAAAAATCAGCTAGCATTGGTGAGCATCTAAGTTATGGTTTCTTTTTAAATGTGTTCTTTACACATTTAAAAGCAGTTGATGTTGCTTTACTCTCAGGAAAATTAGCAACACTCATCATGCCTGTTGCTGTTCCAAGGAAAATGCCTTTCCTGTTACACGGGAGAAGAATGTCAGTAAGTGACAGGACACACGACGCGGTAACGACGAGTTCGGGCATATTTGCTGTGCATTACAATGGCAGTGGGAGAGATTCGTTTGAGGGTATAATACATATCAAAATTGTTCCATACAGGTATCAGAATATTAAATAAAAGGAAAAGGCTTCATAAAGTATCATATAATCCCTCTTGGCATGGCTATATGAGTAGGCATTCAGGTTTTTTCCTTTAAGTATGCTGATATGATTAAATTTAACTTGACACATGTGATGTACTATACCATGTGCTTGTAATATTTAAAAGAAAACCACTTTTCTGATTGAATACCTACTCACTATCAATTTCAGTGTAGCAGCATCTAATCTGAATTTTTTTTTCTGCAGCTAAAATGCGAACGCATTTGCTGTATTCTCCATCTCACTGGGTGTGCACTCAGCAAATGCAGAAATGCTTCAGTAATTTTTGGTACCATATTTAATCTAAAGTTCTGCTATAAAACACAGCCAGTTCACACGGATTATAAACAGTTTCGAGGCTATAACGTTTCTCTCCCAAAATGGCGTGTTTTCACTTATTCTGGAGTTTGGATGCTGTGGCTGTTGTCCAGGCCTCTGCACTGTGCAAACACAAGCGCTGTTGGATGTGGTTGCTGTAGATTAGCCATATGCTTCTGACCAATACGCCAGAGTTTTTCTCAGTGCTGTTTCAGTTTTGGAAATACCTTTGCTTCCACCATCCCTTCCCTCTCTTTCACACAGAAGCACGAAATAAAACTATAGACTGGGAAAGATAATTTTCATCCAGTGCCACAATCTATATTATTTTAAAATAATGTATTGTTCACAGCAATGATTTTTAATCCTACCAGGGTCAAGCACCTATGGCATTGGAAGAGACCAGCTTTGCAGCAAGATTTACTACCATATGAATACGGTCAGTCTTGTGAAGAAGGTCCAGTAAAAAAAATAAATCTCCAAAGATGATGTGCAGGGAGAGGCAATAAAGTTTCACAGATTTGAGACCAGTTTTAGTCCCTCATCTAGAGATGTGAAAATGAAAATAGAAGGATAAATTGGCCATTCCTTTCTTAGTAACAGAAGCTTTTTAGAGATTTAACAATATAGAACTTACCAGTCAGTATAGTCAGTGAAAGTCTTTCCTTTGTTATAGGAACCATTAAAGGATTTTGTTGCTTTTCTTCTCAACTGGATATTCATTGTAACACACTATTAATAGAGTTTTGTTTGTTTTCAGGCAATTGCGACATTCAGCTCTGCTTAGAAAGATATTTTTCTTTGCATAAGCACACCTTAGTGCCATTTTTGTCTCCTTGCTGGGAAGATCTTTACCTTTCTCAGTACTGTGGCTTAGGTTCTAATGACAAACATTGTTGGATAAACAGTGACTTGGAAATGCTACAACAGCATCTTAACATAAACATCCACTGAAGTATGCAAATGATCTTGGTGATAAACAAGCACAGCAAAGTGTGGCTGAGGCAGGAAGCCAATCTGTCTGTTCCTTGTGCCCAATGATATTTTGATTGTCATTTTAATCTTAGAAGTAAATAACATCAGCGATCATGTTCCATCATTTAATTTCAGTGCCAGAAAAGTGAACGCTGCTTTAACTGGCATTAAACAAGATGGCATGGCTGTGTTAGTTGGTCATTCTAGCTCAGGTCATCTACATTCCACCATAAATAACAAAATGATGGAACTCTCCAAATTAAACAGAGACTGAAAAATGGGCATTTTCTGAAAGCACTGGTTAAATAGTTAATGTCTAGGTTTTTTTTTTTTATTTCCTGCCACCCTTAATGTCTACAAGCTAGACTTAGTTCTAGCTAGACAGTGTCTAGCTAGGCTGGACAAAAAAAGCCTTCCCATTTTTGTCCTTAAGTACCTGAGCAATAGTTCTGTGCTTCTCTTTTGTTGCCAAGCCTTGACTCCATCACTTGTATGCTCACGTTTTGTGTCTTTCTTCAGTGAGAAACTTTCTGCATAGCCATGTAGGTCTGCTAAGTATCTTCTTTCCAAATGGATGGTTTGTTCCTGCATGCTGAAGTTCTCTTTAATCAACACCTCAATCAGGCAGCTGCCTTGGACTGTTTCCTCTCCTGGGCAAACCCTAGGGATTCATAACATTTCCCTGGATGTACTGAAGTCTCTTTTTCTGATGCCCAGTTTTGTTACTCTGCTGCTGATCTTCCTGGTCTTCCTCCAAATTCCCAAAGTCAGTCATGTCATTGTCTTTATGGAGCTTACCACATAAATCAAACTCTTACATTTCCCTGGTTTAAACAAAGCGAAACAAAGCAAACCAGCTCCTGTTTGTTTGTTTGGGAGGGTTTAACCCGGCTCATTCTGGCTTTCAAAGCAGCCCTGTATCCAAATAGCTGAGCAGGGATGATTTCAGTCAGCTTTGCTGCTTAAGACAGCTTATGGCACTGCATTTTCATTTCCCTCACTAGCTGACTGCGTTCCTTGTTTTATTTCAGGTGAGTCAAGCAATGATCTCTCATTTGTGGTACTGAGACTCGGACCGGTTGCACACATGACAGATGAACTGTGGTTATTGTGGTGCTGCCTTAGAAAATGGCTCAGTGTGAGGGGTTATGGAAAGAAATGTCCCCTTTCTTTTCTGAGGCTCCGTCAGAGCTCAGCAGTGAAAGATTGTGCCCCTGGTTGGAGGAGGTCACTTGAAGAGTCCAGTTCAAAGAGAAGGCGTTGGCAGAGCAAACTCCACTCACTGCTGCCCTTCTGGCTTGGGCGCAGCTTTGGTCACTCTGCTGCAGCCACTCCAGTGATGCTTTTGTGAAGCACTCAGAGGTCTGCAGTGCTGTGTCCTTGTGTGTCATCCTTGTGACACACTGCACTCGTCCCGCCTGGTACTTGGTTTACACGTCGCCATTTGTTTGTACACAAAATCGCTGATTAGGTGGGCATGAAACTGTGATCTGATTCCTCTGGAGCAAATGGCCTTCAATTCAATTTCAAAATGGCATGTTTTTTCAGCACATGGCTGCAGGTTCACCACTTCCCATGGATAACAAATCTGGTAAATACTTGGCTCTATTTTATGTCATGTCCATTGAAAGCCAACTGAAAAGGCAGTTCATTTAAGGTACCCTGGATGAGGAGGCATCACTAAATTGGGAGTAATTTGACAACTATTAATCTCAACTGGATTAAATTCCCCATTTAGAGACTTTTAAAAAATATCTCTATCTAGTCCCAATCTCCTGAAAAATTGCAAGGTTTTTTTTTTTTTAAAGTAAATTGCAATTGAGATGTTGAATTCTACTTACAACAAATCTTTAATGAATTTACTAACTATGTTATAAGAACTTATCAGATTTCTAGGAAAGATCTTTTGAAAACCATATACCTGGAACTGGATTTGAATGCTGGTCAGTTTTGTCTGCAGAGAATTTATTTTTTATTTTTTCAGAATTTGTTCATTGATTGATAAGGTAGCGTTTAGGGAAGTTTTATGACTCTAATTCTGGAAATATTTATGTTTGTGCATAGGTTACAAGGCAGGAAGTCTCAGTGGAATCCAGAAGAAAGGCTTACAAAGCACAGTGCAGGGTTGTGTCTAGATCAGACTTAGTCCTGCTGCATAAGCATGATTTGTCACCTGGGTTGGTATGCCCCGTATTTTCAATCAGTGCTGCAGTGGAAAAAAAAAAAAAAAAGTTAAAGTAACTGGCTGATTCAACTGTTTTATTAGAAAAACAGCAAAATGGACATATTACCTTTGGTACAGTCCAGCTTTAGGAAGTGACAGTGGTTTTCAATAAATTAATATTAGAAATAAATTTTCTTTCTGAGGAAAAATTGCAGTTAAAATTAGAAAACTTACCTGCCTGTAGTTATTGTTTTAGAGGTCATTCAGAAGGTAGAGAAAATTACTCCTTCCTGTGGAGATGTAAGGCAGTGTTCCTTTTCTTATGCTGAGAATGGTAACACCTGGCAGAAAATTCAGGTGTGTCATAGTTCGCAACATTAAATTATATAATTGGTGAAACTTGTCTTGTCTGCATTGTAGCAACTGCCACTTCCATACTGCTCTAGCCTGGATTAAACTATAAACATATTTTTCTAAGAAAGTATTGCAAATATGTCTCAAAGAACTGACACATTGTTTCTTGAGGACAGAAAGCAGACTAGAAACTGTAACTAGTCTCTTCCTCCTCAGTAAATCCTGTATGAGGAAAGTCATCAAATAGGATAAAAGTATAAAATTCATTTTGAAGCTATTCTGCTACTGTTGAAACCACATGGAATCATGGAATAATTTAGATTGAAAGGGGACTTCAGAAACCATCTAATCCCAACATCCCTTTTAAGTCAAGGGATAACTACACAGATTAGGTTGCTTTTAGGGCCTTTTTGAGTTCAGGTTTGAAAGTCTCCAGGATGCCATAACCTCTCTGAGCAGCATGTTCCTGTGCTTAACCTCACTCATATTCATTATTTTATTCTTTAGAGCCAACCACAATTTAGCTTTCGGCAACTTTTCGCTGTTGCTTCTTGTCCTTTCACTCTGCACCTGCGGGTTCTGTCTCTGTAACCATGGGTTAAGTGGCAGAAGATGCAATTAAGTTGTCTGAGCCCTCTGTTCTGCAGGCGCTGCCAAAGCAGCTCCCTCAGCCTCTGTCAGTGCTCCAGCCCTCCAGCTGTCCTGGTAACCCACCAGTGACCTCCCAGACACATCTCCTGTCCTGGGCGCTCCAGACTGGACGCGGTGTTCCAGATGCTGTCTCGCCAGGACTGTGAGGGAGGAATGATCTCTGTCCTCGCCTCACTGACCATCCTTTTGCTAATGCAGCCCACTGAGCTGCTCACCTTTGCCGCCTCGAAGGCAGAGCACTGGTTTGTAACTCTGCTCCCAGAACTCACAGACGCTTTTCTGCAGAGCTGCTCTCTGGCCAGGCAGGCCACAGCCTGGACCAGTGCAAGGAGTGTCCTGTCCCCAGAGCAGCACTTGGGCCAGTTCTTGTCAGCCCACTCCTGTAGCTTCTCCAGAGCCCCACAGCTGCTCCCCCTTTCTGCTGTCATGTGTGAATTCTCATTCTGACACTTCATACTTGTCTTTTATGAAGATGTTCAACAGTTCTGGACCTGCCCTTCATGCTCGAGGGCAGGAACTTGCAGCTGACTGACAGACTTCTAAATGTCCATTGCTACCCCCTTTAAAGGCCAGCACTCCAGACAGCTTCTCATGCACCTTTTATGTTGACAATCAAATCTTTTTTTTCTCCTTTCCTCCCTGCTATTTGGGTACAAGGATACTGCATCATCTTCAGGGTGCTCTAGTGAAGGTGTAAAACAAATGAGGTCTACTTTCCTGTACTGGCTCGTGGGTCTTAAGGGAATTTTGGAGAGTTGTGTTTTCACAAAATGTGATGTAAAAATATTTCCTAGGAGAATATTGGTTGTTGGAATACAAGGTTGAGCTGCAGTTGAAAAGACCTTGAGAGTCACAGTTGGAGGAAGTGAGGGAGAGGCTGAAAAGTTAAGTTAAAAAGACAGATTTAAGTGTTAATATGGAAACAAAACAAAGCAGTGTGGCAGAGTCATGTCCACTTGGGCCATTGGAAACAGCAGGAGAAAGAATTGCCATGTAGGACAAGGAAAACTTTGGTAATAAATCACAACATCATAAAAGCAGTAGAAAGTTTCAGCAGGGGCAGGTGGAAAGAATGTATGTGCTGGAGGCAAGATTTTCTCTGTGAGTATGGGTATGTCCATAGTACTTTATGCTCTTGAACTCAGGCAGGAACTCAGACTAAGTTTTTGGCAAGTTGTTTGCTGCCTTCTGTTAAAGTAAATGTCCTTTGCAGGCAGTTGGGATGTTTGCTGTTAGTCTGTTCCATACTTGAGGCACTGACACAAAGTGAACATGTCATTATCAAACACACACGTAGCAGTAGCAAGAGCACAGACTGTTACTGGAATACTGCATATGTGAAAAAGATCACAAGTAAATGTCTCTCTGCAATGGAAGTCAAGAGGTGGTACTTTCCTGCTAAGGTAGTAAAGAAATTCTCTTTTATTTACTTACTCTTATCTTTTTCCCCTATTCACACTGAAAAAAGTTATTCTGCATTATCTTTCTTTTAGGATGCCCTTCTGTTAAAAACTGAATTGGGCTTTGTACTGAACCTTCCAAAAAAGAGGTGGCTGGAGAATTCATTTTGTGTGATTGCAGAAGCAAATGATGCGAGTCAAGTGGCTTGGTCAGATAATTAAGCTACAACAGAGAGAGCTCGCAGAGTCAGTCGGTTGTGATTATCAGTCCAGTGTGGTTGCATGTCTGATTCCTTCTGAAAAATCTGAAGTGGCTGCCTTTGTTATCATTAATTGGGGAGTGCCGGCAACAAATCTGGAAGAATTGCACTGCCACCTTACAGAATTCCAATATGGTTCAGCTGGAATATAAGTTTAACGATGAATTGATGACTGTTTGTTGCTCTGCCCACCCTTAGAATTGGAAGGTTTGTTAGAATAATTCCAGCGTTCTGTCTGCCCTATTTCTGAACTCTGATGTCTGTAGGCAGTCTGTGACAGAGTGGCAATAAATGTCTGTTCTTTGGGGCTGTCTCTATCTTTTTAGGTTGTTTTGTTTTTTCTTTTATTTATTTCTTTAGATAGAAGTTCAGTCATTTAAAAAGTATCTCTAGAGCATCTAGGAAAGTTCTTTTAGCAGTGAAGCATTAAGTTCCTTAAAGTGCCTCACAGAACTAAACCTTGGAAGCATTTCTGAAATATTTCTTCTGCTAAGCAAGAGGGATGTCATGAAATGAAACAAAAAAGGAAACAATATTTCATTTGAATGGAAGGATAAAGTACATTTAATCTGAAACAGGTTAGTTCAATATTGATGGTTTAAAATTGCGTTCAGCAATTTTAAAATAGAAACCTTATTGGTATTAACTTTGCCTCATGGAGGAGGAATTAATCCCATAGAAATGCACACGTGTTACTGGACATCGTAGCTATCACAGAGCTGGAGCCCTGGAAGTTTGGAGTGTTTTGGAACTTTGAATACAGCTGTGTTAATTTTCAAACAAAAACGTTCAGCTTCCGGCAACTTGCATAGTAGCATTTCCAATGTTTTTTAAACAGCTATTAATGTAGTCAAGCTGTGTTTTTTTCTTCTTCTCTGTGTAATCATCTGCTCAGTGGTGCACTCCATAACTGGTAGCAGGAGACAGAGGAGTGGCCTGCTGTGATTGATGGGGCGAGGCCCGGCAAGCTGAAGGAGCCCCATCTGGATCAGGTTTTGGGAGCAGTCAGATGTTGAGAGGGAGGTCAGCAAGCCTTGCATCAGCTCCCCCTCCTTCAGCACCCCTGTCATCCACACTGGTGCACACACTGCGTCGCTCACACGCCCTCACCCATAATTGATGCTCGCTCTGGGCAGATGCTGCATGGCCTGGGACTAGAGCAGCTGCTAAGTTTATGGAGAATAAAGGGAGCAGGATGGTACAGCAGGTATTTTCACTTTTATTTTCACTTGAAACTCTTGATTTCAGTCCAGCCAGGGCACTTCTTATAAGCAGCTGCACCACTGCATGCAAGACTTCTAATACGTGCTTTGTTGCTTAAGTCTGAAGGAGGGCAAGCTGTGGAGGATCCTGTGTCTCTGCTGTGCTTGATTTATGTAACTGACCGTCCTCAGAACCAGCAGGTTTGCAGAGCAATGTTGCATTTCTCTTCTTTGTTTCCGTGCCCTAAGGGTACAATGCAGTTTGGCTCATTTAACTACAGTACAGGAGGCTCTCTCTAAACGTGAAATATCTCTTGCCAAAGAAACAAAATGCACCAAATGGAAAATAGAGCCAAACAAACAATAAACTGTTAGTTCGACTTGAAAATGCGGGCAAGCAGAAAGGTTTTCATTGAATACATTTTTATGCTGCAAATGTGTTTTTAAAAAAGGAACACTGCATAAGTAATGTTTTCCGTGCTCTCTCCTTTGTGTACAAACATAACAAGCTTGCTTTATTATGTTTTGACACTTTTCATGCATTTCTTAATTATGAAATCTTTCAGAGCAGGAGATGCTGAAAAGGCATGTTGAGATCTGAGATACTAGGAGCAGTTCAAATTCTAAGCTTTTCTTCAAATGGAGAAATATGGATGGAATAAGAGAGCCTTCACTTACCTACATCGTCGGAATCCCTTTTTTTATTTTTTTTTTTTGGTTTTTTGGAGTTCAACATTTAACCAGAAAGCAATAAATTTGATTTTATACACTGCCACGTAAAGCATATTTTTCAGTTGAAATGTGGTTTTCATTAAGACTCGGGCCAGAACATTTAGCAGAGCCTGACTGCCTGCCATCCTTTGTTCTTCTTGCTGTTGCCAACAACCACTTTTTTTAAAAAACCATGCACCAAGTGAGCATTGAACGGTCATTTAATCTTAAAGATACTTGGAACTGAGTCTGAAGGAAGAACTTCTGTTTAGCCTCTCCTGCCTAGGTGGTATGAAGGGATGTCTGTGTACTGTCACACACAGCTTTGAAATTGCTCTAATACCTGAGTTCATAGGCTAATTTAGGAGCAATATTTGCTGTTGCTTTTAGGGTCATTTCAGATTTTCAACTTAATGCATTTGAACTCTTATTTCTTTTGTTCATTTTAGTTCACTCTATTTTAGAGAGCATAATAAAGGAATGTTTTAGGTGATTCTATTTAAAGAATTTTTGGTTCTTTAAAATCTATTCAAGTGTGTCTACTGTTGTGTAGTCTGGGGTATCCATCAACCACATAGACATACAAATGTGTGATTATTGACACTTCATTGGTCTTGATACAAGTTACTATTTAAAACAATAAGCTTTGGCTATTATTACCCAAGTAAGTAATAAAGAACTTGTTTATACATACATGCTTTTATAGTACATTTTAATACCGTGTCTGTTGAATTAGTTATGAATAATAAATTCACACTAATTTTTAAGGCTAGGAAAGGCTTCAGTAGTCACTTGTTTTAAGAGAGGGATATCTCAGATTTATTGTTGCTATTATTTACATGTTGCACATGCAAGTATAATTTCTTTAATGTTCCCCATCCTCCAAACAATTTAATGAAGATGCAATGCCTGCACTGATAATCTTGTGTGCCAGTTTTCTGCTCTAAGTGTAATGGTGTTGGTTTCTTTAATGCAAAGGCTGTGAATCTCTGAATATGTTCATATTCGTAAAAAAAAAAGACAAACAAATCTTGGCCCTTCGTTGTTTACTTGTTAATGGGGTCTCAGTTATAAATAAGTGAGCCAGACCTCAGCTGAACAAGTCTAATGAAAGAGGTAGAAGAGTCTCAGCCCTCTGAGGGTTCTGGAATTGCCAGTGTAATTTGCCATATTATGATAAATCTAAAAAGTTTGGAGTTGCTGGTAAAAATAATAGAAAAGTTCAACCCTCCTAATTAAATATTAGCTGTAATTAGCACTAGGTGTGGATGCTTTGAATATTAATTAGGATCCTCATGGAACTGCTGTCAAGGTTAATGAGAAGCGGTGGGGGTCTCAGCAACATCTGGTTTAGGACTGGAGATGGTACAAAACCCTTTAGATCAAATGCACCTGGACATTAGCCCTTGGTCCCTTTGTTGCCATTACTGCTCTTTTTTAACAGCTGCTGACTCTAATGCCGTGTTTAGCATCTGACATGAAGGAATAGCTTAAGGGCCTGCACTAAGCAGCTCCTGTGTTTCAAAGCCAGCGCAGGGAAAATGCTTATCTAGGCAGAACTTGGATTTGCTTTTGTTCATTCTTACCACTTGCTGAAGTCCCTCCTGAAACAGCTGATTAAAAAATGTAAGGTCCGCTGCCTCCCACACAAGTTTTAAAAATACTTCCTTAACATTTAATGAATGTCTCTGGTGTCATCCAGTCATTGCTGGGTTTTGCTTCATTTGGATTTTTTTTTTAAATAATGAAAATATTAAGTAAAAGAAAGAAAGGAACTTTACCGTTTTAATATTAGAGGGTAAAAGTGTACATTTACAAGAGTTTTTAAGCTCCACAGAAATTTAACAGGGCCAGTTTCAGTGCAGCATTAACCTTTCACTGATTGTAGATATGCAAACGAAACTTCCTGACCGTGTGAAGTCAGCAAATGTCACTGTTTTGGTGCTAAAAAGGGTTGAATGAAACAATGTAAACTCCTTGCTCGAGGCCATACACCAAAATAATAGCAAAGATGGGATTAAAATTAGAGAAGCTTGATTGCTGATATAAAGTTTTAATTTTTTTTTAGGGAGCACCAAATGCCTTTTACAAAAGAAAATTCAGTTTTCTCTTTTAAACTTGACATGTACCAAGACTTATTCCTGTGCAAATTCTCACAAGCTCTTGAGTTTAGGACGAGTTCAGGTCAGAGAACTGATGTCTGAATTAGCTAAAATTGGTTGGAAATGCCCTTAACTACAAAGTGCAAAAGTATGTCTTTTATTCATCCATCCCATTTTAAATATTAGGAAATCAAGGACTGATGAGTACAAATAAAAAAAATCCCTGCAATAGTCTTGTGCAGGTACATGTGTATGGTTTGATGGGAGAAGGATGAAGTAGGTTAAAAGGAAATTAAATGTTTATTTAAGTATGCATTTTTACACTACTTGATATCTAGAGGGCCAATTCTATCTTGTGAATTAGTTCATCTGTGGTTGGGATAGTCGCTGCACTAACAGCCTCTAATGCTGTCTCAGGCAAAATCATGGTTTAGACATTTTTTTATATAAGTTCAAAAAAGCTGTTGTGTACATTTCCTCCTCTAGAATTACTGCTTTTTGGTATGAGCAGAGCATTTACTCAGAAGTTGTCTAATTGATAATTTAACAGGCCTGGCTATTATTTATTATATCAAATGGAAACATGGATCTATCTATAAAAGGATGAGGACATTTGTTTTTAGTAGTATAGGCTTATTGTGATATGGAAATGAAATAGTATTGTCTTCAATTTCAAAACCTTTAAAGTTCTTAAATTTATTTCTTTGACAGTCTACAACATAGAATTTTTCTTTTACGTTAAGATTTTGAACTGATGTGTATTTAGATTTATATATTTAATATTTTGACTGGATCTCATTATTATTTTGCAATTATGGCATGCATATTCATTGTAGAGTATCTCAAAGTATTTTGAATACTTCAGAGCATTATTTCATATTAGTATTTTTAGTGTATGTTTAACAGTACACACCCAAATCCTGCCCTGCATGTGGGTTGCATATATTGTGATCTGCAAATGGTAAGTCAGGCTGGATCACAGACTCAGGGCTAATCTTATCCCAGCTCTGTACTGGAAGTTGTGCTGAGGAGCATTTGGAATGAACTGGCTTTGTCCCTCTTCCTTGTCTGAATGGAGGCATTATTAGTTCAGGCAGATTTCACTGACTTTTCTGGTTAAGGAATAGTCTACGATTAGCCAGCCAACAGCAGATCTGTTTGTCTAATTATAATAATATTTAATAGTGTTAGCAAAATGCATTTAATTCAGATAAGAAATATTCTCCTGCAGAAGCAACCACTGTGCCCTTTTCAGGCCAGCAATCTTAGCAGGATGCGCTCATCACTCTCTGCGTTACGGGTGCGGGACCTTCGCTTATTTTATCTCACGCCAACTTTCTTCCTTCTTTTCTTTCTTTTTTTTTTTTTTTTTTTTTTTTTTCCCCCTTTGATCTTTACAGGGTAATCAGGAAGCTACAGCACCTCCTGACACAATGGCACAGCCTTATGCCTCGGCCCAGTTCGCTCCACCTCAGAACGGTATCCCTGCAGAGTACACAGCCCCACATCCGCATCCAGCTCCAGACTACACAGGCCAGACCACTGTTCCAGAGCACACGTTAAACATGTACCCTCCTGCTCAGACACACTCGGAACAGAGTGCAGCTGACACAAATGCACAAACTGTCTCCGGCACAGCCACAGTAAGTCAAGGTTACAGCTCTTTCTAAAGCTCTCTGTCTCGTGCGTGTTTATCGACAGCGTTCGCCCTGACGTTGCACTTAACGCGCTTCGTTCGTGTGGGGATTGCTCAAGGTTGAAACTCCGTCAAAGTTTGTGGTTGAACTTGGAGATTAGATTTTCACTGGTTTTGGAGCCTCCCAGTAAGTGTCGGAGCTCTGTAGGACCTGGAGTTTCCTTTTTGACAGCATTAGACAAAATGATTAATAGCCAGCCCATGAATCACAGCATAAATTTTAATTAAGTCCAATATGGAAAAAAACATTGCAAATGAGTGTTTGTAGACATTCATTTGCAGGGGCAAAAGAAAGCAACCAAAAAACACAAACCAGACTAATCTGGTAATTTTTAATGACCTCTGTGTTTTTGACACAAGTAGTTTTAATAAAAGTATTAATCGAACGATACTGTGCTAAATTTACTGTGTGAATTAGTATTGTGAAGAGCGTGTCTGCAATACCGTATTTTCTAGAGAGCTTGTTTGTGCAGCCATTACCTAAGTTGTGTGTGGATCTGTGCTAAACAGAGCAGAAATGATAGACTTTCCTTCTATTTGATTTATATGTGAAGTTCTGAAGTGTCATGAATTATGCAAGAGATGACTTGGATGGCTCTACCTTGTAATTTAAGTCACAAATTTCACACATTGATAGTTTAGTGTTTCTGTCTTAATTCTAGAGTGGGACCCAATATATCCAGTGCCAAGCGCTGGCAGATTTCTGAGCCATCAGCCCCCTGTGCTACATGTGCAGGATGGAGCAGAGAACAGGCACTGCTTGAAACGTTTCTCCTGGCTGTCCTCATCCTTGCCTCAGCCGTGCTCCGTGCCTCAGCTTACCTCCCCTTTCTCCCTGGCACACAGCCAGCCTAAAAGGCTTCATGCATTAGGGCAAGACGAAAGGAAAAACACATTCCCTTAAATGAGTTGTTCTGAAAATTTATGTTTATTGCCAAGCCACTAATTTCGTTACATGGGTTTAAGCAAGAAAGTAAAGCAGTGGGAAAAGCACTGAAGAATATTCCTTGTTAATATCATGGAGATATCCTTGTGAATTAATTACACATTTTTGTGGTTTATGCAGTAAAATGTTTTGGTCCTTTAATTTTTGACTTGGTAACTTTTTATTGCCCTGAGTTTCCCTTTTCTCTAGTACTGTAAGTTTAAGTTCAAGAGCATCCTATTTACTCATATCTCATAATATTCTTTGCAGCTCTACCGTGTCCCCTCTTATCCATTTCTTGCTAAGTTAAATTCCTGGTTCTTTCCCACTTTTAAAATTTGCTTCCATAGGAATTTTTGATTGTTGTCACACTCTTGTCAAATACCACTGTCAATGGTTTAGGGCAGGAATCCTAAGCTGATACTGTAGGAGAGATTGGATATTCACTAAAAATATAGTCTTTCCTACTGTCCCTGTCTCTTTCATTTTATATTCTATGATTTTGTTTGGATTTTGTGACCATTGCTGCACCCTGAACAATCCACTATGATGCCCAGCTCAGCCTTTTCATGTTTTGAAACTGTTTCTTTTCAGTTCTGAAGTAAAATACTGACAGTGCTAAAATCAATGGCAAAAGACCCGTCAATGGGAGTGGGACAGGAGCTCATCCCTCATCATTTATTACTTTCAATTGATTGTGTTTCCTCACCCCGTTTTGATTTTTCAGTTTGAAGAACTGTCAGTCACTTTATCAGAGAAGTCAGAGATGTGTTTTCCCAACATTTTCCATAGCAAAAGCTGGTGAAAAGACATAGTTTGGATTGTCTGCAATGCCCTTATCTTCTTCAAGTGCTCTATTCAATCCTAGCTCTAGCAAATCCAATGATTCCCTGCGAAGTTTCCTGCTTCTGATATGCTAATAGGCTTTATTGTTATTTGCTTTTGTGCCCTTTGCTATCTGCTCCTACTTGCTTTTTGCCTTCCTAATACCCAGCTTGTATTTTACCTGTCAGACACCTTTTCCCTTCTGTTTCCCCTTGGAGTGAATTTCCATTCTCTGCAGGATAACACTTCAATTCCACTAACCTGTTATATTCAGGGAATATGGTATAGTTATTTGCTCTTTTTATTATGGATCCTTTCCTTGTGTTCTGGTTTCCTTTCTTACAGAGGAATGGACAGAACATTTTGAAGTAGCTCCCATGCTGTTTATAAAGAATTAGATTTCCTTCCTTTTGACTTTAGGGTCTATTTGAGAAAGTTTTAGTTTGGTTTGATTTTTAAAAAGATTTTTTTTTCTAGATTGCAATGTTATATTGAAAGTTGTGGATATTCTCCCTCAAGAACAACTCAGTGAGAAGATAGGCTTACGAGAAGTGTGTGTATCTGTGGATCTGCACTGACATTTAACACATTGCTCACCAGTTAGTTTTACAAATTTACAGTCAAATACTTTTTTTGGCACAGTTTAATTACAGGTACCTAGGTTTAAAATCTTTTATGCTGGGTCTCATTAGCCATTGAACTTGGCAAACCGTGGGGACATTGTAAATAGGTATATGCAGATGGATCCCAGGCAGATTTGACATGGGCTTTGTAATGTTATGAGGGTCCAGCTGTGTACAGCTCTCTGTAGGTTTAATAACACAACTTTTTATTATGAAACAGAACTTCAATAGCACTGTGTCAACATTGTAACTCCATGTGGTCTTTACAGTTGAAGGAGAAAAATTATGTTTCTTTCCAGTTCCTGCTAGCTTTGAGAATAGTTGATTTCCAGTCAGAGAGTGGAATTGATGTGGGGACATAGTGACATTCGTTTGGTAGGTTCCAATGGTTTTACTTAGTTTCCTTTCAGTAAGGTTTTTATTACATGCATTGGAAAGACAAATAACCAATCGACCAGTTGTTCACGAAAGAATATTCTTGTGATTAATGTAGATCAGACAAGCTGTCGGGGACAAGACTACAAATTTATGCACCTGTGAAGCTGGAAATGCCACTAAAAATGGATCTTAAAATTTTGAATTGTGAACCTAGCAAACTGCAGGGTGAATATCTAATTCGTAGAATTACTACCAGAAGTGACTTAACCTCCTCCATGAAGGATTGAATCCATGCTGAGACACGTCCTGGGCTTTCTCTGAGTGTCCCAGTTTCTTTCTCCTTGTCTAAAAGAATCACACACTGAAGCTGGAGCCCACACTGGGTCTATTGCAACCTAAACCCCAGTAAAGAAATGAATAATAAATATAAACAGGTTCTGTGCAACTTCCCTTGAGTCCCTACCTGCAACACAGGGTGTGATCCTGGCCCAGCTGGAGCCACTGCCAGTGTGCCAGCCACATCTGCTGCAAATTGAACAAGATTCCAATATTGTTTTTATTACAGGTTTGCACTTTTGTGCTGAGTGCTCTTGTAATTCATGTTCAGAAGTACTCCTGGACATGCTCTTGTATTGCTAAAAAGTGTATTTCTTAGTGACCAGTTTTAATCTATTTTGATAAAAGAGTGTAACACGGTATTCTGTTAGAGTAAGTGCTGGAACAAGAGGTGTTGAGATTGTGTGTGTAGGGATTGCTGACTCTGTGTGTTTTGATGCTATGAAACAGGAGAAGAGACACAGGATTAAAGGGTAGTAAATGAGTAAAGACAGGATCATTTAGCTGAAATCATATGAAATCATCTGTAAGTAATAAAATACTGTCAAAATTTACATTGAATCTTCTCTGAGCAATGTGGTTTTCATCTTCTTGGATCCATATGTTGGTTAATTTTGAGCAAAGAAGAAGTGCTTCTGAGCATATGCATAATCAATAATCAACCAGCACTGGGTTATTTAAGTGCTGGTAGACTTTTGAAGTTGTGTAGCATCAAACGTGCTTTTAGGCATTAACAAAAATAGTAAATGGCTTCTTCCTAGAAGGGTGGATCAATGAAAAGTATGTTACAAAGTTCTGCTAAAAGTAACATGTCTGATGATTTTGCAGAATGGTTTAGAGTGTTACATTAAATAGTTACGTGTGTTAAAGCATTTTTAAGTAAGACATTTGTTCATTTTATGAAATCACCTTTTACCTGTGTACAGATGTAGGTGCAAACCCATTGTACATAAATAGTTCTGAGAGGAAAATTTGTTCAGTTTTTGCCTCTGAATTTTCCTTCAGAACTTCTGGTGATGTCAGCAGGAGATGTATACGTAAATAAAAGAGCGTTAGCTGGGCACGTGTAAGGGAGCAGGTAATAGTAAAGTAAATGTTTCTCTAGTGCTTCCTGTTTGAAGTGTATTATACTAATAATGGAAGTAAATGTCATGGTGTGGGAAAAGCTGAGGTTGCAATAATGCTCTGCGTATTAAAAAAACATGCTGCTCTAAATTTAATTCTACTTTTGCATAAAACTTGAGGTCATGGTGCAGTCTTTGTGCTTCAGACTGAAACTTCACCAGGTTTCAGAGGCTGAAAAGCCTCAATAAGTTGTGTTCTTGGATAGGAGTTCTTGACAGAAAAGGAATTTAACCTGGAGAAGTGTTGCTGATCCATGCCCGGTGCTTTTCTGTCTGTGGTGGTTCAGCATCAGTGCCCAGCATGGCATTAGAGGATGCAGTGCTGTTCCAGTCCTGTAGAAGTCCTGCAGTGCAGAGGTGTGGGTTGTCTGTGCCCTGAGAAGATGATAAAGTATTTTTCACTGAACTTCACTCTTAGAACTAAATTTCAGCTTGGTAACTACCTAAATTCCTTCTGTGGCATCCACTGAACCTGATACTTCTGTGTGAAAATGTTTGATATATTAGATGTTATGTCTGCTGTTCCAGCTGCCCTGCTTTACCTTGAGGTGCTGTATATTATTTGAGATGTAATGCTCTGTAAGTTTGATCTTTTCTTTTCTTCTTAGTTTGTCCTGGTTGTGCCTTTTAAAGTCATATTGCAGAGGCCATCTCTTCATCTAAGCATTTGTGGAGGCTTAGTGTTGCTCTGGACTGCAAAATTACTACTTACCGTGTTGAATGTTGTTATTTGGGGAAAGTGACACATATACAAACTTTGTTGATATTTTTGGGGTTTAGTGTAACAATTACTGTGTTGTGCTTATTAATTTGGGTAAGAAAGCTGAGAGGAGGAAGCGTTTATAGTGAAGTGCTGTAGAGCATTGTCTAAGCCTGCAGGTGAGTAGGTTATTACTAAAGTTTTCTGCAGCATGTTTCAGGGCTTTATTAGCTCTTTTTCCTGCTCTGTTCTTTATGTAAGTTACTGGTATAAATGAATTTCACCCCCCTCCTTCCTTCCTTTTCTCCCTTAGTTTGCCTCTTCTTTCTTTCCTGCTGTTTTATTCATGGCCTCTCCATCTTCTGGGGTTGTGGGCTACATTGGCTTCATGAAAATTCTATTCCATATTAAACAGTGTGCTAGATCCTACTTGGTTTACAGGTGTCCATCAGCTGTATTTACAGCAGTGCCACTGAGGTAGACATGTTCAGAGCTAAGCTCTCTAATTTGCTGGCTCATCGTGTAACTGTGGCTGTGCTCAGGAGCCTTGAGGTAAACTTGTTTGAAGTCCAACGTGCCAGGTGCCTGCAGAGTGGGTGGGACACTTCCCAGTGCTGCTGGGCTCAGCTGGTGTTATCCCTGTCTCCGAGTGTTCTGCTCTTGCCCAAAAGGTCTCCGTAGTGTACCTGGAGCTGTCTCTGGTGGCTTGGGAAGGAGTGGCTCTCTCGCTTGGTGTAGTTCTGGCTGGCCAGCAGCAGAGCAGAGCTTCAGGGCAGATAACCACACCAACCCTTTCTCTAAAGAGTGGCACTGTCCTCCCCCTGCAAAGAACTGGAATTTTCACCACAAAGTGACTGCCTTGCAAATCAGATTTTCCCGTGGACACTTTTTATTGCCAGCTGGTATCAATGACCCAGTTCTTATTCTATTTCAATTCCATATTTTTGCCTATAGATGTTTGCCACCAGTATGCTAGAGAGCTGATAATGCTTTGACAACTCTTACAGCAGTGTTTATTCATCTAAATCATACCCTGCTGGTGCAGGCTATTGTATCAGCATGATGTGCTATTTCATTTATACTACCTATTATATTTGGTCCCAACTGCTACCTGAAGAAAATATTTCAAGGAGCTTATTTGGAGACCCGAGTGCTTCAGAGATGCAGAAGCAAGGAACCCGGTCCAGCTCCTACTCCATAGTGAAGAGATCAAAACTGACATCCCAAATAGATAACATAATGCTGTGCTGGTGTGGGGAGGCACGGTAATGACTTGTGATCATAGGCATTATTGCTTCTAAGAGGCTTCCTTGCTGAGAGCCCTGCGTGTCAACTCTGTAACCGTGCCCCACGTGTGCTCCTTTGCTTATGCTAAGGAATAGCAGGAACACACTGCTCACTCCAGCCCCTGTGTGTGTCAGTGCAAGCTCTAAAAGAGATTCTCCTCGAGGATACACAGAGCCTGACACTGACTGTTTTCTGTGATGCTGTTTATGGAGTGCCTGGTTGTATACTTAGTTGTTTTGGCTGGGAGGAAGGTAACCACCCTCTTTTCCCTGTGGTGTTAACTCGGGCTTTGTGATTCTGTGAGTGGGTTTATGGTGTGAGGACAGCAGCCTTACCCTGCCAGCTAGCTGCAAGTCTGTCTGGGGCTCTTCTCAGATCTCAGGAGCTGATCTTTGTGATTTAGGTATCATCTCAGTTTCTCTTCCCTTTGAGATTTAGGTATCACCTCCATTTCTTTTTCCTTTTGATTCTCATAGCAAGAAAGGGTTGAAGATATAATGTTGAAATAGAAGACAGAAAAAATGATTACTCTGTTTGTTGGATTTTTTTTTTCAGATATTGTGATTTTAACTTCCTTCCCTGATTTTTATGTGCTTGAAGTTGGTGGAATGTTAAACCTGTAACTATTCCCCAAAACAAAAAAAACCAAACCTCACTAATCAAGGATAAAGAGAGCAATTATGCTCTGTCATCTTCAGTCATGTTTGCTCAAATAAATTAGCCGAATGCCATTGATTACCCTTCTGGATGTTCATTGTAGGGCAGACTAACAGTTCCCAGATCACTTCAGCAGGTAATTCCAGCCAGCTCTAAGGCAGATTTGAAGCACAAAACATTGCAGAGATCTTTTCAGTCACACTGTCAACCAGAGATGGTCATATTACTGCAACTTGGAAAGTTTCTTCTAGAAAGCATTACCCATTAGTTTCTGATCTGTCAAGTTTAATTGACCAATTAAGCAATTTAAGATCTTCTTCCTGCTTGTGCCTGAAAGAGCCAAGCTAATATTGGTTTTCTGAGTTTTCTTGTACTTTGTATTGTCTCTTGGGCTCTTTCCTTCTCCATACCAATTATTTTACATGTTGCATTATTGACTTTTTCTTCTCTCTGTATTATCTAAGTAGCCATGGCATGCAAATACTTTGGCTGTGCTTTGGGTTCATACCTATTGAGAAAAAGAATTGTTGCACGTTTGCTGAATGCACTGAGCATAAATTTCAAAGGGCATCTTGGTGTGATGAAATAGCTAATTTCAACTTCCTTTAGGTATGACCTTCTGCATCTTTGCTCCACATTACAACATGGTAATTAAAATTGATCCTTATGGGGGGATTTTTTTTTTGGTGAAAATTAGCTCGTTTTACTAAATACCTGAATGGCTATGTTAGGTTAGGTAAGACTAATGATGTTTTCCATTCTCTTGTAATTGACATGCAAATGATAGTTAATGACTTGTAACTTTATCAGAAGTTGTCGATTCCTCCATTCACCAACTCTTGGCAATTGCAACAGAAGTTTGTGTATGGCCCGGAGTACCTTGTGCATTGGCGTGGGAATATGCGTGAAACTTGTTGGTTATCCAGCAAAATCCTTGCTTGCAGGAACCTGGCTCTCCATAGAGAGGTCAGAATGGTCAGGTAGCACAGGTAGCTGGAGAACTGACAGGGTTTGTAGTTAAAAACTGTGAAGATCATTGAGATAGCTTCCTCTCTTCTGCCTTAAATCATAAGACTGAATTTCTGTTCATGTGACAGTCTGTGCCTAGAGCTAAACTTACTCTCCTGCATGACCACACGTGGGTCTCAGCTAAGGATGGCTTAGTGGGTTACTACCCCCCAACCCAGAAAACACTTTCTAAAAAATCCTGTTTATACTCTCAAGTTTCCTTTCCTCTCCCACACATCTCTCTCTTCGGTGCTCCCACACACCCAGCCACCCACAGAATTACTTTAATTAAACGTTACTCATGTGTGGGCTTACTTACCACTTCTGCCTGCTTAATTTGTTGCTTTCTAGGGTCAGTGTGGAAGAGTGGCTTGATTCAAACATTTAGCTTTGCTATCCATCAGTACCAGAAAGACAGTAACGAGGCATGTCCCTCTGTCTTGGCTTAACGCACAGCAAGTGAATCCATCTGTGAGTCTGACGCTGCTTTTTGCTCTACCAGTGACTTGACAGCCTGAGATAGACATTGCAGGCAGAAGCAGACAGAGGAAAATGTTCTTATTCACTAGATATGCATTCACAAAAGGGTTAGAAGTTCTTTTCAGACTTTGCTGGAAAAAGAAATAGACTGAGCTAATGCTCTACCATGCACATCACGCTGTACTTCGTTTTTCTGTGAAATGCTGAAAGGATTGGTTGGTCATTTCAAATTGCACAGATATAGATGTTAAATAGGCAGTAGTTTATTAATTAACTGTAGAAATTCCAGAAGAAGGGAGAAGTGAGTAACCTGCTCTTTTTCTGTCTTGAATTAATCCTGCACGTTTATGGTAATTTCTTTACAAAATTGTGACGTGGTGTGGTGGGTTGGCCCTGACTGGATGCCAGGTGCCCACCAAAGCCACCCTCTCTCACCTCCGCAGATGGCCAGGGGAGAGAATGCGTACCACCCGTGGGTTAAGATAAGGACTTCAGCAAGCAGCAGAAGCAACAAGAGGAGCCTGCTCATTGATAGCTCAATAGCAACGTCAGCTTTAAACTCCCATCTAGAGCATTCCACACAAACCTGCTGTGATCTCAAACCCTCTGAGCCACATGCTGAACACCAAAAGGGACTGTCATGGTTTAGCCCCAGGGGCAACCAAGCCCCCCAGGGCCACTCACCAGCTCTCTCACTTCCCCAGTTGCTTTTTATTTATTTGATTAAAAGCGAACCTTTAGCTACTTTGTTATTGCCTAATGTAATGGGAGGGTTTTATATACAAGTATAAAATAATTGCTAATTTAAAAAAAAATAATTGCAAACCCTTCCTCTTCTTTTGCTTGCTTCTTGCCTGCTTTTAATCTTTGTGTGCATTTTCATTGGCTTACCTTCCTTTTCATCTCTACAACACTATTTGTTTTTTAGTTTTTCTCTTGTTTTCCTTTTATGTTTTCCAATATACATGTTTTGTCTCTGTTTTCCGTTTCTTCCCTGTTTCAGCTCATTCCAAT
This sequence comes from Atrichornis clamosus, assembly GCA_013400975.1. Classification (NCBI taxonomy): domain Eukaryota; kingdom Metazoa; phylum Chordata; class Aves; order Passeriformes; family Menuridae; genus Atrichornis; species Atrichornis clamosus. The sequence continues at coordinate 13,843 of WBMZ01014013.1, read as the reverse complement.
ATTATCCTGTAGTATGCCTTCATTTTCTCCTCCTTATAAGAATTACAAAGCTATCATTGATTTTAATGTGGCATGGAGAGAACATGGAATCTCTGAAGGGAATATATTAGTTGATAAGAAGAACATACATGAATTATCTGGTGTTTTTGTATCTAAATTGCAGCAACTTGCTGGTTCTAGATGCTTTTTCAGTGGATACCCTGCGCAGTTGTGTTGAAGTATCAGCATATCGTGCTGCCTTTTTTGATTTAGAACAACTTCTCAACAGCTTTTTTAAGAGAGATCCCTTAGGTCTTCTACTATTCTTGCTTAGAGGGGCTTTTTGCATTTGCTTTTCCAGCAGAGACCTCTTTAAATCTCACCCACTGAAGCAGCTGCCGCTGCCTCAGATGGCTTCCCTATCTGGGAAGTTGCCACGGCCTGTGAAGCACAGTGAGAGTTCACCCCAGAACACAGAGTGAGATGGCCCTTCAGCACCAACCTGCAAATGGCAGCAGGGTGTGCCAGAGCGCCTCAGGTCCTTCCCGGCCACAGCAACCATGTCTGTAACAATTCCTGTGAAAGGAGGGGACAAAGGAGCACCTGTGTGGCAGCTTCTCACCTGCCTCTGCCTCCAGGTCCGGTAGCAGCTCCAGGTGCAGTAGGTGGAGAACGTGGAACTCTCTCCATGTGAGAGAGCAGCAGATTGTTTGCCATCGAGGACATCTCAATCTTTATAAACTGGCTGATTGCAGCCTCTGGAATAAGACTGGCACTGCCTCGCAGCCTCCTTATCCCTTCCAAAGTAAGAACGGAGGGTGCCTTTTGCTGGGCTTTTTTGCTTTGGATTGTAATTCAAATACTTTTCTTTTATTCTCTGATTTATAAAAGGAAAAAAAAAAAGGCAGCAGAATGCCTTCTGATTCAATCAGAAGAGGAGAGCATGCCCACAATCATAAAATCTTTTTTCTGTGTCTGTGGGGGTTTTTTTGTTGCTGTTATAAAATGCACGTCAAAAGATGTCAACTATTTAATTTCATAAGGATTCACATAAGTTCCAGCTGTTCCACAATAGTATCTAAATATTTGATTTGAAAACAATATGTGTACCAACACTGCAACATATTGCAGGCAAGATCACCCAGCTAGCCAGGAAGATCTGAGTCTGTCTGTGCTAATTAATGTTTGCACATGAAGCTCCTCCAGTGGCAGCTGAAGTTAAAAAAAGATCTTGTGAGTTATATATGTGTGAGAAAAGAGATACAAAACTCAGTGGAAACTATGTACATTTATTATTTTTATGTTGTAATAGTGCTGGGACGCCTAGTTTTGCTTTTCGTAAGAACGTGATTTATTTTTTAGTATGTTCATATTGCAAAAAAACTTTTTCTGCTGGTGTTTAAAGAGATTTATTGCAAAAAATGTGGTTATAAAATGTCAATTTATTTAAAATACTTGCAAGTATTAATCTTAAGACTGAAAAATATTCAAAAAGAAATTTTATGTTTTTTCACTTACATTAAGGAAAAATGCGTAGTTTCAGCTAGAGAAATCTGCTTTTAACTTTTGCATGTACTTGAAAATGTAGCAATTCTGTTGCCTATTTGCTTAGAGCCCTTATTCTTTTGGTTTTAGGGGTATGGAAATATTTGTTGTGCTGAGAAATATGGTTCCTCGCGGACACATTCCACTCTGTTTCCTTTCTTACATAGTTTTCAATTACAGTCTTGCCAAATTTGATGAAACAGATGCCAAGTTTCACCTCTGAATATTTGTATTTCCTTGTTCTCATACATAAGCTTACTTTTTTTCTTTAAAGAAAATCTGACAGGCACAGGTGGCAAAACTGTCCCAACCTGGAGCAGCAGAAGTAGTGGACCTTTGGTGTTTATATATAATTGTTACTTTTGACCTTTTTTTAATACAGAATATAATCTAGTTTTGACAGAGCATTTGGAAAGAAAATAAAGGTATTGATGTAAAAGAAAAATTAAAATTAGATTTTAAAGTAGGTCTTAAGCAAATTGAAAAACTTGTATTCTATAGCAATCTATAGAATTGCTATTCTCTAATACTTGCTATTCTATAGCAAGTATTGAGCTTAAAATACATTGCAATTAATGTAATTGGAGGAGGAGACATGTTTGCAAGGTAGACATTGAGTCATTTCTAGTGCATGGCCACTCTTTGCTACTCGTGAGCGGGGGATGTTCTATCCCGGTAGATTTACACCGTGGCACGCAGTAATTCAGCTGCAAAACACCGTTTTAAACTCGGAGATAAGCCTGGCAAGCACTCACAGCTGAAAGGGCTGTGTGCTGGTGTTCACAGTAATTGGGTAGGACTGCTCAAGAAGTTGTTAGCTTCAGGAACAGATCCCTGCACGGTGGGGTCCTGAGTTTATGCCGAGCTGCTGGATGGGCGTGTTTGAGTACAGGTGTGGGAAAGCTTTGGAGCGCTGCAGGCTCCCTGCCTGTGGGATTGCTGGGGTTCACAAACAGACTGGCAGGAGCTGTACTTGTGAAACGGCTCACACATGCAATAAAAGCACTTTCACACCAGCATAAAATGTTGCTATTGGCTTCTTCTCGTCTCCAGCAAGCATTTCCAATTTTAGAACTTGCTCTCATTTCTGAGCTGGGCTCCCTCTTTTTTTTTCCCTACTGATTTGAAAGCATTACACATCCACTCCTTTTATCTCTCTGTTCTCTCTTGAAAGAAACTTGCAGCCATTTCCCGTGTTACTTCTCTTTTTGCATGTACAGCAAAGTCAACTTTCTAAAGATTTTAATGCATCTTAGAGACAAAACATGTTCAATCAAAGGTACCAGCATCTGAATCACTGATTCTGTTCTGCGTTTTCTAATGGAAAGAGCCACCTTTTTTATCCTCTTATTATTCTTGTGCATCAAGAGGCGCTTCTGTTTTCACTACAGCTGTAGTTTTCTACTTTCTTAGGGGTTTTTGTGGGTTGGGAGTGGGTTATTGTTTTGTTTGTTTATTTTGTATTTTCTTTTCCAAGCATATACTTTTAGGACAACAAATTTACTATATGGCAGTCTGCACCTTAGCCCAATGTATCCAATTTTTCTGCCTGGAAATTTTATCCAGTTGTAATTTGAGAATTTGGAGTATTTATCTGGGGTTATTCAAAATTAAGTTTCCTGAATAGACTATTGCATGCTTAGAAATGTAACATATCTGTGTGCCAGATGATACAGATGATGTCAATCCTAACTATGCAAGTGCAGCAAGTCTTGTCTATAGGAAGAATCAGTCATTTTTTGTCTCACATTTCTGATTGAGAAAAGTGCCAGCCCTCCCAGCTACGTTTGCCCTGGCCACCCACTATATGAAATTGCTTTCCACTCTCATCAGCTGTTTAATATCTCTGTAGCCAGTCTTTGCAGGTAGGAAGCTGGATCTGATCTCAGCATCTCCAGTTTCCTTAACATAAACACTGATAATGTATTGCCCCACATTTGAGTAGCTTTCTAATTAATTGAATTATTGATCTGACATATTTCAGACACTGATCATTTAGAGCTGCTAAGTTTAGAGCCAGCTAGCTAGGAGCCATAATTTAGGAACCTGATGCTTCCTATTTTGATTGAACTTGCTGTGCCCTATGCTCTAAACCCTTTCACCTACAGGGGGAAGAACAGAGGTGAATATTTAAGTTTTGTTTTCTCTTCTTCCATGAAGAACAGTGCTTTGCTTTTATTGTAAGAAAAAAGGAGACTTTTTGGTTTGGCGTTGAGTTACTTAAGGCACTCGCAGGTAGGTTATTGCATGTACAGCACCGACATTCCACAGATATCAGAGCAGTCACTCTGTTTTCTTCTGGAAAGCTGTCTGCCCTCAGGTGTGTGTTGCTGTTGGGGTTAAAAAGAGGGGTTAAAACTGTGCATTTATTACAAGGGATTCTTCCTGAGCATACTTTTTGGATGAAGAAAAGGGAATTAACTAGCAAATCCCTGAAATGTAGTTGAAAGAACGAATCATCTGGGGATGCTTTGTGACACCTTGCCCTATTGATGAAATGCCAGGAACCAGGTGTGGTACTTGCTCAGCAGTTTTCAGTAACAGTAGATATTTCATGCCACGAGCTATTTAGATTTTTTGCTTTTGGAATCTTTGGTCATTTGAATAATGCCCTGGTGATAAATTTATTGCTCTCACTTTGATAAAATACCTTTGCACCTTGAACTTCTTTTGGTGAAAATAATATTGTAGTGCACATTGAGGTCAATTTTATCACTGAGAGAAAGAGCTTCAAGTGCTATGAGGGCTTGAAGGGTTTTTTTGAAGCTTGCTCTCCTCTGTAGTCACAAATGCACTGTCCGCTGTCTGGCACAGTGAAGGTGGGAAATACACAGAATACCTGAGGCTGAAGTTGCTGCTGCAGGAACACGGCGCAGGGGCTCAGCGTTGCCCTGCACAGGCTCGTTGGTGCTGATGAATTGCCCTGTCACAGAGATGTAACCAGCGTTATGAAATCGTGCCGTGGTTTTCCCCTCATAGAGATGTCACAGGGGCTGAAGGAGGATGTATGGCACGCTGTGTTCCTGCCTGAGGACCAGAATGTCTGTCTGCTTTGGTGCAGCTGAGGGACTCGGGGGTTTTTATTACCAGCAGCTTGTCAGAGCATCTATCGGTGCTGCTCTGATCTGGGTTTGAATGCAAGGCAACCGTTGTGTGTTTTCTCCAAAATTTCTGAGGGATTTCCAGGTGATGATTCCTTATATGAGAGAAGTTGAATTGTGTTTCCTACCGCTCTCACGGGGTAGCACAAAACAATACGAGATAGAGACCTTACAGGCTTGTGACCTCAAATTATAAAGGTGTTTCTTTATATTCAAGAGTTCTTTAGATTTGGGAGTGGGCTATAAGACTGAGATATTTCTCAATGTGTTGCTGCTGATCTAATATAGTGTGATTCTTGTCGAGTTTAGAGGATGATCCCCTCCAAGCATCTCCTGAAAAGATTTATTTAATCCTTGTGACCATTTTGTGAGATTTTGCTGAATTACAATTATTGTTTTTTCTGCTTTTGTTGAGAAGGAACTAGGGTACAAGTAGTTTAAATAACCTGCCAGAGGCAAATCCATGACAAAATTGATTGCAGAAGCTGGCTGTCCTGAGCCCAAGTGTCTAGACTGAGAGATAGTCTTTTTCCCATAACAACAGAATGCTATTGCTGAATTTCATTTTGAACTGATGCTCTTGGAGCATTGAGCATTGAATAGATCATGGTCTAATCTTGATTTGTGCAAGTGTTGTGTTTCAGGTGTATGAATAAAAAAAAATGCTGGCAAGATACTCTGTTACTTAAGAATTTTTTTTTTTTTTTAATGAGGGCACAACTCTGCAGCTTGGTTGAAGTTTCAGACATACCATGCGGACAATGTGAAGTTGCCATCTCTTCATTCACCCCCCCCCCCTTAGGATATGTGAGGAGATGATAGCACACAATGACGAGATGCATCTGCTCCTTTGCTTTGCCATCATTTTCAGCTCCCTTCCACAGAGGACTGGGATTGAGGAGTCAAAGATGGGGCATGAAATGATGCAAGGAACATGACTGCTGCCAGGATCACGGCAGGGGTCAGGTGGCAAGGGTCTAAAACTCCCTGTAGCATATATGTAACAAGTGTGAAAGTGTTTTGTTGCGTTATTTCACTTTGCCAATACAGGGAGCTGGGACTGTTGGGAGAGAAGGAGACTGGGAAGTGGCCTTTGACTTACTGAGTGGCTGAGTTTAAAATCTGAGAAAGCTGCAAGAAGGATGGCAGGAGATCACAATATGGACAAGGAGCGTGACTGGGGGGAGACTGACTGGCAGCATCTTGGAGAAGGGCACTTCAGCAACTCCTTAATTGATTCCATTTGTACCAAAGTTATTTATGGTTGATTTTATCCTTTTTTTTTTTCCTGCAATAAATGCAGCAGGCAAGGCCAATAGTAATCTATATCTAGTATGGTTACCAGCAGGCAGAAACACCTCAGAGGCTGAGACTGAATTCTTGTGCTTTCAACCATCATCCCTGCAGAAGCGTGCCGAAGATTGCAACTGAGCGGCGGAGACTCTTTTTCTATTTCTGTGACATTTTTTCTACATGGTCTTCCTTTCCTATCTCTTTTTTTTCTCCTCTTTTTTTCTCTTTCTGCCATTTCTGGTGCTTGCGGATAGGAGGACACTGCCTTAGCCCGTCACACACCTCAGTGAGAGCAAAGGCAAGACAGGTTTTAGAGTTGTTTCTCTCAGAGATATAAAAATCTGTGGTGTTTGTTAGCCACACATTTTATTAAGAATGTTTGGGAAGTTACAATTTGGCCTTGCTCAGGGTAGGTTTCAGTACCTCAGATTTTGTAGTGAGTTGCTGGGAAAAATATTTGCAGCCAACCCTGTATTTGTGCAATATTTGTACAATACATTGGTCAGCTGTCTCAAATGGGGCTGTGCAGATGCCCAAATTGCTCTATTTTGTGGGAATTTTTTTGTTAAATACAGAACATATGCAGGTGAAGTACCTATTTCTTGAATAATTGCAATGATTCTTGTACCAAGAGTACTTCTGGTTGTTTGGCTCTGGTGTGCTGTTGAATATTGCAGAAAGCATACCAGCTGTATTCGCTGTTTCTAACAAATTCTTATTTTATTTTAGAATAAAATCTGCATGGGAAAGCTTTCTCACACTGGCACGAGACCGTATTTAAGGCATTTGGTAGTTTTGTGTCATTTCCATGGATAGTGGGAAAACAGTTTTACTTTGCATTAATGTTTTTGCTAAAAATATAGACTGTAAACCAAAGTGATTTTAAATTCAGGCAAAAAGAAATTACAAATGTTCCTAAAAAATGATAGCTAAAATACAGTGCTGTATATGAGCTTTCAGTTTGATAAATACTTACTTATGAGGTCATAAATACTTGAGGTACAAAAGGTTAATGTAGTGTGAAAGGCTGTAAAACACAGCGAGCAACCTGCTAGATCATAATGATGCATTAGTACCTTTCAGTGTGAATGCTGGTGGTTATAAAAATCTTCAGCTTGAATTTATTCTGTAATACAAGAATGTAAAAGCCAGAGTATCTTCACTGTGTACTTTTGCTTATCTTCTTGTATTTATTTCTCTTCATAAAAAAAATAAAAGAGAGGCTCTCATCTGTTCATAAACGCTTTCTGACTGAAACTGATAAAAACCCCTTTTTGACTAATATAATTTCTCAAAAGCATGTCAGGTGTTGTCTGTGTGCTCAAAGTAATAAAATAATGTAAGACTCAGTGATTTTTTTTTTGTCTTCTCTGTATTAATAAGTTTCCATGAGATAAAGTAAGCAATAATGCATAAAGGAAACAAAAGTCATATAAAGTCTGTAAAGCAGTAATGCAGGTTACCTTTGAGGGGAAAGAGATTCAGTACTAAAATCACAAACTGAGCATTTACTGAATGATAAAATTGACTTTATCATAATAAATATAGTATTTCTCAGTCTTAGAAATCCTCTGCAGTTTATAATTGTCTCCAATGTGCTGATGCAGCTAATATTTCTCATTTAATATCTACCTCCGTGGAGTGTTAATTTTCATGCTTTGGTGATCATTGCTTTTTACTAAAGCAAATTACTTCCTCTTACTGTTATATCAGAGCTTATGACAGATTAGGATAATTTTACTGTCATTAATCTTTTGAGTTTGCTCCTCTCTTTTCAGTGAAGTGCCATGTTTTGGCCAGGCTAAATTGAAACACTTAATAAAATCTGGAATCAAATACAAAAAACTTGCAGGCTGTTGATAGCTGCTTTCAGCCTTCTCTGCTCTCTGGTTACAGATGAAGTATTTTGCTTTCAATTTATTCTCTCCATAAAGTACATCTGTATCTGGAGGATATTCAGTAGTTTTGGGGGACTAGACAAGAAAAATGTAGAAGTGAAAATACTTGATTTAGATACATCCATCTTTTAAATTATTATTTTTAAATGTTGAAAAGCTACACATTTTCTTATTAAGATACAATTTCAATTGATAGCATTTGGATTATGCAAATACATCTTTAGGAATCTCTGTAGATGATTATTTTTAGTTTAGGACCATATTTAGGTTTGCAAAGAACACTGCAAGCAGTTGCTGTGCTGACAGAATTAGCACAAAAAAACCTGTGAGAGACCAGACAGCGAAATATCTTGTAAAAGCCCTCATAATTTCTCTGAAAAAAGTATATTTCTTGACAAATGCTGAGATGGTTTGTTTAACTTTGGAGCAATTGGTCAAGCTAGAAATCCAAATCACAAAGCCCTGGTAGGCCATTATATCAAGTGACAGATCTGTGCCTCATCTTGTCAAATTACATCTTTCATATTACAAAACACAGGATTTTGATAACACAAAAAAAATTATGTATTACCAACTCATCGTTGTATATTAGGTTATGAGCCTTTCTCTATCATACTTCTGAGCAGAAACTTGATTTCTTTATTTTGTTTGTTAGGATTTTTTTTGCTGTAATAGCCTCAGAGCCTGCACTACCTGAAAGCAGCCCCAAATAGGGCCTCTTCCCCCTTCCTTTTTTTTTTTTTTTTTTTGAATTAAATGTCCTCCTCATGCTACAGTAATCATGGATATTGTTAATAGAATTGCATGGTAGAACTTAATTAACCTTTTCTTTTTCCCTTTTATTTAAGGGGAATTTGAGAAAACCCAGTGGCGTGGTTCCTAATTTAATGCATCCCCCACAATGTCTATTAGAGGCTCTTCACTTGAGTGAGTCAGGTGAGACAGAAGTGCCCATCGTTAGCTCACAATTCATTTTCCTTCAGCTGAAATGTTCACCTGACACTCTAATCAGGGAAGAGTAAGAGTCCCGAGTATATGTGTTAATAAATATATATTCTTCATGAATTTAGATAATCTCATAACTGCAGCCATTAAAAAGTATTGGATGGTTATGCAAATAACTGAAGGAATTTCAGATTGCACTGACCATTCTGAGTCTCGTTTCTTGAACTGCTTTTCTTTCACTTTGTAAATAATAATTAAAACTGTAATAGTTTTTCTCTAGCTGTTGAGTGTTCAGGGGGTGAATTCTTTACCGAGATGGAAGTGAGTGGACAGTAAAGGCTATAATTTACAATTTTAGTTGTAAATCCATTCCCAGAAGTCCAACAAAGGACATTTGTGACGCTATTTCCTTTAGAAGAAGAAGCGGGGGAAGGTGTTGCAAAAGTAGATGATACTAAATGTAAATGTAATTCAGGCCATATTTCTGTAAGCTATTCTTTTATCTTTCCCTGAATGAAGTCTGTTTAAGTGTTCTCAGTTCATTATATTTCTAAATGAGTTTTACTTCAAATAGCTGTTAATTATTGCCATAACTTCCTCTCATATTAGTGTCTAAGTTCTACTCACAGAGAAGATACTTAGCTCATCCAAAGTCTGGTTTTATAGATTAAAAACCCCTGTGATTTGCTCCCATTCCTGGAGCACAGTGTATGCAGTGTAGGCTTGGTTGTCAAACTGATTGACCAAACCCTTTTTTCCTTAAAAAGCAGTAGGGTGAAAATTCCACACCTAGAAAAGAGCAAAAGAGAACCATGAAATGGTTTCTTTTGAGTATAAGGTAGATTACCAAATATCTTCAGAAACAGCATTGAAGCTAAATGTAACTGCATGTCCCAAAATTACTGAAGAAACGAAAAACCTGTTTGGCTGATCTTTTATACAAGTTAGGGAAACAGGCTTAGGTTTAGAAGCAGTTTCATAAAAATAACTGAAACATATTTTCTTTTTCTTTTTTTTCCTTTTTCCAGTTTGAGTTCACTAACCTACATAGATGTTTGACTGGGATTGCTGGAGCTTTCTTTTGCGGTAGAGGTTTGAATATAATTTAGAAAGGGAAAATAATTCCTTGAGTTTGGTGAAAGACTGGCTTTGGGATATCAGACACAGACATTATTCTTACCAAGGTTGGTGGCTGTTAAGAGAACTCTCTGATGGACATCCGGCAAAATTATTCTGTTGTCTGTTTTCCTTAAGTTATGTTGCTTTTTCCTTTCAATTGGCTGGAAATAACAATTCAAACTTTAGTTATAAATCAAGGAATCAGGTGATGATTACAGCTTTCAGTTACTAATATGGGAAGCAAGGTGTGTGTCTAGAGAGACTTCATTTATGCAGGTGGAAAGGATACTGGAATGCAAACAGGAACGAAAATCCTAAGAACTGCCAAATGATGCAGTAACCATGACTGCCCAAAAAGAAATATATTTATTTATTTACTTACACGGTTATACTATTATATGATGTGCTCAGTTTACAGGTCAAGAGAATGTGCAAGAGGAATACAGGAATCTTAGATTTCCAAGTGAGTTTTAAAGGTAACCCAGTGTAACTGAGTAAATCAATGCACAGTGGGCAAAGTGGTGGTGCTGGAGTGCCTTTCTGTAGCATATCTATCCTTCCTCTCTGAAAAGTGCCTGGTTTGTTTGCGTTGTGGCCATCAGGTGATGTAGAACAGTGATGGCAAGAGGTGACGTACAGTTGCCATTTGCTGGCATAATAATATTGCTTTATTGCGTAATAATTTGCTTCACACAGTGTTTATTCTGCTGCAATTCCAGGCAGAGGTGTGGAGGCTTCCACTTCTCTGTGTCTGAGTGTCTCTTGTGCTCCAAGTCATAGAAAACAGGGATCTCTGTGGGTGCGTGAGGTTTTGTGCACCACAGAAAGTGTCTGGGCACACTCAGTACAACTGTAATAAACCTGCAAGGTGGCTGTGAAGGTTGCCAGGCTGTAGAGATTTTGACCGCTCCTTCTTATTGTGAGGATTTTCATGAAGAACTAAGCATGGCAGTAGATAAGATAAAAGGGATACCCTGATCTGACTATTTCTGCAAATAATTTCTTCAAATGCAATGCATGTGAGACCCCTAGCAGATGTAAGTGAAGAGTATTGCAGAAGCTGTGCTCCAAGGTAAGTGCTTTATGAAATAACACGTATGTGAGGATGGTGAAATAAGGAATAAAAAGTCATGTATTTGCATCTGCATAATGTAGCATAAAAACAGAGAGCAATTAATTGAATAATAATTACACCACCTGTACTTAGAAAAGCATATACAGAATAGTTTAAGAAGTAATCCTGACATATTTCTGAAAGATGAGGGTGGTGAGGCCCTGGCACAGGTTGGCCAGAGCAGCTGTGGCTGCCCCGTCCCTGGAAGTGTCCAAGGCCAGGTTGGACGGGGCTTGGAGCACCCTGGGATAGTGGAAGGTGTCCCTGCCATGGCAGGGAAAGAGGTGAGCTTTAAGGTTTTTCCAGCCCAAACCATTCCATGATTCTATGAAATTCTGTCATGTTCCCACTTTGGGTAATGGAGATGACTTTTTCTTGAGGGGATCTTTGCTGAGCAGTGGCCTTTCCAGAGGGTTTCTTGCATATTTTGAAGTAATTGATGTCAGATACTGAATCAGGATAACCACTTACGTTCTTACACCTGTGAAGCCTGGTAGCTGAGTCAGTACTTTTTCAGAAGAAATAGTGTGTGCACAGAAGGTAAGATTGGCCCAGATGATTGCAATGAACAACACAGAGCTGTAGCTGATAGTTTTAGAATTTTTTGTTGCAGAGGTTTTTCACCTAAGTAACAGCTTAACTGATGTTTTCTCACTTGTCGAGACTAAAGCTTTGTTTGAAAAGTAACCCTAAGTCTTATCATTGTTGTTTTACATTATTAAAGCATCAATGAGATCAATTGCAAATATTTTGTTCAATTAGTAAAGTATTTTTTTCCAGAGGAGATGTGACTTAAAGACTCTACTTGTATTTTTCTTCACATGCACAACTAGCAGGTTTGTGAACAAAGTCATTGCAAATCTGAGCAGTGTTCTCAGTGCTCTGAGGCTGGACAGGTGCAAATGAAGAGTAATCCAAAGTAATCATTGAACTGGAGGGCATCAGTTTGGTCTGTAGAAACTTTATTGTTGAAGACAGTATGCAAAACAAACCAATCCACTTACTGCAATACTGTTAAATTAAAAACAAAAGTATGTTTTGTAGAATGAGCACCCATGAGTCAGAAAAGGAGCCCCAGTTGGTTATATAAGAGTAAAATGCATTTACACACATAATTTGCAGAGCACAAGAGCACTAACTGCTGTCAAGGAGGAAGTTTTTCCCCATCCAAATGAAAATTTTTCCTACTTCCTTTTTAGATCTTCTTCCTTTGCATGTTGTTTTCTTATGATACTCTGGCATCAGCCTTTGGGAATGGTCCCTGTCAGGGCACTGCTGGTCCTGCTCTGCCCAGCCTCGCCTGGGCTCCCCAGCACAGCCCTGCCTGCCATGGGACCCTCTGAACAGGACCCTGACCCACTGACTGATGTCCTGTCCTGCCCTTGCTCCATTCCTGGCTCTCTGTTCCTGCCATACAAGGCTGGTTATTGTTACTGGACCTGGCCTTGGCCTGCTGACAAACCAAGCAGGATGAGCCAGAGCAGCTTGTTCAGGACTGTGTCCACTTGGGTGTTGAATTCCTCCAGGGAGGGAGCTCCAGAGGGTCTCTGGAAAATTTGTTCTGATGTTATATCACTCACAGGAAGAGTTTTTCCCAGCTTCTAAACAGAATGTCCTGTGCTGCAGCTTTTGCTCATTGCCTTTTGTTCTCCCACTGGGCACCCCTGACCAGTCTTGCTCCTTTATTTTTGCTTCCTCCCATCAGGTATTTGTGCCTTCTCTTTTCCAGGCTGAACAGTCCCAGCTCCCTCATTCCCTCCTTGTTTGCCAGATGCTCCAATCCCTCACATATTGTTGGCTCCTACTCCATTTGTGTTCCAGGAATCCCAGATCTTTTCCTGCAGCACTGCTCTTGAGCCAGTCACTCCCGTGCACGTGGGGCTGTTCCTGTCCAAGTGCAGGACTTTGCACTTCCTTTTGCTGCAGTTCCTGAGGTTCCTTTTCCCTGTTGCTCCAGCCTCTCAGGGTCCCCTGCGTGTCTGCACAACCCTCTGGGCTATCAGTCACTCCACCCTGCTTTGTTTCGCCTGTAAAACAGCACTGCTTGGTCGAGCCCCATTTCTGAGAATTCAGGGGAGGATGAAGCTGTGTCGCAGTGGATGAGGGAGCGTGGCTGTAACATCCTGTGCTGGTTCCTGAAGGGAGCAGCAGACAGCAAAACTGCTCGAGACTATGATGGCTAATGGCTTCTCAGTGCAGATGGTAGATGAAAATAGAGGTATCTTGGCTGAGAAATTTCTGGCTGCTGTGCTTGAGGATGAATAAAGGAAGAGGTCTGTTGGGAAGCTCGTTGTGAGGAAGAGGGAAAGATGGGAATTAGCTTTAAATTCCCAGTGCCAACCTTCCTGATTCAAGGGTTGCTATTAGAGAATGTGTGCTTTGCCCTCTTTCCTGAGAACTTTTCCAGGAAAGCAAACTTGACTTCAGGGGGATCTGAGTCCTATTTCCAGTTCTTCAATAGATGCTTCCTTAAACTTGACTATCAGCCATCAAAGCAATTCTGCAGTGGGAGCTGCATTGTGAAGCTCAGTATCCAGCTGCATTCCTGTGATCAAGCAGAATTCACCTTAGCATCAGCATTCACAGCTAGATTTGAAATGGTGATTTAAACCTTTAAAAATTCTTTGAACCATCCAGTACTTTTTAGATTATTTGGTTTGGTTTTTTTTTTTTTTTTTTTTGAAGTGGGAGAAGGGAAGGTTGAAAGGATGTTTTAGAAAACTTTTAATTGTCTTCCGTATTAATGAAGGAAAGGTGTTGGGTGTTCTTGAAGAGAAGGATTTATGTAAATTATGATTAAAAGAATGATTTGTGTGAAGCATAAAGTTCCTTGATGTGGACTTCTCTGT